>JBAIZL010000005.1:177196885-177231885 GCA_036971475.1 Prosapia bicincta | reverse complement strand
AAAAAGGATCGATAATAATGAAGTTGAACAAAACAAGGAAAAGCACCATAAGAAGACCAAGAGGGAGATGAGTAAAACATAATGAGAAGGATTTGAAGTAAGAACACGATAAACAAACTAGAAAGAAATAGAGAAAGTAGTAATTGATAACAATGAAGGAAAATAAAAAGGGAAAACCACCATAAGAATGCCAAGGGGGATTTGAGAAGGCTATATTTGGAGGGGTTTGGAGAAAATAAGGATAAGGAGACTAGACAAATGTAGAGAAAGAGATGATGAATAACATTGAAGGAGAAGAAAAGAGAAAACCATCCTAATAAAGCCAAAAGAGAGTTGAGTAGGTCGTAATGAAAGGGATTTTGAGAAAATAAAGGGCAAGGCGACTAGGCAGAAATAAAAAAAAACGTTGTGATGGAGACATTTTAACAGAAATATCGTATGATTTTTATATGAATTATAGTGGTAAACAACTGTCTAGTTCGTGTAGTGCAAAGTACTGCCCAGGCCTGGATATAGAGCATAATGAGACATCTACAATGCGTGGTGCGGTATACTATAAGCGCTTTACAGAGTAACCGAGATGAGTAAGGAAGTCTGGACACATAATGAGACACCTACAATGTGTGGTGCGGTATACTATAAGCGCTTTACAGGGTAACCGAGATGTTGAGGAAGTCTGGACAAATTTATAGCTGATAAAGGGAATGTATGTTTTTGAGTGTTTTACAAGTCAGAAACAAATGAATCAAATTTTCTGAGATAAACAGAAAGTGAAGAGATTGTACGAAATTGGGAATCCGCCCTCACCTCTGCTCCCACCGTACAGTGCCCTTGTTTTTGTGTTTCCGCCGCTGTAGACGCACCTTGGGCCTTTCTTGTAGTCTAAGGGATATCAGCAGTCCGTTGTACCTGCTGGCGTACATCTTGATGTAGCCGTGACTCTCCACAGCGGTCACTTGCACAATGTACAAGCCTTTGTTAGCGTTGGATTTGTTGAACACATGCGTCTTCTTGCCCAAGTAGCTGGACACTTCGACGGCGCCAGTCAGTATGCTGTAGTCCACTGGTAGGGGCAAAAACACATGTTTAAGTTGTAAAATTTAATATAAATTGTTATTTTTAATATTATTTAACAGTGTTTTATGTATAAGTAGATTTGTAGTTATATTAAGTAGTTTATTCAACTATTGCTTGAAGACGGACAGTATGTTTATATCTTTGATAGATGGAGGAATTCCGAAACCAGTTACTAAATAATAATTTGACATTGATAGGTACAGCATAAATAAATTACACTAAATTTGTATATAATGAACCTAGCAGAAATATAAGATTTTAACTTCTCGATTTTCAAGCAGTTTTTTAATCTAAAAATGAAGTTGAAAGACTTGACCGCATTGTTTTTCCATTGTAAGGAAAACACACTTTACAAACTTTAAATAGCTCTCAAAACAAAACTACTCAAACGAAGCTTGAAATTAATTTGTTGTTTATTTATATTGTTATAAAAACATATGGTAATACAGATCTTAACAATGGCTCCCTTAGTAGGCCTACTCTAACGCGGGGACTTATCATACACCCTAAAACATATTGTTAACATATTGCTCTACTAGTAAAAGTAGGAAAATATTCTTTCTCTACATACCTTTCCCAGTTTGGTTCTCATTTTTATAGTAGACTCTCCAGTCCAAAGTGGATGAACAGGGCGTGATCATTATAGTGAGGGAGCTCGAGTTTTGGTCTCCTATTAAAAAAAGGTACCTAGACAGAAAAAAGAGTAGCTTTAGTTTGCGTTATTAAACCACAACCATGTGTTCTTTCTCCATTTTCTTCCTCCACCACCCTCTCAATATCCTCTTTAATGCACACCAAAACACACGCACAAGTGTTTTTCAATTGATTTAAAAGACATAAATTGTTTATAAAAATATAAATAGTCACAATTTATACGTTGCACAGTGCAGTTATATCTACTTGCTATGATACCCTTGTCATCGAAACGAGCTTCAGTGTTTTCAATACACAGGGTCATCATAAAAGAATGGTGTGGTTTCAAACATGGCTTAGAGAGAAACAGAATTACTTAAAGTTAATGTTGTTTATTTATTTAATTTTTCGTCTCAAACAGCTTTTTTACATAATTATTAAATTTCAATATGTGCGCCCTCAGTCGCTCGACAAATGTCCTAACGATACTCAACTTCTCTCCAAACATTCGTTAACATTTCTTCGGTTATGGTTGTCATTGCTTCATTAATCCTGCTTTTACGTGGTTCAGGTCTTGCCGGCCTATCCATCGATCTCCAAAGATTTCGTTTAAAGCGTCCGTGACCAATGCACTAAGTGTGGAGGAGCACCATCTTGTTGGAAATGAGGTTGATGAATGTTTTCGAGTTCTTCTAGCCGAGTAAAGCAATATTCACTACAATCTGCCTACGAATTACTGAAACCGCACCATTCTTTTATGATAACGCTATATTATTATTAACTTTGTTACATTCACTGATAAGACAATCTCTTATTTTTAGTGTTTTACACGGTTAAAAAAAAATTAAAATGAATTTTGTTTGAAAATTAATAAATTAAAAATATTTCAAAAACAAGAACACTTTTAATGAATATATTTATTCTGGAATAAATATATTCATTAAAAATATTCTTGTTTTTGAAATATTTTAAATTTATTAACTATATTACAAGAAAACATATCACCATATGTAATATATATATATATATATATATATATTTATTTATTTATATATTATAAAAATAAACTCAGATTAAAAAAATAGACTCTCAGATATATATATATATATATATTTTTTTTTTCAGATATATATATATATATATATATATATATATATATATATATATATATATATATATATATATATATATATATATTAAATAACTTCAAAAAGTTCATAATCAAGATATATTTTGATTAGTCAAAGAGTAGTCTTTGAGAATGCTGGAACTATACTCCGGCGAAAAGCTTCAGCATAATTGTAAATGTTGAATAAAATATATCTTGATTATGAACTTTTTGAAGTTATTTAATAATTATAACAAATCAAGAAAAAATAATCATCTTTATTATAATATATATATATTTAACTACATATTTTTGTTTTGATTGAAGTGTATTGTTGTTTTTATTACATGGAAATCACGCAGGAATTCACACGTAAGCGGGTAACAATGAATTTTTCCGAATATTTCCGAATGGAAAACATAGTGGTTATTGATAATCTAACAGCTGTTTTCCATCTCACTTCGATATTTCTTCGAGGTTATGTTTAAATGGTTTTCAAATGCAATTCGTATATGTTCAGAAATATAATATATGTTTTGTTGAATTAAGTGATGACATATGATTTAGTATAAGTGGTTTTTATTACTCCTAGGTTAAGTTACCTTCTGCAATGTACAGTAGCAGTAAGGTAAAATGTTTGTGCAAGGAAGAGTACATTATTTTGGAATACTTTGAGTGTAAATATAGTTATCTGTTATAATGTCTAAGACTATATTTATTAATTACGTCCATTTACTAGGGGCTATTAAATAGAAATATAATATAAAATAAAATCTATAAAATGAAGTTGAAAAACGTATAAATTGATAAACTGAAAAATTAAAATGTATGCAAAAGTAAAGTTTTATTTATTTATGAAATCCAATATAAAGCATATAGAATATAAACCCTTTTAGGACCGTATCATCAGGAACACACCGGGAATGGGGAGCACAGATATGTTAAATATTGTTTAATATATTGTGGGCCCCTCCATCGACTTACACTTCTAGTATTCCGTCTTTGTGGCTGGTTGGAATTAAGGTTTATTATTAGATTTTCCTGACACAAATAAAAATGGCATGAGTTAATGCATTCCATAGAAAGCCACATTGTTACTCCACGAGTTTGTAACACAGACTTGTTCATTTGATCCAGTCAGCGCGACAATGGGTATCAGAACAATGGACGCAACAAGACGCTAAATTTCCGGCTAGCAATGGCTTACTCAGCAAAAGTACCGACTTACTCGGCCCAATCACTCTACCCACACAATTTACTTATGTCGTTTTGCTTTCCTACACACAATTTTTACTAGTCTTTAAAGGCCATCTATACTACTGAAGGCGACTCGAGTTCGGTTGGATATATTCTACCGTACAAATTCAAATAATAGCTACAAATTCATCCGTGATTGAAATTAAATTCAAAATGGTTTTAATAAAATTTCTATTGAGATCATTTATAGAATCACACCAAGTGCGTGTTTTTGCACTTATGCCGCTTTTGGGATAATGATATTAATTTTTTTCACGAGAGTAGGTGGAAAGGCGGAACGTTGACTACTGTCCCGTACGAGTAGACATTGAGGGACTCCAGGGTATTAAAAGCCAACAGAATGTTTTCAGCATAACTTCAAGATGGATTATCCTGACCGTAACCTCTATTTTGTTTAATAGCTCTTAATGTTTTTATATTCTATCTTCGTTTTCCTTAGAACATTGTTTCCTAAAAATATTGATCACAAAATCGTTTACAAGTTTTCAGAACTCTATCTGAGAAATCATTCTGCCCACGATATTTTCTGGGATGACATGTCCTATCTCCGTTTTCAGATTTATCCGCAATGTTGTCAAACTATCGTATACGAAACCCGTTTGCGCATCGTCCCTTTCCCCTCTACAAAGAGACATTCTGACCCATTTATTCTCTTTAATTGACTCAGGTAAATCTTGAAGTAGGGCCTACTAGTTAACAAGTATGAACAGGATCCTCTCCATGCTTTCTTCCCATCCATGGATCAGTTTCCGGGTCCAATTCGGATCTTTCTCCCCTCCTGTCTTTCTTGTCACTTGAAAAGAGTTTCGGATCTTACCTTTTTCATCAGCTATCTCTTCCAAAATTATGATGATGATAATATGCATTTACGCACCATCTGCCCTGGCAGACCTGCTGTGTGGGACTCCTACCCATTAAACCAATCCTCCTTTCAGCCCTTTGTAGGGTATCACTGTTTTATTAACTCCAGTGGTTTCTATTTCTAAAACTGATCTTATTTAGCCTGGTCACAGGGCTTGACCTCGACCATCTTCCTCTTTCATTTTAGTCTGCAGTAGATGGCAACAATAATAACGATGATAATAATAATAATAATAACTACAACAACATTAATATTAAGAATAATAATATTAATAATAACAATAATAATAATGATAATAAATAATAGTAATAATATGATGATAATAATAATAATAATGACTCAATTGTCCTATTAAAATGATCTAGTTTAGACAAAGTAGGTTTTCTTATAACTGTTAGTAACTACTGTATATACATACATACACACAAACACACACACACACACACACACACACACACACACACACACACACACACATACATACACACAAACACACAAACACACACACACACAGATATATCTATATCTATATATATATAAATATATATATATATATATATATATATATATATATATATATATATAGGTCTATATATACGAGTATATATACAATAAGTGTAAGGTTTGAGTTGTGCAATTTGCGTTCTCTTATTGTGCAACGATTTGCAATTGTTACATTTGCATGTGAAAACAATCATAATAGATTTGAAGGCAGTGAAAGATGGATACAAAAATAAATAATAAAATTGTACGTTGCGTCAAGTTAAATCTGAAAACATGCTTTGCAGAAAAAGCAATTGTTAGTGCCGAGCGGAGAGAGGCCTGTATTGCCGCTAGACGTGACTGTATGCATGCATATATGTCACGTTTGTGCGTACGGGAATTCAAAATACGGCGTGTCTTTGCAAGCTGCGGGACGCAATACTCACTTTATTGCAGCTCGCTTTAGTTGCAAACTTAATTACGAAAACATGTGAACAGAACTGCTTACAACCGTTTTCGTAACCGTGGTCTGAATAATTTAGTTAGCCTTAATGGTAATGCCTCCATGAACAAGTAATGTAACTACAGTATTACATTTTATATTAATTCTAGTAAACGAATCTAATGTCGTAACACCTACCTCCGTTAACATTTATATTCCAGCAACGAAAATGTCTGAGAAACCTTTGTCCGATAAGGTTTAACTTTAATGGGTAAATAAAAATATAAAAACATCCTTATTTAATAACAAAGTGTAACTACTTTAAAGATTATGATTTTATCATAAGAAATCAGGAATTGCGTTTGCAAACACAGCGAGCACTAATTAGAAAAGTAATTTGGTTAATCAAGTGCGAAGGTTATAGAGTTTTGACTGAGACCGGTTTTAATGAAAGGTTGCACATTTTTAACAATATTTAAACAAAAATCAGCCTTTATAAACCATCAAGTTAACCAGTCAAAAATCAGTTTAATAATGAAATACAGAAAATAACATAACAATATAACATAAGTTAAAGCTCAGCTAGTGGGATTTAATATTAATAGACAATTTGTGATAGTACAAATCGTTTTAATCATAGCATGTTTTCGGTAACAAATGTAGCTAGAATCAGTGATAAAGCTATTTTCTAAATCTGGAGTGTAAATAGAGTGTAGAATTAAATCGAAAATGGGATAAATATTGAGCATAGATAAATCTAGGTTGTAATAAATTTACTGTGTACTGTATATAAATATAGAGTGTGAGAAAGATAGTGTTTAGATAAGTCAGGAGTTTGATAAATCTTGAGCTTAGTTAAACCTGGAGTTAGATAAATCTGGAATGTAATAAATTGAGAGCGCAGATAAAACTAGAGTTTGCTAAACTGGAGAATAGATAAAAGTGGAGTTTGATAAACTAGAGCGTAGATACCTTTAGAGTTTGATAAGTCTGGAATATAATAAATATAAAGCGTAGATAAATGTAAAGTTTGATAAACTATAGTTTAGATAAATCTGTAGTTTAATAACACTACAGTGTAGGTAAATCTGGAATGTGATAGTTCTGGACTTCAATAAATTTAAAGTGTAGATAAATCAAGAGGTTAATAAATCTGAAATGTAATAAATCTAGAAAGTAGATAAATTTAGAGTATAATAAACTAAACTGTAGATAAATGTAGAGTGTAGATAAAGAAAGATTATGGATAAATCTAAAATATAGATAAATGTTGATGTGATGCATCTAGAATGTAGTTAAATATAGAGTCGATAAAACTAATGTGTTGACAATGGTGGTGTGTAATGGATCTAGACGTTTGGTAAAGTTATAGTGGGATACATCTAGAATGTAGGTAAGTATATAATGTTATAAATCTACAGTGTATATAAACCTAGGGAGTAGATCAATCTGTATTGTAGATAATTATATTGCTAGATAAATCTAGAATAGAATGTAGATATCTCTAGAGTGTAATAAATCTAAGGCAGAAATAAATATAGGGTGTGATAAATCTGGAAAGTAGTTGAAAGTAGTTGAATGTCTAAAAGAATAAAAAAATTGCGACAGTAAGTTCGACCGATCTGTGTTGAATAGGCTTTTATAATGCCATTGTGCTAACACAACCACTTGGCTTTGCCACTTTACATCCTGAATATTTGATTAACCTTATAAATACACAAAGTGTCTCGGTATTCATATATTCTATTTGCTAGAGTTTCGATTCTGTAACCTTTCTAAATAAAACCAAAAAGATATGTCGATAGAACAGAACAGTTGTGTTTTAACTTGACTCAGTTAAAATTCTGAGCTTATGTGTTTCAAAGAATTTTACATGCTTATCTCATAGTTTAGATGTGGTGATCGGTTTTGTATTGATGGAAATGGAATACACTGCAGTGGAACATAAAAACAAATTAAGACATGTTAAAATATATATGTCAAAACACACGACCACATTCGACATCAAATTAAGTGGTATTACGGGTACAATGCTACATATTGTTTTACTTGGTAACATATTTGAGTGTGTGCTAGCAACTCAAGTTGAATATACAAAAAATTAACTGATGAACAAAATAATGAGTTTATTATTAAAATTATATTCGAGAGCTTCGAATTAAAGGACATTTAAACTGACACCTGACATCTCTATATCTTATTTTTCTTCTTCTTCAGATATCAATCCTCTTCATCAATCTAGCTTTTTTCCACTAGACTCTATCCGGTGACCTTATTTCACTTCCATTCTCCTCAATTTTTCTCTTTTCATCCTTAACTCTCTTCTTCTGTTGTATTCTCTTCTCCCCGAATCTATGACCTTAATTTATTAGCTTCCATACGGTAATACTATTGTTCCCAATAAACTTTAAGAAATCTGTTTCATCGTCCATTTTTCTATCGTATTTTATTATATTTTCTGGTTAACCTAATACAAAACACAGTCTCCGAAACTCCATTTTCAGTAGTTTCAATAGTTTTTCTAGTTGTTAACCCATACCTCTGCTGTATAGGTCATAATACTGTGTACAATAGCAATACAGATAATTAGTAAAATTTGAGCTTAGCTTGTGATCAAAGTAATTTAATTTCTCATAAACATTTAAATGCTAAAGTCAATATTATCGATTAGTATAACTACACGAAGAAACTACTATTTTAGTTTAACGTATGTATAGTTATACTCCCTAATAATGATGACTTTTGTCATTGAAACGCGCATGAGAAAGTAAACTATTGTTTTGTAAGTTTGTGTTCTTATAGAAAATAGTTTCAGTTTGTATTTACTTTTTTGGTGTCTTATTGATACTGTTCTTGTTTGTCTGATTTTGTTGTTAATACGTTTTTCTTGATTTTTTTGGCACTCAGGTCAAATATTTGGATTTACTTGTTGCTTTTAACTTCGTCCTTGTTTTCCATTTATAATTTTGTTTTGATCCTCTTCATTGTTAAACATTTCTTTTCTTTCTCGATCTTGATACTTTCGTTTAATTTATAACTATGTAGGAAACGCCTAGTTTTTTCTAGATTGCGTCCCAAAATATCCGAGTCTCAGAAAATCCGGATTCCGAAGGAACCCTAACTGTGCTCGCGAGTCTCAAAATATCCGTGGCATACTCTAACTAAACTGTTAGCCATGGACTATAGTTGGTTATTTCAACCATTTTTTTGTCATCATTTAACGAATAGTTCGCAGCGATTTTAACTAAATCAAACCATACGTGTAGATTAGGCCGCTTCTCTCCAATATTTGCTTTCCTTTTTTGCGGATATTTTGAGACTAAAGTAGACCTCCTGGATGTTTGTATTGACACATATTTTCTCTAGCCTTAACTTGGCTACCTGTCTCGACTATGCTTCTTCTTAAATGCTTAAAGCTTTTTAGCAATTGTTGAAAGAATACTTTAAATAGGGTTTGTTAGTTAATCTAGCTTTGTTTTAAATGTTTTAAACTTTATGCATTAAGATAAACTACGAACGTTTTTGGGAAAAATATTTAAACCACATTGACCAGAATCATAACCAAATATGTTACTAGTGTAATATTGTATTTTGAAAGCTTTTTCAGAAATGCGAACAGCAACCACTAACGGCTTCGGGCCTATCGACGTGCTCTCATGCGTGGGTACACGTTTACACGTCGCATCTATTAGCAAGAACATAGAGAAAGCGAGTCTGTTTCCGGAACCATTTACACGTCGCCCCATAAACACGACACACGGCTATGTCTTGGACTCTAGTCAAATGATAATAGTAAATACAAGCAGAAGTTGTTGAAAATGAAATGTCGCTGCGCGGCCCATTAGGCGGCCCCTCTGCCAAAATTACGTCCTTAACGCGGTCAGCTTTATCAGAGCGTTATTTAAAATAGTATTTATCATTTTCGGCTTAAAATCGCGCAGCTGCTCTCGGCTGAGTAGTGCTGAGAATGGCTCTGAGAGCCTTTTCAAGCTCTACGTAATAGCATGTTCACTAAAAGAAATCGAACTGGGAATTAGATTTTTAAAACTGAAACTCATTCTTTATAAATTCTAATTTACTGAAATTCACACAAAGTTTAAAAAAATAATATAGGCGACTTGTTGTAATGGGAGGTATTAGACGTAGTGTAGTACGCCTATTGTAAACATCACTTCGATATAAAAGAATTATTAATGTTAAAGTAAGGTGATTGTTAGAAAACTAAAGATGTTTGAAGTAGGAAAAGATGTAATTAATTTTATTTTAACCTTTTTCTTATTTATGTTTTTACTACTACCAATTTTTTTTTAAGAGGATGTACATCGTTCTGCGCCAAACGTGAGTTACTGTTCGATTACGGTTGCAAAGCAATTATACTCTTAGACTTGCGCTGTTTTTAAATAATGACTTTTTATTTTTATCACAGGAATAAAACTCACACCTGAACAAGAAGAATTTCCCTTTGATTGTGCCCAGGGAAAACCGGAACTGAAATACATTGAAGGAATGCAAATAATTAGTTAATTACAAGATTCGTGGTCTATCAAGAGATTAACGGACATACAAGTGGAAATCTAACCTAACCTAAGCAAACCTTACATAATCTAAGCCAACCTCACCTTACTTTACCTAAGCAAACCTCACCTTACCAATTCTAAGCAAACCTCACCTTAGCTATCCTAAGCAAACCTCATCTTACTCAACCTAAGCAAAACTCACCTTACTTCACCAAAGCCTGTCCCACCTTACTTAATCCAAGCAAACATCACCTTACTTAACCTATGCAAACTTCAACTTACTTAACCTAAGCAAGCATCACCTTACTTAACCTAAGCAAGCCTCATCATAGTTAACCTGAGGAAGCCTCACCTTAATTAACCTAAGCAAACCTCACCTTACTTAACTAGGGAAACCTCACCTTACTCAACCAATGCAAACCTCACCTTACTTAACCTAAGAAAACCTCACCTAACCTAATCTAAGCAAATCTCCCCTAAAATAACCAAACGTAACTTAACCTAACCTAACCATAATGCAATTACGAATATACACACATTCTCTCAATAAGCTGTGTGATAAAAACTGAACAGCTGGTGGCAAACTGTAAACCAATAGACAACAATAGGGATATTCGGGGGCAAAACCATCGTGGGTTCAAGACAAAGTTAACGATAACCAGATTGGTGGGTTTAACAGAAATAGACTTGTAGACACTTCTTAATGGCGTTTGGTCTGCCAAGGTTATGGGTCTACTTTAGGTGAGAAACCACGCGTACGTGATGCTATGAACATTCGTATACCTCATACGAGAAAGAGTTTATAACCCTACCTTACTCGTGCCTATACTTACAAACCTTTACTAACCTTTGTAGATAATAATAGTCATAATAGCTGATCGATTTAAAATTTATAAAAAATATGTATGAATATTTGAATTACATTGAAATAACGCGGTATTAAACGGTGTTCTGGTGTAAACTTATGACGTTAAGGCTTACACTCGATAATGCTTGAATTGAAGATATTGCTGAGGTAGGCCCCGTGTCATTGTGACAAGCTCACGTTAATGTTACATAGAACAAATCTCGCTTCCTAACCTTTATGCAATTAATAAAAAGCAAGGGAATAGTAAAATTGTCATAAAAAGTGTTTATTTTTCAATGTTTATGATTTTCATATTTATTTTGTGCTTTTCGATTTAAAATTAAGTTATTTGAAAATATAAATATGAATTATATAAAATATATATCTTTTTAGATTGTTTTTAAACCAGTGCAGCAACTATTGTTGCGTACATTTAGGTCTATTTAATTGGTAAATTATAATTAATTATTCTTCAATATACTGTCGAGTTATTATCTTACCATTGAGTGACGCCCTGTTGGAGGTAGGCAGAGTAAACTTCGTCTTCAGGAAGTAACTGAAACTTCATTTGGTACTGGAAGTTCAGCTGAAACAAGTAGACGCCGGATGTGTTGCGCCCGGTAGCTATCGGGTAGGGCTGCTGGGCGGCGGCGTAGCAACAGGTGATCAGGACCAGAAGTCGGTTGAGGCTGTGCATCTAGAACCCAAGTAACAGATTAGAGGTTGAAAAGTTATTTTGTATACACAGCGGCTCATACAAGATACAAGTGACTTTAGATTTCTATAGAAAAACAGCTTTTATATTAAAAATAACGAGCGTACGTTGAAATGTAAAGAAGGAAAACTCCATCTGCAATGTAGGTTTAGTAAGCTCGGCTCTACTTCAGTTCCCCTAGTATTTCTCCTCTATTCGTAATACCAGTTGATCGTTATGTCCTTCCTTTGGTCGTAAATTATTCCATTTAACCGTTATTACACCCTGACAGAGACTAGGTCTACTTCAAGTTAGCGACCCTGCATATCCTCTACCAGGAGGACTTATATACCTACCTTATACCTATTTATATTAAAACTCTTCTCCCATATGGATAGGCGTCATCCTTATGGGGATAGAAGTCATATGGTTTATTCGCCTTGAAACTGCACAAACCAATGCTCCCAATATAGAGTAGGTCTTTTTCTTCTTCATACAAGCCAAGTGTTAAATTTAGGGGACAGTGGTTTACTGGTTTCGTGACTATATATACAGTAAAGACTCGATTATCAAGACCCCGGCTATCAAAGTTCTAGGTTAACAGAAGTAAACAAAGAAATGTATATAGTACGCATATAGGCCTCTCAGAGAGTACAACTATTATTTCTTTCCTTATAAGCAAAAACACTTATTATTCCAGAAAAAACTTTTTAAACTGGAATATGTACTTTTTGTATGATTTTTTCATGTTGTATTTGTATTTTGTGAGTAATTTTATGATTCAATGTACAGTAGATACCCTTTTTTTACATATTTACCACATTTTTATTCATTTAACCAGTTTACCAACGTTTTTCACTCGATTTTTTCAGAGTTCGTATTTTTTGAGCTACTCTCGGATATTCGACGCTCTACTGTAGTTATAGTTCAGAATTTATGTAGCCTACTTCTAAGCATTGATGCTAACAGCATTGTTATATATAATAACTATGGCAATAAAATTAAATTATTGATTGCAAATTGGAATTAGTTTGTTATTGTTTGTTCTATTGGTCAACTTATAAGAGAATTTTCATGCATTCGAGTTTGACTTACAGTGCCGGAGATTGAAGGTAGTGATCAGAGGATTAATTAGGATCAGAGATAATCAACAGAGAACAGGGTTTAGAGAACAGGGTTTAGGCACTGTTAAGACTTGAGCACATCAGAAACCTCCGTATGAGCCATAATTTGTTTTAGAAAAGTAGGGTAATTTATTCGTTGTCCTATCTGTTAACTCGGTAGGGTTTACGTACATCCAACAACCTCCAGAAGAAGAATGAAGAATGAAAATATGTGAACAAATCCGTTTCATTTTACTTCTAAATGACGTCGTTACGTAATTCTTTCTTTCGTAGTGACCAACTTTGGTTCCTCTTTATTTCTAAGTGACCACGTTTCGTCCCTCTTTCTTTCTAAGCGATCATGTTTCGTTCCTCTTTCTTTGTAAGTGATCGTACCTCGTTTCTTTTTATGTCAAAGTGATCACGTATCTCTTTCTTTCTTAGTGACCAATTTTGGTTACTATTTATTTCCAAGTGACCACTTTTTTGCATATCTTTCTTTCTACGTGATCACCTTTGGTTCTTCTTTTTTCTTTTGGTAACCACATTTTGTTTCACTCTTTTTTCAAACTGACCACATTTTGTTTGTCTTAATTTTCTAACTGACCAACGTTTCATCCCTACGTATTTCTAATTCACCAATTTTCGTTTTTTTTTTAGCGACTATGTAGCTTTTCCAGCTTTTACATTACGTTTCTTTTAACTTTCTTTCTCCAAAGTGAGCACGTTTGGTTTGTTTCTCTTAAATGAATACATTTCATTCGTCTTTCTTTCTAAATGACACGTTCCCATTCCCCTTTTTGTTTCAAGTGACCACTTTTGCTTCTCCCTTTAAAACTGTTTTTACAACCTACACTAGGTTTATTTGAGTATTAATAATAATTATTTATCCTTTGACAAACATATAAGCTTGTTTCCATTTTTTATAAAAACGACTATGTTAATATCGAAAAACCCTTAATTATTGGAAACTTTGGTCAGAAATATCTAAGCAAAGCTTTTAATTTGGAGATGGGGCTGAAGGTCTACGCGTAAATAAATCATTCATACTGCACCTGTCGTGTCCTACGCCAGCGAAACATGTGCATGCGTCTTCTGCACATATCTGAACGCACATGTCTTGCACTACTTGTTTATATTTTTATTTTTAGATGCGAATTTATTGAAGGTGGCGCCATGCCACGCTTTAAATTCATCTCGTTAAAGTCACCATTACACTGAATGGTATTGTATTGAGTACATAAATAGAATAGGCTTGCATTTGTGGAAGATATGATCAGAATGACAAGTAAACAGTGCAACACGCTACGGTCGCACACAACAGTACGTATTCATCTTGCAAAAAAAACGCGTTTTATAAATGACTGTTCTCAATGCTTTACACTTACATTGAATATACTAAGTCAATATATACTGTATCTATACACAGATAGATAATACAGTTTCTCCAGTTTTGCATGAATTATTAAAACAAGTTAATAAAATGTTAATTATATTAGGAAATTGTATTGTATTAAATATCCATCAAACAATATGTGTGTAGAATAAGGCTTTACAGGTATTACTAAATTATTATAAGCACTTAATCTGTTATAAGAACTTGTATCCAAACCTCAAATTTACCACTTTCGAATTCTTGCTTTTGTCATTTATATTTGAACAAGTAAAAATAGTCTCAACTACAAACTGAAACAATATGATTTTTCTCAAAAACGTTTCAAAACTAAAAACTCTTTCTACGATTTCACTTTAAATATGTTCCACAAATATTTACAGGTAACTGAACTAGAACTTCTGTCAACAAGGCTGGTGATAGTTACTTTAAAACCTTTCCGGTAAATTGGAATTTATTTGGTGAATTGAATTTTTAAAATATACCGTTTCTAAAGTAAGTCTAAGAAATGTGTCTCTGGAAAAGTGACAGATACCCAGTTGGAAAAACCTGAAAGTGGGGTTGGAAGTTAAGTGGTATGCCTATGTGCAGGTCAAACTGAAGTTAGTATTGACGAAACGTCAGTGTGTTGTATTTACAATGTCTATAATATTGTTTCATTTTATAAATGAAGCAGTGAAATTAGTTACAAAGTATGACAAATGATTGTTTAGTATTTTTTCCTTTTAATTGTTTATTATACAAAAAATAAAAGTAAATTTAGTAAATATAGTAAAATTTTTGAAGTTGGATGTATACTACTTTTTAATAACGGTAAACCCATTTCAACTACTTTACTCTTACAAGGGCGCCGAAATAAATCTTGTCCAACTAAATGCTAAAGCTTAAGGGTGGTGCTGCTTATACACTACAGATAGGAAATGATTCGGAAACAGGTTGGATTATGGTCGGGTCATAAAACCCAAGGTAGAGGATATAGGGAGGTCATTTTATCGTGCTTCATAGTGCGTAAGCAGAGTTGCGTACCTGAAGAAGACCTATTCTTTATCGAGACAACAGATAAAAAAATGCAGAAGGTGGGGAGTAAAGATAATGCAAGGAAGGACTCTTGCTACTGGGATAGAAGTTGGTGAGGCGAAAATGACTCTTGAAAACTGGATGTACTTCTTGCAATACACGTAGTGGATATAGGGCGTCTCACGTGAAGTAGGCAGCTGGGAGATTAGGACCTGCCTGGGCCTATGAATAGGCTGGGACAACCCGGAGAGATAATCCTATTAGTGATGGATCGCCGAATACTTTAAAATCTTAATCTAATAAATACCCATTATATGAGAAAAATGTTGATACAGTTTTCTTAATTAATATTAAACAAACAATTGCGCGTTTGTCTCATGCTAATCGGTCGATTTAAAAGTTTTCCTAAAATAGGTCTAAAATAGTTTTCCTAAGTGTGATTATCGGCTAAGCTTCGTATAGCGTAACTTTCCTTGTATAGGTAATTACTTTAAAGTCGGCCGATTAGCATGAGACAAAACGCAATTGTTTGTTTAGTAGTAATTAAGAAAACCATATCAACATTTTTCTCATATAATGCGTATTTATTAGATTAAGGTTTTTAAGTGGAGTTAACGTCGATGTGTCACTAATGAGATGTTCCAGACTATTGATAGGCCCAGGCAGGTCCTAGTACCCCAGCTACCTCGCTTGCCTCAACCTGAAACGCCGTATATATTGTTTGCTTTAATCTATTGTTGACGATGTTGGGCACTTATTCTTTATTTTGTATTTAAGTGAACGTTTAATCACGTAAGGTTAAATTTATCATTCAGAAGGGGAATAGTTTAGTTGTGAAACTAGAATGTTTTTCATCTTAGATTTATGTCGATTTTATATATGGTATATTATACAAAAATTCAAAACGCAATGTGAATGATACAATTGTTTGCAAGATGTTACAAAAAAATACAGGCCCATAATTAGAATAACCGGTGATTGAGAGATAAAAGTAAACGTCCCGAGAAGATCTGCAATGGGAGTGAGGGGAGAAGCCGGAGACTTGAACGCGTGCTATATGTGAATGGAAGGGCGCACAATGCTAAGCAGAATGACCCAGATAGCGGGAACTGGTTTGGCAGGATCGACCTTGTTGAGCCGAAATCCCTCTCGATGACAGGCCATAGTTCCGAGTGTGTGGGCTCTAGCTTCAATCGATTTATATAAAACTACAACTCTATACATCGACGACGTAAATTCAGCTCTTCTAGTAATATATGTCCTCGGTTTGCAAAATATTAAACAGTTTGCGGAACTATTTACACAAACGCATTATTAGGGCTTTAATGGGACTCTTTTAATCCTTCACGTGCTCAGAGGTAAACAACTGGGAGCAGTGCATAAAATGGTTGGAAAATACAATTATCCTTTGCAGGAGATGAAAATGAGGCTAAGTCTAAAATTATCTGGATTAATATTAGGGATTTGAAATGTTTAGAAGAATGGAAAATGAGACATAACACTTTTAACAGGTTATAGCAATCGACAAACTCAAGTATGGACCTTTTAGGGATATAAAAAAAGCACTCCAAGTGAAATAAAACTTTTAAGTGCAGATTTTGAAGTGAACTAGAAAAAAGTAAAATGAGACCTGAACCAAAAAGAGAAAATAAAGGGTAAACGCTTTCGTAGCTGTTTTTCGTAAATACACTCTGGCAATATCGCAGACAGAAATCCGTTTATAATGATATTCTGGAAAAACTTGATAATAATAAGTACACCAAAACAAATTTTCAAATTAAATGCCATTTTGCATTGTAACGGTTAAAATGAGTGAGTTAAGCCTCACTCATTTAAATACATTCCGAGTTGAAAAAGTGCTGACCAAAGTGAAATTTATTAAAAAAAAAGTTAAAAATTGCAAGGAAAGTCAAGGAAGTTTACAATTTTAGTAGCACCCTACAAGTGCATATCAATTTACTTAATTTCCACAAAATTTCTTTCAAGACTTCAACGCCCCTAATGATAATCAATGACACACTAACACTGTGTTTACCTGGCTATAATGATGGAAATATGTTGGCCGAATCGTGAATGGCAATAACTGAAAAGAATATTGGGACAGTTGAGTAGTTGTTTACTACTAAAACAACTAATACTGACATTAGAATCGACCATATACTACTGAAACAACTACTACTGACAGTAGAGTAGGTCATATACTACTGAAACAACAACTACTGACAGTAGAGTAGGTATATACTACTGAAACAACAACTACTGACAGAAGAGTAGGCACATACTACTGAAACAACTACTACTGAAACAACTACTAGTGACAGTAGAGTAGGCATATACCACTGAAACAACTACTACTGATAGTAGACTAGCCATATACTACTGAAACAACTACTACTGATAGTAGAGTAGGCATATACTACTGAAACAACTACTACTGACAGTAGAGTAGGTATAAAATACTGAAAAATTGAGCTAAAACAAAAATAGTGAAATGATCCAGTTTATTATATTTTAATGAGAGAATATTGAAATTTAGAATATAATTTCTCACTTCATAGATACAATTATAACAATACACACTCTTTGCATAGTTTGGCCTTAAAAGAGGTTATCAAATTATCTGCATAGTTCATATATTCATGATTTTCTTTATAAATATTGTATCTCATGTTCTATTCAAGTAAAGTTTTCATATCTCTAATTTTATGTAATATCTACAATACGTTTATATACATAATTACATAAAATACATTAAATATGAATCAAATACATAATTATACATCCCCAGCTAGAACTATAAGCAATTAAATTGCTATATTACTCTGTTTCATGGTCGTTACAAACTGGAATCACGACCAAAGAAATCTGCTGTTAGTATATTTCTTCTGCATTTCATACACAGCTGACTTTGTTTGCCATCTTTCTTTCTGCGCCTTTCAAAAGTAATAGGCTGTTGTTGTCACATTAAAACACTCGCAAACTAATTCCTCCCTTAGACGATGGTTAATTATAATTTTTGTCGACAGTTTTAAAACATAATACAATTTTAATGGGTAAAAAAGGTTTTTTCGCTAAATTTGGACGACAAACAAATTATACAGTTAACGTTACGAAAACGACTACATTGCGTCATCAGGCCTACAATACTTAGATACATAATTGAAAATCCAACATAATAACAATAGATAGTTCATAAATAAACATAGTTGCCACGAAAACTCTTACAAATATACAACATTACAAAAACCACTAAAATGAGTAAAGTAAACAACGTTTTAAATATTATCAACATAGAAATTAAAACCTATTACATATTTAATTGTATCAAAACATGAAACAAAGTTTATACGTCACTTACTAAAAAACTTAAAAATACTTAGTCATGATTAGTTGAATTATTTGAAACTTGGCAGATTGTTTTTCAATGTGTATTTTATTTAATTAGGTATTATTTCCTAAATATATAAAACAAATTTGCGTATTTTATAACTGTGAATGTATTTTATTTTTTTACTTGTAAGTAGGTGTAACAGTAGTAATGATTAGGGGTTTTTTCATGTTTTGTTACAATTAAATATGTAATAGGTTGTAAATAATATTTAAAAATATTTGAGATTACTCATTTTAGTGGGTTTTGTAATGTTTTATAATGGTTACAATTTTCATTGAAGCTACCTTTATTTGTGAACTATTGTTGTTATCCTTGATAATTTCAGTTGTGAATTATGTATTTCAGTACTTATATATTGTGGAGCTGGGGGCAATAACGTTATTTAAACGTTGCCGATTTGAATAAATAGTTGTACCTGACTTACAAGTAAATCGCATTTATTTAAACAATTAGAATATATGTTGGTATTGTTAAGTAACAGAATAAACTGAAATAAATTATTAAAAATTAATTTTTTTAAAAATTCTATACTAATTTTTATTTTCTCACGTTTTTCAAAATAACTACGCAATATATAATTTAAAATATATGAGGGTAAGATTCTATTAAACCTAATTAATTATAGCGTGTGTGTCAAAATTCTTGATATAGAATGAAATTTAGAAAAATCGTTTCCTGTTATTTTTACTTGGAACTATTAGCTGGCCGAAATATAACTGAGGATAAAGGTATGACTTCTTCACGTAAACAATAAATTTAAAAAGTGAAAAACAATCGCATGCAAAGTATAGATCAATCCTTCAACATGAATAAAATACTTTGGGGCATTTACTTTAACAATGATTTATTTTCAACAATGAATAATATGTTTAACAATGAATTAAATTTTTATCAATGAATAACATTTTTGCATTGAATATTATCTTTACCAATGAGTGTATTAGATATTGTTTGCTAATATTCCTGATGTAACTAACTAATAATAGTTCTAATCTTTAAAACGTCTTCTAGCGTCTCAGGAGGACTGGCGTTAATAGTGAATGTATCACCTCGGTTTATTCGAAACACTTCATGAACGAATGAGATGAGGCTTAAATAATGTGGTAAAACTAATAATAAAGTAAATTCTATCCAAATTGGTGCAAAATTAACAAAGCTTTAAGTAATGCTTTCGAGAATATGAACGTTTAGGAGAATGCACCCGTAGGAGCGCAGCAAAGAGACCAACACTAACCCCGGTCAGTTAGGGTCAGAAAAGGAAAGAGTTTGGTGGCTCCCGCGGTTTTACAGCGTCTGTCACCGCTACACCGAGAAATTAAGAAACAAGGTTTTTGGCAGAGGGCTGGATTTTAAGACGGGATCTTGCAACGGCCAAACTGACCGTAGCAAAATTCGGTAATTGTAAAGAATAAGTATTTAGGCCAAAGCGCCTAACATTGGAAAAATTTTAAACTAATTACAATAAAATTATTTAAATTGTACCAAATAGCTAAAAGCAGGGTAAACTAGGTTTAAAATTAACAAATTAGAAGTGTTAAATTGTTTAAAACAAGAACATAACCTACAATTAATAGAGTTAAAATAGCCTCAAAATAGGCTCTAAAAGTATAAGACTATATTGAAATGTCATAGGCGAGAACAAAATTTTTTTTTTAAATTTTAAGACAAAAGCACAACATTGAGAGGCTATCAAATACTAGAAGAGTGAATTAAATAAATTTTGACAAATATAAACAAATAAAAATTTTTGAAACAAACCTTTAAATTCAAATAAACACATCTGGTAAATAAAAAATTATTATACAAATCCAGATAAAATAACTCAAAAAAAATAGAAAGGAATCGAGATTAAAAATTATCAAACTGGTTGTACGACAACAAGACCAGGATTGGAGTGTATGAACGACAGGGGTCACAGAAGCACAAACAATTTTTTTTCGAAGAAAGGAACTATGTACAAGATTATATAAACAAAATATTTTTCTTTTAATTACACTTTGTTTAGACCAGTATTAATAAAATTTCAAAATTAAATAAACAGAAATACCTTAAAAGAAATAAATCCCTCTTAGGCTAATAACATTGAATGTTCAAAATCGCCTCGTCATTCAACCGTTTGCATGTAATGAAGAATAAATCATTAGCTAATTACAGAGGTTTGATATGACTTTATTTATTGGACAAATTACAAACAATCTTTTATTGTTTTTATATTGTAGAGATAATAATAATAATAATAATAATAATAATAATTGTAATTTAATAAATGTGTTTTAACATGAATAGATTCAACTCACAGATGTTGAATCTTAACTTATTTATGGAAATTTATATATAAATTATTTCTTATTAATTGTAAGTTATAAGAAGTATTGATATGTAAGGAATATTGATGGTTTTGTATGCGTAATAGCTTTGGGATAGAAACTAGGCTATAACCTAACATTTAGGCTAAATTTATACCAGATACACACCTCCTGCAGTAACCTATTATCGGCATATAAATTATAAATTACATCTTGTTAATAGTAGGCTATAAACAAACTATTAGGTTATAAATATATATGTTTTGGGGTATACTCATTTTTGTAATAAATTCAATATTTTGGTATTGTAAAGAAAAAGAAATTAATTGATTATAATACTTTTTGCCTAAATATAGAAGACTATAGAAATTGTATGAAATTTAAAATGAAATATATAAATTAAATAGATAGAATCTACAAGTTACCTGTTCTATAATTTTAGATTTGAATTAGTTACAACAGTGACAATATGTTCAATTATCATTTATGTAAAAATAATTAGAATTCTGTACATCAATATAATCAGGGACTTACAACTAAATTTAATAATAAATAAAAATTGTTGTTTATAATTAGGTTTGAGTTTTTTTTTTATATAAAGTTAGTTTCACTGGGTATCCAATTATAGTCTCTTAACTCAAAAGTGTCCCTCAAAGAATCCATAACCCCGATAAAAGCCTAAAAGGCTTATAGGTGGTTGATTGGTTTTGATTACAAATTCAGGAGTGGGTTCTTCTGAAAGGTTTGTTCTTTGAGCTACAGGTTCCGGGCTAGAGTTCAAATTCAAGGGATAAATCATTACTTTTGTGAGATCAAGGAGTGCTGTAACATCTTAGAGTAAAAGAAGTTAAAGATAAAAGGGCTGGAGGTTCAAAAAGGTTAAAAGAATGATGTAAATGGTAAGGTCCGTAGGGGGAAAGAAACATGCGACTCTGGAGGAACAATAACCTGGCACAACGGAGAACTAATAGCAATCTGTAGCAGCTGAAAAAAAGGTTTTTGTACTTGGTGTTATATTTTAATATTAAATTTTTTTTTAAACATTTACTAAAAATATATAAACAAAATATGTCCGTATTACATAACTTTGTGTAAACGTTTATACAAAACCATATAATAATTTTTAAATCAATTTCATTACACAATATCTGTAAAGTAGGTAGTTTTTTAAAGCCTGTATTTAAATTCTTTTTAATTAAAGATAGTTTAAAATTGGGGTCATCAATCTTTTAGGCTCTGAACTCCCTTTATAACTCTGTCATGAGGGAGCCTCTCCCATTTATATTTGGCTAAGAATTACAATGTGAGTACAAAACTGTAAATATTTGTGTAATACATAAATATATTTTATCCTACAACTGATAATGCTGCAGTCCTAATTGACAATGAAATATTAGTCTAATCGCTGGTATAACTGAGTACGAAACTAGAGCTGGTTAATTCAATTAAACATCAGGTAATATTATTAACCTTCTAATATAAATATTTGTATAATATATAAATATAGTTGTAAATATATAAATATATATTGAATATATATAAATATTAAACAAAGAGTCGAAGAACACAAACAGAACAAAAACTCAAAATTTTACAACCATCTAAAAGATACAGGACACAAATACACATTTCTTCACTAAAAGATATTAATTCCTTTATTTACTGATTATGTTTTGGATAATCTTTCGGGAACTTCTATTTAATAGAAAATGTTTTTTTATGCTCACGTATTATTTTTATACCACTAGATTCTAACCAAGTCTTAATTGGTGAGTGTGAAAAGTACTTAACCCTTTGATCCCAATGTCCGATTTTTCGGTTGTGTTGAAAAATCGTGTTCGATTCCTACATTCCAACTTTCAGACGTTCATAAAATATTTTTTTAAAAATATAGTATAATCGGTAAAATAATTATTGCATATATTAAAGCATTCATAATGAACTCCTTTAAAAAGTTATATTACTTAAAGGCACTTCTAGTTTGATTTAGCAACTCTGTTGTAGTTCAAACTTGATGAATCTAGCTGCTTTGCGCCAAGTGCCACTTCAGCTGTCATTGTTGTGAGTAGTGAGTGAGTGGTCTGTGTGATCTGTGTCAATTTTGTTGTGAAGTTGATCATTTTGTTTGGAAGTTTAATGTTTACATTGTTTTCAACAGTTTATTATTAATCACTTTTAACATTAGTTTATGACTATCCAAACTTTAAATTTGGAAAAAACTTACTGAGACAGAACATTTTTGATCGCTCTGATGATCGCTTTAGAGACGACACTGACGAAGATCGCCACGAAGCGATCGAAAACGTTCTGTCTCAGTAAGTTTTTACAAATTTACAAAATTTAAAGTTCGGATGGTTATAAACTAATGTAAAAGTTATTAATTAATTAGTTAAGTTCGGTTTCACCAAACGGAATGGACTACGATATTGAAGAGTTTATTATTGTTTGTAGTGGTTTATGTTAGTATATATATAAGTGTTAGTGTAAAATAACATAAAAACCTTTTTACCGATATTAAGACAACATAAAAACATTTTATTATAGCTAAAATAGAACTGTTTCTGTTTATTTTGTAATTTTATAAGTTAATTAATTAATTACCGTGACATTTACCGTGACCTAGAAATCCTACACATCAACAAAAAAGGACCACATCTCAACACACTAGAACAATATGAAATTTACAGACACACAAAAACACAAAGTAGAAACATATTAAACGAACAAACACAATACAAATCACACATACTCTTTGATACTATCGAAAACCTACCTTTAAACTGTCACCGCTTGACCCAACATCTCCAAACAGAAGACACTGATGAAGATCGGCACATAGCGATCGAAAACGTTCTGTGTCAGTAGGTTTTAACAAATTTACTAGACTCAAAGTTCGGATAGTCATAAACTATTGTTTAAGTGATTAATATAAATATAGTTTATCCTACAACTCATAATGCTGTAGTCCTAATTGATAATGTCACATTAGTGGAATCGCTGGTACAACTGAGTACGAAACTGCAGCTGGTTAATGGAATTAAACATCAGTAAATATTATTAATCTTCCTATATAAATATTTGTAAAATATAGTTTATCCTACAACTCATAAGGCTGCAGTCCTAATTGATAATGCCATATTAGTCAATCGCTGGTACAACTGAGTACGAAACTGGAGCTAGTTAAGTCAATTAAACATCAGATAATATTATTTAACTTCCAATATAAATATTTGTGATAGAAACCCCCATTAAATACCTTGTGGAAAAGACAGACTCCTTTAAAAGTCCTTCTACTGTTGTAACGATTTCGTGAAACGGCTGCAGCCATTTCTGGGCTTCTTCAAGATATAACGATTTTATTTGAAACATGTAGGCTACTCTGTGTTTTACTATAGATACCTTTTTCACCTATTTTGTCACGTTTTAATATATTTTATTAGTTTTCCATGTGTTTCCTTCTCAATTTCGCGACTAAGTCCATGTTATCTGAGTTTTCAGTAATCTGAAGTACCCTCGCTCCACATTACTTCAGGTAATCGAGGGGCTTCTGAAGTGAGAAACTGTTTTTTTCATAACGAATAGTTCTGGGTAAATAATGTTCTTTGATTTTTACCTTTCAATAGTATTTTGTATTGTTTGCAAGGGGTTACAGAATCTATATCTTATTGTTGTTTTGTAGATATAGACACTGTTGTGTTTACCTAAAGACATGTCGAAAATTAAGTTTTAAAAGTCTCTACTATAGCTTAAATCTTCCTATCTTTCATACGTTTTTACATATACGATATGTCTTTACATTATTCTCCAATTAGAATAATAGATATATTTGGGATTCTAATTGTTTCTAATTAGAAACAGGATGAAACGTCTGTTAAGCAAGACGTAGCCACATTCAGCATGTAATAAGAGAGCCTGATAAGTATCTTTGTAGCAGGAAAATAAAGAAAAAAGCGCGTGACGTTGCGGGGACAAGAGCACTGATAATTGTTCCAAAACTGATGAGGTAAATGAGATGAAGAGTCCTCTGGACTTCATCAATATAGAAAAATACCTTTCTAATTTTAATTTTATTTCATCACGGCTAATACTAAGTTACAGTTGTTGATTTAAAATGCAGCAAAATATTAATAACTAAACTTACCAATCACGTTAAAAATTGCGTTAAAAGTTTTTTCATGTAAAATAATGGTTATATTCAAGATGATTTGGTTGAAAGTTTAATATAAATTTTTCAATAAATTAAACCTTTATGCGAGAATATTTAATTAGATTTGAATTATTCGTTATCCAAAGCACGAACTTTAAAATATGTAACATTTTTATTGAATTTATTTAGAAGCTGTACAAAATATTTCACCACACCTTATTGACGCAATAAAAGTAATTAAAGCAATTAACGTTATAATATACAATATTGGGGAAGAGCGTGTGCGTACACGCTTAAGCGTGCATACGCGCTTGAGTGTACCCACGAGCGCTCGCGCATGTAATATGTGTTTAAACATTACCTAAGTCGTTATCTTGAAATATTTAACTGTGATCGCTCCCTTAGAGTAGAGGGATCCACTATCTCAACAAATATTTTGGTAAGTAAACCTGTTAAAATAATGCCTAATACGTCCGCATGAGCGCTGCGTTAGCACCCCGGTCTCTGTTCCATGCTCTCGACGTTTCCTTTCCTATTTTAAAATAACTTTCAGCCCTGACCTTAGATGGCAGATTCGGTCTGAGTTACGATCAACGAGCGCACGATCACATTGGCAAGCTGCACGATTAATAACTGTAGAAAGTGTTGTTCAAAACTTCACAGCCGCGGCCGGCTAAACTCGTACAATACAGAAAGCATTGGCAGAGCGGAATAACAGCTGATTAAACACTCACAGCTGACACAGAGATTCCCACTAGCGACCGTTTAATTAGAAGTTCGTTTACAAATTTATTAAATACGTAAAAGTTATGCACTTTTTGAACCTCTCACACAATTGATGAAACCAAAAATGTTGAAAGGTTTACTATACAAAGTCCCAGTTGGGTAAAGAAACTATTCCAAATGTAACCTTTTTGAAACCAGAGGCTGGCTTTGGTAGTGTTCCAACTAAATGAACTTTTTCAGTAACGCGTGTAGAGATTAAGAAAACATTTTAACTTAGTAAATATAAACGCGAACAATTATAAAAAATATGGTTGTAGAAATTTGTTGTATAGTTCTTAATTATTTTTTTTTTGAACTTTTATATGATGCTTTTTTTTCTTGCAATTTCTCTTTTATCACCACTGAAGGAGATGGATAGATAGGGAATATAGGTAATACCAATAAAAAAAAAACAATGATCACCTGGTACTAGCAATTTGTACCACTTTGAAATCACATGCACTGGGTGAAGGATCTAATATAGACTTACTACTCACTAATGGGGCAATAAGACATGCCTACATAATACATCGCCTTGTAAGAAGAAGGTAAATCAAGGAATGGTTACATACAGTATGTAGCGCTAAGGGGAGTGAATAATGATCCACTGGGACTGTTAATTGAGGACTTTATGGTATCATGTGTCAGAGTCACTTACCTAAAGTATACGTAGTCCTTATCGTGGCCATTAAGAAATGTTTTCCAGTTACACCAATAAGAAAGACGAAGGTAAAGCAACGGAAGGTTTACATAAAGGGCGTGGGACTAAAAATAGTACATTATGACAAGGGAGAAACAACGGAAAGCTTACATACTTTACTTGGGACTAAGGGAGGTACATAATGATTAACGAAGGTGACATTTGGTGACTATACGCCAAAATGAGGTATGCCAATATTGATTCTCTGGGGTGAGAATCGAAGACTATATGGCATAATGTGTGCCTGGTCTCAGACATAAAGTAGACCTATTCTGTATCGTGGCCATTAAGAAATGTATTCCCGCTACGTCCCCTTGTAAGACAAAGGAGATGCAACGGAAGGCTTACATACTTCACTTGGGACTAAGGGAGGTACATATTGATACTCTAGGGTGAGAATTGAAGACTATTTGCCATAATATGTGCCGGGTCTCAGACGTAAAGTAGACCTATTTCCTATCGTGGCCATTAAGAAATGTATTCCCGCTACGTCCCCTTGTAAGACAAAGGAGACGCAACGGAAGGCTTACATACTTCACTTGGGACTAAGGGAGGTACATAATGATTAACGAAGGTGAGATTTGGTGACTATATGCCAAAATGAGGTATTCCAATATTGATTCTTTGGGGTGAGAATTGAAGACTATATGGCATAATGTGTGCCGGGTCTCAGACATAAAATAGACCTATTCTGTATCATGACCATTAAGAAATGTATTCCAGATACGTCCCCTTGTAAGACAAAGGAGAAGCAACGGAAGGCTTACATACTTCATGTGGGACTAAGGGAGGTACATATTGATTCTCTAGGATGAGAATTGGAGACTATTTGCCATAATGTGTGCCGGGTCTCAGACGTAAAGTAGACCTATTCTCTATCGTGGCGATTAAGAAATGTATTCCAGCTACGTCCCCTTGTAAGACAAAGGAGAAGCAACGGAAGGTTTACATACTTCACGTGGGACTAAGGAAGGTATATATTGATTCTCTGGGGAGAGAATTTGTGACTATATGCAATAGTGTGTGCTGGGTCTCGGACGTAAAGTAGATCTACTCTCTATTGGGACCATTAAGAAATGTATTCCAGCTACGTCCTCTTGTAAGACAAAGGAGAAGCAATGGAAGGTTTAGATACTTTACGTGGGACTAGGGGAGGGATATATTAATTCTGTGGGGGAGAATTGGAGACTATTTGCAAAAATGTTTGCCAGGTCCCGGACGTAAACTATTCCTTCTTTCTATCGTGGCCATTAGGAAATGTATTCCAGTTAAACCTCCTTGAAAGCAGTTACAAAGGAAAAGCAGAGGAATGTTTGCATACAGCATGTAGGACTAAGGACAGTTCGTAATGATCTTTTGAGGTTGCCAATCGATGTCTTTATGACATCTTGTGTGCTGGGACGCGGACTTAAAGTAAATCTACTATCTGTCGTGGTCATTTAGAGATGTATTCTAGTTATATTGACTTTTAAGACGTATGAAAAAGAACGAACTGTTTGCATACAGCATATAGAAATACGTAAAGTACATATTAATGCTCATGGGCTGTGGAATCGGGGACTCTTTTGGATCAAATGTGAAGGGTCTAATATCTAAATGAACTCTATTTTCTATCGTGGTTGTTAAGAGATGAATTTCAGCTACACCACCTCGTAAAACGAAGGAAGGAGATTGTTACATATTGAATGTAGGAAATAGTGGGTATATGTAGTAGTGTGTATATAATTATTCTCTGGGACTGAGAAATAGAAAAATCCCGTTGTCTTTATCCGGATATAAAAATTTGAAAATGGAAAATTAGATAAACACGCAGTGGTATTTAAGGTATGTTAGTTTTTTTTTCAGAAAACATTATATAATAATAATTAAAGAAAAGAAAGTAGTTTATAACAATAAAAATTTATAAAAAAACGTTTTAATTTTCAACAAGCAAGAAAACTTGCTATATGACAGCATATAAATACTGTTACATGTAAATTTTCCTGTATCACTAAGAACGTTGGCTAATATATATATATGTCATTTCGTTCTTATATTAGTCTTAGATAATTAATTTCTTCTTACATATTTATTTATTATGTACATACATATAATAATAATGTTGATAATATTATAAACAAGAATATTTACAAAAAGTATGCTCGAAACTATTTATCAACGTAATATAAACCTTTTCAGGAGCTTTGTACAACGTCAACAGCTTTTGCAAAACTCAAACACTTTAGGCATATATTACAAGGTAGCTATGTACCAAAAACTGAATTAATAGATTAGTAAAATATTTTTTGCATTGTTTTAGTCCTTCGGAATTTCACAATCGTTAAAGCTACTTAAAAATATATGAAAGGATTTTTGTTAGTATAAAACATAGACTAAGGGACACAGTCTGGGACACAGCATTCTACCCTTTATGGTTGTACCTCGTCTACTCTTGCCCAAGTCTTATATGAATTCAGATTTTCAAAAATAACTAGAATTTTTATACTTGTTTTCATAATAAAAGCAATTTGAAAAGAAATTATTTACAATTTTTTTTGTTACATTTTTGGAACATTATGTGGGAAAAATGTATATACATTACCTAATTTATGTACTAAATCAGGTATAATAGTATATAAATATTGTTGACCGAAAATATTACTGAATTACTAAGAAACTATAAATAATATAAGAAAATACAAAACAATTGTTATTACTAAATTTACAGTTCAAGACACGTTCAAAAACGTTGAAGATAAAATCATTCACTTACTTTTAGATTTCAATTAGTGAAATGTGTTATTGCTAAACAACATTTTTTCTATTGAAACAATTACAAGTATAATTTACCATTGTTTAAATTTATATTGTATAATTTAAATTACACTAGTCAGCCTACTATTACAAATTATACAAAATAGTCAATTTCGCAATTACTTCCATCCGTTTAGTGTAATTTTACGTTTTGGAACGACTTTTTCATTGACTAACAATTTTTTAAATTTGAAATTTATGGAAGGATCTCCGAACGCGACTAGGCAAGTAGCCTATATGGGTGCAATGTCCTTACGTTTTGTTTATATAACACTGGATTGAAGCGGGACATGCATTATGTATAGAGTTACAAAATATTGTTATTTTCGTTTGTCAATCACGAGGAGGAATGGGTTGTGAAGAGGCATTTGCCTTGCACTTATCAAGTTATCTACTTAACATTATCTAACTAATTTTATTATTATTATAAGCTGTACTCGATAGTTAGTAAAATAACATATTTGATAATAATTCTATGTTTTATTTGGAGTGGGACAAATTAGACAATTTTTTAAACATAATAAAATGATTTATATCAAATATTTTAAGAATAATCTTGAATAGTCTTATAACGAAAATCCTATTTTTTAGTTAATATTCAAGACGATCGCGTATTCGCACACCCTTGGTATAGATTGCGTACGTCTAGCTCTCGTGTTATTTTCTATTAAGATCTATTCTGAATGAATTCTTCCTAAATTAGGATATAAGTTGCTTACGTTTGTGTTCGCTAGAGGAGATGACGCAGAGATCGACCAGTATCAGAAAACAATGATTTTGCGTGACATGTTTAAAGTGGTTTGGTTTGGCGCATCGGCAGACCGAGACATCCCTTTGTGTCTGTGCTAAAAATGACTTCCATTGAGGTATAGTCTGTCTATTCTGGGAGGCATGCTTCTCTTACCTTTGTTGTTAGCTCATCGTCAAACACCATGCTATACCGCACTACACTCACTCAAATTGCTACTTTAGTTATTTGACGGGACACTTTCGTTTGTATTTTAAATTAAAAATAAACACGTAAAATTCACGAGCTAAATAAATAATGAATTTCAACTATGTTAAATTATATTTAATTCGGATGTCATTAATAATAAACGTGTTTTGAACGTTCAAAAAATCCTTCAAAGGAAACTGGTCTTCTAACTTTTTTACAATTTATTCACCCTGTTAATGTATTTTTTTTTTTGTTTAGTTCATTATATAATGTGCCCTTTTGTAAATAATAAATTTTAAACTTAGAATTTAAAAAGATATTAGATAATCTTAATCCCAAAGAAAATACGTACTAAAATATTTTATTGATTTATTTTTAAGATATAGAACTTTACTAAAATAAGTATTAACAATAAAGACGAAAGAACGTCGCGTGGTTGTGTTTTCTAACACACGCAAACACTCCGGCACTAAGCCACAACTGCCATGCGCCACTGCTCTGGCCGGCTCATATAGCCGGCCCACTGCGCATGCTCGTTCCCCACTCCCATTGTTAGCACCATTGTTGTTTAAAAGATATTAAAATTTTACACGGCTCTAAATATTTTCGAAGGTTGTAACGAAACACAGATACGTGTTGTCTTCGAGTGGTTATTTTCAGACATTAGTGACTTCAGGTAATTTACACTAAACAAGTTATTTAACGTTATAAAGGAAATAGTGAAATTAATTAGCAGTTTCTTGCAAAATATTGCGTTGCCATGACGAATTTTCAACATAACTGTCCAATACCAAGTGTGTAGAAACAAAATCAAAGAGATTCTGAAGAGATATTTGTTATCCCTTAAACAGAGCACAAAAGGTATAAATATAAATGGGAAAACAGTTAATAACAAAATATACTGATGACACTGATATTCGATGGCAGTAAGAAGGAGGTAAATTGGTCTGGGAGTGAACTAGTAAGTCGTACACGAATGTAGTCAAGTCAAGTTAGGAACGAACATGGGAAATGCGGATAGGAAAAAAATACTAAATAACGGATGAAACTTGGAAACTTATAATAAGGAATAACATTTTTTTTAAATAGAAAAGAAATTAGAAGTAACGTTAATCTAGTTAACAGGAGGTATATTAATAGAATCTAGTTAATGTAGGTAATAGAGGGATTAATAGAATCTAGTTAATTTAAGTAATAGTTGTTTCAATACGATCTAGTTAATGTATTTAACAGAGGGTTTAATAAAATCTAGTTAATGTAGGTAATACAGGGATTAATAGAATCTAGTTAATTTAAGTAATAGTTGTTTCATTACGATCTAGTTAATGTATTTAACAGAGGGCTTAATAAAATCTAGTTAATGTAGGTAATGCAGGGATTAATAGAATCTAGTTAATTTAAGTAATAGTTGTTTCATTACGATCTAGTTAATGTATTTAACAGAGGGTTTAATAAAATCTAGTTAATGTAGATAATACAGGGATTAATAGAATCTAGTTAATTTAAGTAATAGATGATTCAATACGATCTAGTTAATGTATTTAACAGAGGATTTAATAAAATCTAGTTAATGTAGGTAATAGAGGGATTAATAGAATCTAGTTAATTTAAGTAATACTGTAGTTGTTTCATTACGATCTAGTTAATGTATTTAACAGAGGATTTAATAAAATCTAGTTAATGTAGGTAATAGAGGGATTAATAGAATCTAGTTAATTTAAGTAATAGATGTTTCAATACGATCTAGTTAATGTATTTAACAGAGGATTAAAAAAAATCTAGTTAATGTAGGTAATAGAGGGATTAATAGAATCTAGTTAATTTAAGTAATAGATGTTTCAATACTATCTAGTTAATGTATTTAACAGAGGTTTTAAAAAAATCTAGTTAATGTAGGTAATAGAGGGATTAATAGAATCTAGTTAATTTAAGTAATAGTTGTTTCAATACGATCTAGTTAATGTATTTAACAGAGGGTTTAATAAAATCTAGTTTATGTAGGTAATAGAGGGATTAATAGAATCTAGTTAATTTAAGTAATAGTTGTTTTAATACGATCTAGTTAATTTATTTAACAGAGGGTTTAATAGAATCTAGATAATGTAGGTAATGGAGGGTTTATTAGAATATAGCTAGTGTAGTCAATAGAGGGCTTAATAGTATCTAGTTAATGTAGTAAAAAGAGGGTTAATGGAACCTAGCTAATTTAGTTATTAAAGGATTTATTAAAATATAGCTAGTGTAGTTGATGGAGGGTTTAATAGAATCTAGTTAATGTAGTTAACAGAGTGTTAATGGAATTACGTAATGTAGTTAAGAGAGGGTTTATTAGAATATAGCTAGTGTAGTCGATAGATGGCTTAATAGTATCTAGTTAGTGTAGTAAAAAGAGGGTTAATGGAACCTAGCTAATTTAGTTATTAAAGGATTTATTAAAATATAGCTAGGGTAGTTGATGGAGGGTTAAATAGAATCTAGTTAATGTAGTTAACAGAGGGTTAATGGAATCTAGCTAATGTAGTTAATAGAAGGTTTATTAGAATATAGCTAGTGTAGTTGAAAGAGGGCTTAATAGAATCTAGTTCATGTAGTTAACAGAGGGTTTAATAGAATCTAGTAAGTATAGTTAACATACTGTTAATGGAATTACCTAATGTAGTTAATAGAGGGTTTATTAAAGTAAAGCTAGTGTAGTTGATAGATGGTTTTATAGAATCTATTTTATGTAGTTAAGAGAGGGTTAGTGAAATCTAGCTACTGTAGTTAGTTGATAGAGGGCTTAGTGGAATCTAGTTAATATTGTTAACGGTGGTTTTAATAGATTATAGCTAATGTAGTTAAAAGAAGGTTTATTAGAATCTAGCTAATGAAGTTAACAGAGGGTTTAATAGAATCTAGCTAATTTAGTTGATAGAGAGCATAGTGAAATCTAGTTAATATTGTTAACAGTGGGTTTAATAGATTCAAGCTAATTTAGTTAACAGAGGGTTTAATAGAATCTAGCTAAAGTATGTAACATATGGTTTAATAGACTCTAGCTAATGTAGTTAACAGATGGTTTATTCGAACCTAGATAATGTAGGTTATATAGGGTTTATTAGAATCTAGCTAATGTAGGTAATAGAGGGTTTATTGGAATATAGTTAATGTAGTTGATTGAGGGCTTATTCAACAATCTAGTTAGTATTGTTAACATTGGGTTTAATAGATTCAAGCTAATTTAGTTAACAGAGGGTTTAATAGAATCTAGCTAAAGTATGTAACAGATGGTTTAATAGACTCTAGCTAATGTAGTTAACAGGTGGTTTATTATAACCTAGATAATGTAGGTTATATAGGGTTTATTAGGATCTAGCTAATGTAGGTAAAAGAGGGTTTATTGGAATATAGTTAATGTAGTTGATTAAAGGCTTATTCAACAATCTAGTTAGTATTGTTAACAGAGGGTTTAATAGATTCTAGCTATTGTAGTTAACAGAAGGTTCATTAGAATCTAGCTAATGAAGTTAATAGAGGGTTCAATAGAATCTATTTATTGTAGATAATAGAGAATTCAAAAGAAATTATTTTAAGCAAGTTTTCATTTAAAAGTTGGAGTAAAATTTTTATTGTATTTTCGAAATATTCAAATAATTATAGTAAGATTTATTGAAATATAGATTAATATAGGCTTTTTAATAACCTATAATAAATATTAATATTTTAATTTAATAACATCCTATGAGTAAAGTAGCATAAACTACATGTTAAAACATTAGTTGTTCTACAACATAACATCTAATCAGTCTTCGGATGAAAAGATATGTTTTCACCTAATTTAATCTAAAACATTTATACAAAGCACATTTATACAGCTATATATAGGCTAGATCTGTTGGAGCTAGATCTGACGCCAACTGGGGGATTGTTCTCCAAACTTTGAACACGTAAAGATTATTCAATTAAAATTTACTCACTTAACTTCGGTAAAATTAAATAGGTAAATGTGATCTTGAGTGATCGATATGTGTAATTTGAATGATTGTCTTATTGGACTTTCTAGTTACATCTACTCAAATTCTTGTAAAATATTTTGCACTGCACGAATAAGCGTATTAAATAATAATTACTAACATATAATTAAGGATTAAAAAGAAGTAACCTATTATGATACAGGATTCATACTTATTTATAGACAAATATTATACATTTCTATGTTCGGCTCCGTATTTTCCCATTAAACAACACTTTGGTTAAGTGACTTTCCTAAGAACTCTTTCTCCCTTTGAATCCGGAAACTTTAAACGGAATACTTGTATATATAAAAGTTCGAGCTTGGCTTATATGAGCAAGGTAATAGCTAAATAACTGCGAACGTTAACCCATAATCAATAGTTTACTTTCTCATACACGCTTCAAAAACCATCATCAGTCAGTTTAAATACGTAAGTTATAAACTATAATAAAACATAGTTTTAATTTAAAAATAGTTTTATATGTACACTCACTGATAAATTTGTCATTAAAACGCGTTTAATCATTATGAAAA
>JBAIZL010000005.1:177171885-177194385 GCA_036971475.1 Prosapia bicincta | reverse complement strand
GCTACAATCTTGTCAATTGCACTTCATTCCACCAAATACGCTACTGGTTTGCAAATACTACAAAATTTTGTAAAAAAACGCTACAATCTTGCAAAATATGGAACAATATTGCTAAAAAGGCTACAACCGTGTATAATACGCTACAATCTTGCAAAATATGCTACAGTCTTGCAAAAAAGTTAACATTTTATGGAAAGGGCTACAATCTTGACAATTGCATTTCAATCGACCAAATACGCTACTGTGTTGCAAATACGACACATGTTTGTAGAAAACGCTACAATCTTGCAAAATAGAGTACAATATTGCAAAAAAGGATACAATATTGTATAATTCGCTATAATCTTGCAAAATATGTAAACATCTGGCCAAATAAGTTACAATAATGCTTTATCACTACAAATATTTTAAGCTAATCGTGAAAGCAAATGTAATAAGGAACATCAACAAACAACCAATGATTTATTTTCTCATATGACTTTCCCATTATAAAGTCATCATCATATCTAGACATTATATTATACACATTATTTTTTTATATTCACTGATGATTATGAGTTCGTTACTGAAATGCAATGGGGGTTCTCATGTTATTGGTGTGAGTTGGTTGTTCGGTTTTGTAATTTACTGCAAATCTAATGAAAACTATAACAAAACTATTCAATACGAAAATATAAATTGGGTCCGTTTCGAAGAGAAAACCCATGCAACATTGGCAAAGTGTCAAACTACACCTAACCGCACGTGTTTGTTCAGAATGTGTTTCCCATACACGCTATGTGGTACCTGTGGCCACATCGGGTTACTCCAGAAGCCGTACTACGTAGCATGTCTTGTACGGGACCAGTCGCACTTATTAAACACATCTGGCAATTGTTGCTAAAAATATATTGTTAGAGAAACAATGCTACCTGAACAGTAAATCTATTCTTGTCGAACGTTCTGTAAATACCAGTGTCTCAATAGATTTATATCCTTTGCGTAAATATGAATGTTACATCTAATGGCTACTGTTTAAACTAACAAATTATATTTCGATTTTTTCAAAACCTGTGCTTTAGGTTTTTGCAACACACACAAACTTTGTAACCAACCTTTCAAACAATTCAACGGGGAAAGATATACCATGTTTGGAAATGTAACTTGAAGAAGTGAATGTGTCTTTGAGAGGGGAGAATTTTGAAGGAAACTCATGAGGTATTTAGGTTTGGTTCGACAATCATGGTAGGTTTTCTTAGTAGGTTTAGGCAGAAATACGAAGGTTATGCAATAAAGATGTCAGTAAGTAAGAGCATAGATGGGGTCAGCATTGAACCATAGATACAATTATAAAACAATATAATCAATAAGCAGTCTGTCTACATATTACTATTATACGTGCAGGCTGTTTACCTACAACCTACTATCGCACATGTAAGTTGTTTATCTACATATTATTATTATATGTGAAAGCTGTTTATCTACATGTTACTGTTACACATACGAGTTCAAAATTTTTATCAGTGCAAACAATTTAACTCACGCGGCTATCCCAGAGTGCAAGCTATTTATCTAAATATTACTATCAAACATACTACCTATTACTGTCATAAATATAAGATATTTAGCTACATCTTACTATCACACGGACAAGCGATTCATTTTCATACTACTATCACACAACGCAAGCTGTACGTACGCTTACAAACACACGTACTATCTATTTACCTATATGTTATTATTACATATGCAAGCTGTTTACAATTTACTAATAATTTATTACTATACAATTTATTAATCGACCTATTACTAACATACATATAAGATGTTTATCTACATACTATCACACGGACAAGTGATCCATTTGCATGTAAATCTCACTTCATTATCGCTTTCATATCGCTACGTATCGTCCTGTTGTATCCTCAGTGACTTATATAGCCACAGATATCGATGTATATGCCTACTGGTTTTAATTCGACTCAATTTGAAAAAAAGAGAATTTGCAATGCGATGGTGAAGAGTATTACAGATTCTAATGTAGGAGAAAACCCTTTCAGTAATTTATAAAAGAATTCCCACCTCACAACAATCTTGTAAAATTTTATAACTTACAGTATTCAAAAATAATTATTGCCCAAGTGGCTTGGAGGGATACGGTAACTAGACTTGCTCCCGCCTTATAAGGATGGGCGTCGCGTATTAACATACCATTGCCCTGCTTTAGCTCATCTTACACTGGGATCGTCACTATTTATAATTGCTTCATCAACATATATTTTAATATATAATTCTTAAGAAAAGTTCATAGGAAATACATAGTTCTTTTATCTGGGTATGAAATAGAATAGGTTTTGCTATTATTTGAAATCCTAATGGCCATTATTATCTTCGTTTTACATGACCCACTGGAATAGAATGGAGGCTATGTGGAAAGACACAAAAACTACATTAATAAAAATGTAACTAGACCTTTGCAAAAGTCAATCACGACAACTCAAAATAGTGTGAATAAAACTCAAAAGTTAAATGCTTTTAGTTTGTGGTACGATATATCAATGTTCATATCTGTCACGAAATTTCTTGTTATTTATACCCTTTTTTAATTAACTTGATTTACTTAAAGTAAAGCAAATATATACATATATATATGTATATATATATATATATATATATATATATATATATGTATATATATATATATATATATATATATATATATATATATATACTTATATATTTATAAATAAATAAATATATATATATATATATATATATATATATATATATATATATATATATATATATATATATAAGGCTTTACTAGACATTTACTTTAACAGTAATTTAATTTATTACCAGAAAACCATTTAACTGTTTAAAGTTTTTGCTTTTTCATTAAAAAAAACATATTAACAATAACAATAATAATGCGTCTTTATACAACACGAGCATAATTTAGGAGCGGCAAGTTTGACTGCCTTACTTTGGGCCATGCAGTAATGTGCCCATCACTGGGCTCCGCCCATTATTATGCCCCACGTAATCACTTTTACAGATTGAGGTATTTTCACGTAGTATTTTTTACATGTAAGGGAATCATACATTTAGAAATTCTTTGGCGCTACCAAAGATCGGACCCATGACCTTTGGGCTATTTGACAAGTGCTCTGTTCCATTAGAACACTCGGCCACAGATTTAGACAAGAGTTGCATTTATACAATATAGGCTATATGATTGAGAATTTTTTATTAAAAAAATGCCTTATTCATAGATTTATATTTTAAAGGTAAATAGTTTTAGATGTAAGTAGTTATTGGTATCAGAAAGGACGAAGCTGAATGATATATTTGTCCAATCATGGTCCGAGACCGGCATTTGCAAATATTTCATAAATTTAATAATTTAAGAATCATTTATTGTTTACAGTTATTTAAAAATATTACAAAAACTAAAAAGAAAAACATATGCCTAATAAACCTTATAGATTTAGCGTTGTCTTTCTGTAAGGTGAGGAGAGATGAAGCGGCGTTTAGACTGGTGTGCATGGTTTGAGTGTAAGACAAGTTTTCCTGGGCATCAGTCGCCCCATTTAGGGGAACTATTAGGTCGGATAATGGCGAAGAGACGCCGTTAAGTGGATGACTGTTGCATTGAATTACTGATCGTGAGAACAGACCTGCCTCTCTTTACTACCACTTTCTTCTACTCGCATAAAGTTCACCGAAAAACTATCGGTCAGTAATAATTATTACGTTTTCATCAAGTTTATCTTGTAAGCAGATCGTCTGGATGGAAACAGTCTTTTAGTATTAAACATTATTTGGATAAAGATAAGAATTAACTTCCACATAGCTTCATAAATATAGATAAAAAAACATTTCAGGAAAATAAGTCACACAATGTTAAACACAATGTGTGTTTATTTCTCCCCCCCTCTCTCTCTGTATTTCTATCTCTCTCTTTTCTTGTGTGTGAGTGTGTGTGTGTGTGTGTGTGTGTGTGTGTTTGTGTGTGTGTGTGTGTGTGTGTGTGTGTGTGTGTGTGTGTGTGTCTTCCTTCCTTTCTATCTGCCTGTCTCACTTTCTTTCTGTCTGTCTCGCTTACTGTCTCTTTATTTCTATTTGTCTCTTTCTATCTCTTTCTCTCTGTATGTCTGTCTTTTTCCTCTCTATTTCTCTTTGCCTAACTCTATACTCTTGTTTGTCTCTCTCTTTTTCTATCTCTGTTTCTGGTTCTTTCTTAAAAATAGACTTTTATATTACATAAAAAATATTGTCTAAATTATTCATGTAATACGTTATTTCATGTTTTGCAGAATCAACTTTTTTACACTCATATTTAGTTGAATACATTTTATATTCCTTGAATATTATAACAATCATAGTGTGTTTTATAATGTGAAAATCCTTTACACTCCTGATTGTTTAATCTAAAACTGTTGCAGAGTCTATCTCTACAAGAATAAAATACTTTTGCACAGAGATTTTTCAAAACACACACACACGCACGGGTGCAAACAAAATTATTAGCGTTTTATTTACTCAAACGTGTTACCAAGAATTTGAGTCAGTAAATTTTTTAATCCAGAAAAGAATGAATTTTTAAGTAAGAATTAACTCGGAATTAATATAATTAACTCATTTCGATCCTATGTACGACCTTAGCTCTTTTGCGTGTCATTAAAATTATACATTATAATTGTCTTTTGGAAAGTATATCCCTAAATATAAATTTAAAATTATATTTTAAAAATATAAGGAAAGAAAATCGAACGAATTACAACTTTGCATGAAATAAATAATGCAAGTTTTTTTTATTTTACTGTCTAATGTTAGTGTCTTTACTCGGAGGAAGCGTTGGGGGGGGGGGGGTTAGGAGAAAACATGGTGGTATTAAAAGCCAGTCACCATAGTTACGATCTTACTAGAATAAAAAATAGTTATTGTGGCAACCTAACCTTTAAGGTTTCTACGTCGTAACTCATTTTTTTATATATCCAATCGGCATACCCCAGAGACAACGTTATCAGCAGTAGACAAACAAATATCGCTATGAAACTATTACAACTTTTGGTAATCACCTGTGTAACAATTGTAATTTCACGGTTATTTAATAATAAAAGTAAAAGCACTGTTTTGATATTTTGTATCAACAGCAACACCAAAAATATAACCATCTGTTCTATGTTAGGTTTTAGTATGGTCGAGGAGAAAAGCAGAGACGAACAATGACTAACAAAGAAGAAACTCATGAACCTCGCAAAACCCATTGTTTATGTATAGTTGAACAAAAACATATAAAAAAAGCTGGGTAAATTAGTGAAGAGTGAAGAAAAACTAACAAATCTTAAAAGAAAGAGGAATATTAAAAACATTTAGTAAAACATAAATTTAATCCATGGGTTAGATGGGTGCTTATTAAAGAGAGAACTGCAATGAAAGAAATGGTGGATAACAAGAAGACGAAATGAGGAACAGATATTCAATAATATAAGGTTTATTAAAACGACAAAGTATTAAAGAGGTGAGTGGAAAGTGTTGAATACCGACAGCTATTTTACAAATCATCTGTGTTTAACAGCATAAAATGTAAATAAAATATTTTTGTAACGCGAAGTTACCTTCTCGGTTGCCTTTTTACTCTAAAGTACTCTGAAAATGAGAATTATCAATTTCCAAGAAACTCTGCTTGCTGCCTTTAAACGAATTACAACGTGTTATTTACAATGTAACCGACAGCACTGCACATATGACGTCACGGGCCATCTGGCTACGCTCACGCCGGTTGTAAAAGTCTTTACAAACTAACTAAATAGGCTTGCTATGCGCATGGTAACCTTGTTTACACGCTTCAAACAACAATGAAGGCAAGACGAATCAAGTGTACGCCGCAGAATACTCGTAATGTTCTAAAGCCAATGACTAAGTGGTAATGCAACTCTCCAAGTGTCCTAGACAGTTGGAAAAACCTTTCAGAAAGATTTTTAATTGGAAAGGGTATTTATTTGTTTATTTCGTAAGATTTATGTTACAAGTAAAGCATAACATATATACTGAATAAAGAAAGTAAATGCACACGATTTTTGTCTTCGATAAATCCTGACAAGGCTTGGATTACTCCTACCTTTTCACATACATTACTCAAAAATACACTCTAAATAAGCAATCATATATTTTAAGTGACGCAAACCACAAGCAATGGTTAAAACCTCCATTAAATATTATAAACAAAACCACACCGTGGTAACACACCCCTTCATGAAGCACTTTTTCACTATGTTGTCTTACATTATTATGTCGCTCTAGTTAAATATAGTTCCAAAGTGTGTGATTACGATAGATTTAGTTATAAATTTAGACATATGAAGTTTCCTACGTAAAAAGTAAGTTAGTGGTATTGAATGTATGACCTCGTTCTTCGAATATACGTCACCTTGAATAGCCATCTTGAAATATACTTGGTTAAACTTAATTGTGTTTCTTATAACCAAATCTAACAGGATACTTTGAAACTATATTGTAATGTAGCATTTTGATAGCAGTATGAATATATATTGTTTAGTTTTATTAAAAACTGAATATATATAATATTTGCAGATATTATATCGTGTTTCCAACTTCTTTGATTTCAATAGTTAGTAAAGTTGTATTGAATTTACAATGATTAGTAAATATCCTATCTACAACTGGTCACTTTTATAAGTAAGTTGTAGAATGGGTATATGTTTACTGCAGTATTAAACAATGAGCGGTTTTACAAGAAACGTTAAATTTGTTTTCCTTGTATATTGGTACATTAAACTCATGTTGACATTTTGTTGAATTTTAACCATTATTTATACTTTGTCACTTAAAATTGCTGTTTTTGTTTTGAATGTATTTTTAGTAAAATGTGTGAAAATGAATGGACTTAACTAAATCCATACCACATACTCTCTCTGTAGATGGAACAGTTTTTAGATATTAGTATTCAACTATCTGACCCTTTTTAAAAATAAACATAAATAGTCTTACGCTGTACATTCCCATTTTGGAGTCCCTCTCAATTTGAAATTTATATCATGGAATTTACCTCATTAATGCGAACGATCATTGCATTACCTCTCGTACAAATATCATGACCAGTGACTGTAACTATAACTTTTTTCTCTTTAGATCTGTATTAGACGGCTGATCAGGCGTTTGATAGGCAATACACAATGTTATGCTATCTTTTCTGCCATTTTAACCGTAAATATTATCTATTACATTTTACTACGTAGAAGTGTATGTTACGTATTAGTGCGTATGTCTGTGTAATTTTTATATCGTGGTCTCATTTTAGAAGTAATTTATTTTTAAAAAACCTTTTAGTATTGTGTATAATAAATTTCTGAAGTTGGTGTTATACAATGTAGAGGGGTTTCAGTCTTAAACCGCTTCAAATAAAGCCACTCTACTCTCGAATATGTTGGTTATATTCACCACGTGTCACAAATATAACCGACACTTTTCTGTTTCCGTATTGTCTGGAACTAAATTAAGCGCAACACGGCCGCCATGAGCTGTTATATATTGTGTGGGTACAGAGTGTGGACACGTTGTGATTTTAATCTGCGGAAAAGATAAATTGCAGTCTCGGTGGGGGGGATGTAAAGAACGGCATGTTGTCAGCGAAATAAATAATAGCAATACAACGAGAAAAATATGTGCAGAGTGGCATGATGACACTGAGCTAGGCAGAGGTCAACATTTGGCAGCGGGAGCTGGGCGAGAACTTTTACATTAAGAAGCAGAAAATGCAACAACAGACCACGTGAAAATCCGTCTTCGTTTTTAAATAAATACTCAAACTATCTGATAGATTATAGAATATAACAAGCTTTTTTGTTTCGTTTTAAAATTCGTAATATGATAAATAGAAAATAATAATAATAAATCGAATTCATAAGTTTTAAGCCGTTCTTATAAAAACTTTCAAGTACGTAAATCTAATATTGAGAGTTGCAATTTTCTTAAAAAATATATTTTCATAACGAATTTTTGAGAACTGAAACGTTGGGAGATTTATCTGCAACTTTGAAACGGTGAAGTTGATAGTTTTTTAACTAGTGTGGAATTAGCCTATTTCAGACCACTAGACGTCCACTGTGTACAGTTTTGTTACCAAGCTCCAATAAGAAGTGTGAGTATGAAATAAAGTACATACCTACTACACCTTGTGGTTACATAGTGTGTATATTAAATGTGTATATGTCATCCAGCATTTCAATTTAATTAAAAATAAGAATGTTAAATAATTTTATGTATTTTATTGTCCCTGTTTTTGAAAGTTGAAGTTTGAACGTAATAAACAAGTAATATAGAAAAAAAAATAAAGTCAGTTCCTACTGAGGTCGACAAAAAAATATTCTAGTTGCTTTTTAATATAAATACGTTTATACATATGACAGAAACACAATAATTAGTTTTCAAAATAGAAAGCGTATTTCATTGCAATTTTCAAATTTCCTCTTTATACAGTATATGGTGTTGGACTATTATTTTAGTTTGCTACTATGTATTCGCTTTCTTTTTTTCGTTTCTAATTCATGAAGCTGATGGTGGTCTAAATTTCTCATTCTAGCCATCTCTTTTAATGCTCTATTATTGCAAAGAACCTTTCTTTTATAATTTGATATGGATCTTTAAGTAATTAATTTCTAGCTATGGTAAAACCAACTCAGTGCCAAAGTGCTGGTTATCAAACAGGTAGCTCTTCAGTTTGAATCCGACTGGGACATCAAGTTTTTTATATTTCAATGATTTAATAAATACTTAAAGAATCTTTATTAACGTAAATTGTCATCTTCTATAGGGGAAAATGTATTGAACGTGATTGGATGAATAAAAACGTATTTTATTAACGATGGAAAATATGTACAATGTATATATATGTACATATATATATCACTTTCACTTATGTACTTAAACAACAGTATGCCCGAAGATAATGGCAAGGCCAGTCATTGCAAGTTAACTCGCATAAATACAAAGTAAGATTTTTGTTTAAGTACATAAGTGAAAGTGATAAGTGTATACAAGAAAACAGTGTTGCATAACTACAAATATATATATATTGTAGTTACAAATGTAGTCTACAAATATATATATATATATATATATATATATATATATATATATATATATATACATATATAAGGAGAATGAGAGCTAATAGAAGGAATTTAATTAACGACGTTAAGAATTCGTACTTTATTTAAAAAAATGTACCTATGCAAAATGTACCAAGAGCTTAGTGCAATAAAAATAGTTTTGTTTCAGTAAGTTTTTTATACCACAAGGACGTTAATTTCTAACGTTAAGTTTTTAATCGTCAAGTTAAAAACTAGATAGATATTTAAACACAGTTTTAAATATCACTTAATTTGAAGTACTGTAATGTGTTAGTGTATTGTAAATACACTATTTGAAATGTATAGTTTAATATGTAGTAATTGGTTTTAAAACACTAAAGTCCTGTTGAACAAAAAATAACATTCCTAACTGTGGTAATCGGTGGGATATCGAAATCCTCATCAGTTTTTCTCACCAACAGCTCCTAAGATTTTCCTCGACATTTCGACTAAAAGATATTTAAGTTATCGAGTTGGGAAATCGCCGCCTTACAGAGGGACACTGAACTTGTACTATATAAAATTTTGTTACCAGACTGTATTGATCATTAGCTTGACCGAAAGTTATCCTACGTTTATTTTTATCTATTGATCCACTTTAAAACCTGATTTTTTAAAAATAATTGACTTGTTTTTGAATTTATTATTTGATTATTAGCCGTTTTAACTTTTAAATAACTCGATATTTGTGCTCTGCCGTTCAGTCCTGAGGTGTCTTTAAAATTTTTAATTCGTAGCTTGTCGGGAAGTTTGTTTAAATTTGATTGTAAAATTCCATCCGATCAGACAAGAAGAGAATATTAAAAAAATATGTTTCAATGTCACCGATTTGTAAAAATTTCAAAATGGATTCCAAGAGACTGTACAACGCTTTCAGATATATGGTTTTGCAACAAAATGAAGTATAACAACTGCAGCACGTGTTTCTTTCAGTGTAGGCGCAATCTCAGGAGGACATGTCTGAACGTGAAAGTTTATTCATACGTGCCTTGCTTATCCTTACAGCAGCATCGTTCCACCACTCAGGTGCGCTCGTCTTTAGCTTCGAGTTGTAGAGGTTAATCGAGAAGAAATTTTACCTAGAGGTTCTTCAAGTTATGGAGGGTTTAATTACGTTCAAAACAGTGAAAACTTTGGTTTATCAAGGGTTGTACTTCAAAATGTTTGAATTCTAGAGGAGAAATTAACATTGTTATGAAGAATCCAACGAGAGTGGAAAACACTTGGATATCTACAGGTATAATAATTATTTTATTTTAAGAAATAAAAATTAAAAAATGATTAACTTTTAAAGTTTGTTAAAAAATAAGATAATGTAAATGAGTTTAATTTAATTTGAGACAAAATTACACAACATGTATAATATGAAGTCTCTACGAAGCCACTCCAGGGGTTTCAAAGTTTTATTTTCTATAATTAGTTTAAAGCTATTATCACTAAAATGCTTCATTAAATTCATGTATATAAGCACGGGATTAGGCAGTATTTATCACAATAGACATATTATTTTTGTTTTTCGTTTCTTTATTAGAGAAAAACTAAGAAGAGAACACGGTTTATTACACCATTGAGATACATTTAATAGATAAACAAAAATAATCCTAGCTATAATTTAATTAGAAATCCTTAATGTACATTTCGTCAACACAGTTAGCATCATCAACAGGTTACAAAACCTATAATAGCGAAATGTACATGAAGGTTGTTTAAATAAATTATAGCTACAGTTATTGCCGTTTATTAATAGCACCAATACCACGGTGATCATTCTTAAAAATTTTTGTATTGAATTAGATTTAAAAATGTACGAATCAAGTATTTTAGAAACTAAGAAGCCTTAAAAGCTATGCAATCTAAGGCAAGTCTATGATACAAATTATCAAGTCAAAATACAACCGCTGAGAAACATTGAGACATGTTATTTCTTTGCAGAATACAAAATGTATAAACAGGCAAGTCTTATATAGGCTAAAAAGGATTAAAAGTTATATAATTGAAGAAAAGAATGGATAGAAATTATCAAAATAACTCATAGACAGGAATTGAGAGAAATTATTTAACTGAAGATTGCAAAATATTGTAGTAACTTATAAACAAAAGCTTTTTATATAATCTTATAGTCTTATATAATCTAATAAATATTAAAAGCAATAAACAATTTTGAAAAATACAGGATACAAATTGTCATATCAAAGTAAAACCCGTGGAGAGAAATTGTGGTAGGTTATTTACCTGCAAAAATTCAAAATATTTTACCAGACAAGTCTTATACAGGCTAATTAGTACTAAAATGCATATAATTTATGAAATATTTAGGATATAAATTATCAAGTGATAATACGACCCGTGGAGAGAAATTGAGTGATGTTATTTACCTGAACATTATATTATTGCAGAATTATCTTCTTTCCTAGGCTAATAAGAATTTTAAAAACTTATAAACTAATAAAAGTTAAGATCCAAAATATCAAGTCAAAATCTTGTCAGCTGAGAGAGATTGAGATACGCTAATTGCCTGCAGAATACAAAATATTTTAGCAGACACGTCTCATATAAGCCTAATAAGCATTGGAAGCTATACAATCATTGTACAGAATATCACATCAAAATACAATCCGTGGAGATAAAGTGAGACAGGTTTTTTGCTTTATAATACAAAATATTGTACAAGACAAGTCTTATATAGGTTAAAAAGCCATAATTTATATAGCTTATGAAATGTCTAGGATACAAATTATCAAGTGAGAATACAACCCGCGGAGAGGGATTAAGGAGGATTCTTCCCTGAACTTTACAAAGTAGCAGTTACTTCTTCATTTCATAATTCAAATCAATTCAAAATACTATCCACTGAGAGAGATTGAGATGCACTTTCCTCCAGAATAAAAGATATTGTAACAGATACGTTTTATATAAAGCTAATTACAATTGAAAGCTATACAATCTATGATAGGTCTATGATACAAAATATCAAGACGAAATCCAATCCGCGGAGAGGGATTGAGAGATGTTATCTCCCTGCAAAATATAAAATATTGTAACAGATACGTCTTAAATGTTCTAATAAGCATTAAAAGCTATATAAAATATGAAAAATACAGAATACAAATTGTCAAATCAATATACAACCAGCGGAGAGAATTGTGGTAGGTTATTTCCTTGCAGAGCACAAAATATTTTAGGTGACAAGTTTTATGAAGGCTATTAAAAACTATATAATTTATGAAAAGTCTAGGATATAAATTATCAAGTTATACATAATCTGCTATAATCAAGACATATTAACTGTAAAGTCTAGGATATAAATTATGAAGTCAAATAAGAGTAATAATACGCGGAGAGAGACTGAGAGAGGTTTCCTTGCAGATTACAAAATTTGCACCAGATACAAACATCAGCCTCATATTATTATATATTTTAACCAATCGAATGTACCAATAGAAGTAATAACTGTGAAAAAATGAAACAGTTATTTAATACGAATATTTATTGAGTACTTCAATGTTCTAAACACTTCTATCCGACTGGATCTCGACCAATTATTTTAAAACAATTTAAACACTAAAGGTTTTTTAAACTGTAAATAGTTTGGTAATTATTGGGAACGTTGTGTAGACAGATAACAGCACAGTTGTATTACTTCGGCTTATTGGGTTTCGTTCGTCTATATCCACGAGTTGCGAGTAAAGCTTCTAGTTACAGAAGTATTTCTAGTTTCCGAGGTTTGTTATATCTCAAAACTGGGAACACTTCGGTTTATCAATGGTTGTAGAGGATATAACATTGAATTTTATGAGATGTTTAAGAAAAATGAAAATATCCAGTTTTAAAAAAAAATTGTGATAATATTATAGGATTTTATAGTTAGTAAATTTCATTTATATATTCTCTTTTAATTCGTTTAGACGCTCCGAATTATGGTATAGTCATAATTGTGTGAAAAGTACAATTAAAGAATCGAATTGCAAAAACCAGAATTTGATTAATTTTTATTAAAGAAACTGGCAGACATTATCAGGACTAATTATTTCTTCAAACTATTTTCCTAAACGCTAAAATAATGGCAAAATGTGTCGTCTCTAAAACTGTTCTGGTGCTGCCAAATTTCGATGAAATACGAACCTAACCTAATCGCGCTCGCCAGACGATTTATACGTAGAAGCGTGACGACCCACGAGCACACAAGCAAGTTGTTCACTAAATTATTTATGGACACGTGTAACAAGTTCTCGATATTTTAACCGTAAATTTATCGACCATAATGTTACTGAGTTACGCGTAAAGGGAAGTCTTGTTGCCGGTTGTCTACATAAAAATTTCAAACGATACAAACCTCAGCGGCTTCGTATTTTAGTCAAAGCAGTTGGCTTCCATTCAAACATCGGCGCTGGTCTACACTGCGCGATTTGACACCTCGCGTTCTCCGCATGCCGACGGCACCGCGCTGTCCCGCTCTTAGTCACCATCGCTTACATACTGTGCGTAGCTCACGTGTTAGTGACAATTAGCCTTTTGAATCATCTGTGCGTTTAAATAATGTTCATGTTGGAACCGAATGAATCGGGTGATATTTTTGGTGACAGATGAGTTATTTTTAACATTGTTAAGTAACTAAACTTTGATTAAAAAATCTCCAGTAATTATAAATTGTTCCTCTTTTCCGATTGATCTATTTTGAGTAAGCATTTTGGTCAATAAACAATTTTATTTTATTTAAGTCAATCTTTAAAAACTATAAACTCAAGGCATGCCATACAATTATTATTATTATATTGTTAAGGTCACCAGCCAGCACGAGTGATATCGCCTAGGATGTATAAGAAAGGATTGTGAGTATAAGTAGGATTAAGGAAAGAACAAGCTAGCTACAATCCCAAGAGAAAGATAAAGGAGGGATCAAGGAATGTGCAGGGTTATATACTAAGAGTTGATCTACTCTCATAAAGTTGTGGGTACTCGTTACTATCCCTAGTAAGAAGAAGAATAACTTTACTTAGAGAACTTTAATCCTAGTTCAGACTCTGAATCTGAAATAATATGAAATAAAAATAGAACTCATATGATAGCTATTACTGGTAGTTAGTTCCAGTCGTAAGATATGTAAGTACCAATCGATACGTCGATGTTTGCTAGTGGAAGCCTCAATGTTAGTAACCAGTCGATACATTGATGTTACTGCCAGTTGTTAGACCGATGTTGGTAGCCAGCTGATACATCGATGCTACTGCCAGTCGAAACTTCAATATTACTAATAGTAGTTACAATAATATCAGTAATTGGTCGAAATATCGATGTTAGTACCAGTCGATACATTGATTCAGTGCCGATCGATATATCGTTGTTAGTAACTAGCCGGTACATCAATAGATTGATGTAAGTAGCCAACTGATACATCGATGCTACTGCCAGTTAATACTTTAATATTACTGATAGTAGTTACATTAATATTAGTAACTGGTCGAAATATCGATGTTAGTACCAGTCGATACATTGGTTCAGTGCCGATCGATATATCGTTGTTAGTAACTAGCCGGTAGATAGATGTTTTATTCTTGCAACGATACTTTAATATTACTGCCAGGCTATACATCAATGTTAGTAACCAGTCATCGACGCTGGTAATTAGTCGATACATCGATGTTAGTAGGGTCGATAAAGTTAGAAAAGCACTTTCCAAGTTTTCTAAGCCTTGCAGCCCCAAGCCTTCTAGGCTTAAGGTTCTAAATTGAATAATTTAATTACTAGTTTGTCTGTAGAGAGTAAAAATAAGTTAAATTTTGTATTTACACACACACACACACATATTTATATATTATACAATAATATCGTTTAATTATTCTATTATTATTATTATTATTATTATTTATAGTTTATTATATAAAATGGATAGAATTCCATTAAATCATGTAAATAAGTTGAAAGAGTTAAATATTATTTACCAAATAGCAATAAAAAGAAACAATTAATAAATTAAATAATAATTAAAAAAATTAGAAAGTAATACAAATAATAATTAATATAGAATAAATAATTTAAAAAATAGTTCTTCCAAGGTCATATTTACCGGATACGAAATCTAAACTATTATACAATTATTTAAATATGCGAATGTTGAACTGTTTTATACACTAACAACAAAATAAAAAATATAATAAATACAAACAATAATTTAAATATTTTTGATATAAGCGACTTTGGCATTTATAGTATCTAGTGTACAAATTGTCAGAAATATTATATCGGTCAAACAAAAAGAAAATAAAAGAATGGTATGAAGAACATTTACATACATTTAAAAACCCTAATATATATAAGTCGAATCTAACAACACATTTCATAGACAACACACGAATTTCCAGAAATATGTGAAATGAAATTATTTAAGCATGTTTGAAATTGGTCAAAAATGACTTTTATAAAAAATTCAGAAACATAAAAATAAAATGACCTAATTAAGAAACAGATACAGATGAAATCCAATCATAATATTATTTTTAGCGTATTTGATGACATCTTAAAAATAAAGAATAAAAATGGGTAGATATTATTAATATTGATTTAATCAGACAGATAAGATAACCAAAACCAAACTTTTAAACTGAGTACAATATATGAACAGTCCTGATATAGTTACAGAACTATACGGTACTAAATAAGTTTTGAAAATGCTGATAATGTTAATCAGCAAAAATCATTCTGCTTGAAATGAATGTAATAAGTAAAATAAAATACAGTACTCTTGTTCGTGGAAGTGTTTATTTAACCATATATATAGGCCTATACATATAGACTATTCTTCTGTATTGCCTTAAAGTCTTTAGATGCACGGCGAAGTCTGCCTTTACAGTCATCACTCCCACATATTCCGAAAAGAGAAAATCGACTTGGGATTCAATTAGAGATAGTATTTTATTGCTACTTTTCATCAGTATCGACTTGTACATCATGCGACGTCCTAAAACAATGGGCCGGGCCGGCGGTACTTGATATATACACTGGCTCGCTGCTGACGTTCGGCACAGAATAAATACAAAATAAATGAAATCATTTTTTTGCGAACGGCTCTAGATTAAATCTATCCGTCGATATAAGCTTTCAATTGTAGGCATCGTATTGCGGTCCGGGTACATGAAAATAAAAAGAAAAAAACATTCTGTCTCCGCAGAAACAATACATAAAAACATTTGTCCGACTTAGCCCAGCGTGATGGCAAGGATAACATGGCGCAAGAATATTTGAAACATTTATATCCAATTATTTTTATACTGCCAAGAGTGTCTATATTTGGGCAAAGCGGTACAATTGTACTTGTGGCGTAGCAGATTGGACCAAACAAAAATGTATCCGTGGAAGGAAAGCAATTCTTTATGCGAAAGACTTGTTCCGCTGAATTTTGGAATTTCTTCAAAATGTCATTTTTGTTGAAAACACTTTAGCGTGCAATCTAATTAAAATATTTAATCACTTCAGACGGGTCTGTCACATTGCTTAGCCTCCTTTGCAGTCTTTGATGTAGCATTTTACAAAAATAACTTGTAATTTTGTGTAAAAGATTTTAACGATTGGGTTTATGGATTGTGACAAAGCATTCTCATAATACCTTACGATCGCGTAGGCCACATATTAGTCGTGTAGTGAGACTTTGGAGTGCCTCAAGTTATAAAATAATTGCACCTCAGTCGAACTTGAAAACTGATGAAACCTTATATGCCTATAATATTTAGTTTTGTGTACGCAAAATAAAAGAGTAATTTAAGAAATACATTGAAAACAAATTACATTGAGTGTTAGTCTGTGTGCAAAGAATAATGTTTTAAAATCTGTTTCATATTACGTGTATATGCAAAACATTACTAGGCTACATAAAAATTATTCTATAATTTTAACCTCAAAATATTATTACTTTAAAAACAAGGGTTATTACAATTTTTCGGACGCTAACGTTGGTTTTTGGCTCCAGAGTAAAGGGAGGTCACCCAAGAACTAAGCTTTATGACACAATATTAACGTTTTAGAAAACCTTAAAACTACAGAACTTCAAAATTTGTTTAAGAAAGGGCAAACGAGGAGAATTTTCGTTCCAGATTGCGAGGTCTTCTTGACGTAAACCTAGACATATGGAACATGGAGAATTTAAACTTTTTAAATTTTGTAACAAATTTACAAGTCATTTTGTTCAAAGAATTATAATTTTTAATTTTTTAATTTCTCATCCCCTTATGCGGTGTTTTACAACCACATCAATGAACATATTCGTTTATTTAATTTCCAAAATCGTATGATTTTCGATGCGGAAAGTAATTGGAGGAGACGAATTTTGTCTGAATTGCTTCATAAAAAGATGCAAAAAACTCTATTATTGTTAAGGAGGACACCAATAAATTGGCTAGTATTTATAATCCTATAGTCATAAAGCTAAAAAATCTCTTGACGTTTCTAGTTGTTGATGCACCAGATGTTTAGAAATGATTTATTTTTACAGGTTGTATTACTGTTATGTGTTTAGGAATTTTTTTGAAACATTTCAATTAGTTGTTTTTATTATCATGGACTATAATGTTTTATAGTGTGTTTTTTAACTATTTAATTTATTTGTGTTGTTTAATTTATTAGTAATTAAACAAATGCTCAATGTAATGTTTTTGATCTTATAAATTTGTATGACTTAGATGTTAATTCTGTCTATTATACTTGTAAGCCTGAATGAGGACGACAATTTAGTCGTCAAAACATAGCTGAACTTTTAATGAATAAAAGTTCTTGACTCACGTATCAACCAAGTTTATATTTAACCAAACATTTTATGAGTGTACACCTCATCATTTAAATTTTTAAATTTGGTAAACTCCTTTTTACGTTTAATAGACTATTTCACATATTTTAATTACAAAATATACTTTCGCCTTTATGGTCCAGAATGCAAAACTAATGAATAAAAATAAATTTTTAAACGAAAAAACATATATGACAAAACCGATAAGACAGAATAAGAATTTCTAGATAGTCCAAATATTTTTCACGTTCTTAAACGTTTATATGTTTAAAGATATTTTTTTAAAGAGTTTGAGTATGTAAATTTTATTTTTGCATAAATAAATATTGTCAATGACAAATAATAATCGAAAACTAGGTTTAACTAGGTAAAATTAATACTTGTTTAAACTCAACTATTAAACAATTTCATTTGTACTTTATTTTAAACAAATTCGACGTTGCTAAAGGCGAGCGATGAACGGTAAAATTGTACGAACCGGCGACGTTAAATTCGTGTTTTGAAACTCGTTTAAGCCCGCCGTTTGAAGAACATAATTATATATAAAAATATCGTAGAAAAAAGAAGCAGACTGTTATATGACGGCAATAAGAGCCTAAAACTGACTCTACTTGAGAGTAATTATTATAATCATATGTCATAAATCATTGCACAGGCGATATGATATTAAGTCGTTCTAATCCGCTCAATGGTCAGCCAGTATCTGTGCACGACTCGGGGTCCATCGCCTAAGCACTCAACACAATTTCCTCATATTCAGACTGACGATCTGCCAGCTCCCTCTACGCCGCTCCGAAACTGTTCAATTGGAGGTTAATATTGCACTAATCGGTGGGAATGGTCTTAACTAAACATATGACAAATATTTATTCCCGTCTAACTATACGTTACGTTACCATACGCTTTTAAACTGTAATTTTAAATAATTCTTTTAACTGAATAGTTTACCAAGGAAGATTATGACCCGAAACCACTGTAATAATTAATTTGTATAGTATATATAAAAAAGTTTAAAACCGTCACAGTTCCATGCCTTGATTTATTTGAGGCCAATTTAAGCACCTCATAATGTTCGAGTACTATGTATAGACCTACCCTGTACAGGAGTACATACACGTACTCGTAGGTAGTGCTACTTGTAAGGCCTGCATAGCTGTGCTTGTAATAAGACCTACTAGGTCTACTTACATTCTGATCACTTTAGAAGTAGGTTCTACTTAATATTAGGCGCTACTTCAGTTGACTTACTTTCAAGACTTACTCACTGTTAGATCCTATTAGGCCTACTTAGTTTAAGATCTCTTTATAAATAAGTAGTGCTACGACATCCTTATTGTTAAGACCTAATTGCTGTTAAAGTCTGACTAGGTATATTTAGTTTTAGGCATCTTTACTTAATGCTACGTTCTACATAGTCTTCTTGGTGTTAGTTCTATTTAGTGCTACAATCCACATTGTGTTACAATGTACTTAGTGTTTGGTCTGTTTTTGTCTACTTATTGTTAAGACCTATGTATTATTAGACCCTGCGTAGGTCTATTTAGTTCTAGATCTCTTCATATTTAATTTGTACTACGTACTACTTAGTGCTAGAGCCTACTTAGTGTTCGCCTACTTTGTTTACATATTGTTACGTCCTTACTGTTAGAGCTGCTTAGGTCTATTTAATTTTAGGCCTCTTTATATATACTTAATGCCACGTAATACTTGGTCTATTTACTGTTTGGCCTACTTAGTTCTACAATCTACTTTATGTTCGGCTTACTTTTGTCTACTTATTGTTAGGATCAAATTACTGTTAAATTCTGCTTGGGTGTATTTAGTTGTAGACCTTATATACACTTAAGGCTACGTTCTACTTGGTATACTTGGAGTTAAGTCTACTAAATGGTATAATCTACTTAGTCTTCAGCCTACTGTTGTCTACTTATTGTTAGTACCTACCTACTGTTAGAGGCTGACTAGGGCTATTTACCTTTTAGGTATCTTTATATATACTTAGTACTACGTACTACTTAGTTCTAGAGCCGACTTAGTGTTGGGCCTATTTAGGGCAACTATTTATAGGACCTAATTACCATTAGATCCTACTCATGTCTACCTACTAGGTTCATATATATACTTAAATCTATGTCCCAAGGAATAAGTCTACTTCATGTTACACCTTCATATGTATACTTATTCTAAAGACCTACTTAATGTTAGGGCTGCTGGGGTCAACTTAGTTTTAAGCCTGTTTCTAAATTCTTAGTGTTACACGTCCTATTTAGTATTAGATTCTACCTAGTGTTAGGCGAACTTAAAGTCTACTTATTGTAAGGACCTAAACAACTGTTAGAGTTTCCTTAGGTGTATTTAGTTTTAATCCTCTTTATATGTACTTAATGTTACTTCCTACTTAGTGTACTCGTTAGATCTTCTTAAATCTATTTATTGTTAGTACCTATTTACTGCTACGTAACGTCAACTGAGTTTTAAGTCTCCATATACATATTTAGTGCTACGTTCTATTTACTGGACTAGCGTACTTAGTGTAGGCCTACATAGACTCTACTTTAGCGTTTATTTTATTTTACTGTGAATTTCAGTACAGATCGTTAATTCTTTGTTACTCCTGTTTACCTTCTTTATAATGTTCGATACCACTTTTCAAGAGAGGGAAATTCAAAACCTGAGTTAGAAAAAGAAACTGTACCACTTCCGATCACAGCAACGAGCCAAAGGAACAGTTTGCAGTGACTGCTGCGCTCGGTCGGCGCGTAATTAATGCGTAAAATTTGTCTAGACTTCTCAAATGGAACAGAGTTTCACAGCGCCGCGCAGGACATATCAGTTCACATAAACCATTCGGCTCGTGTATCAGATAAGCTCTCGGCCAGCAGTTAGATTCTGAGTAAACTGCAATATATGGTTAAATATTTAGACTCAGGCAGATATAAACTCCTTCTTTTCGTGATATTATTTTTAAATTGTACGTTCATTTTTGTTTATCACCTCAATCTAAATTTAAATTATATAAATAATAATAGTATTGAATTTTTCCATTTAAAGCGTTGCGAATCGTTATTATATAAACCAGAACATATTTAAATATATCAGCAACAATACTTGACCCACTGGGCGTGCGATGAACATATGCTGGACTGGGGCTCAATATTTTCACAATCTGTCCTAATTGTTGCAAGCAAACCGTTAAAGTAAACTTTAATGGCGTCAAGGGTTGGAATTTCAAAGTTAAGGGCTGGAACTTTGAATACAGTCTCGTCATTATGGGATTTAATGTGTACATGGTTAATAGCTTATATCGTTTGTTTTTGGCATATTTTTCTTCTTTCGACTTTCAGAAGTGGCTACTCCATTTTCAATTAACACCTTACCACTTTGCCAACACACAAAAATAAGATTCTTGTCACATGAACACATGCCGTCTATATATGTGGTAAAGGGATTGTATTAAACACTGTTAATGCACATTTATATTCATTAGTAAGATTGAAAATAGAACGAATATGGCATCTCCGAAAGACAGTTTGCCAAAGTAAAAGAGCATGCTTGGAGTGGCAGTGACGTCCCTACTGATATAGGTGGCTTCTCGCAATTCGTTTCCAGGCGAAGGAGTAACATCTATTCTGACGAGTCTCTAAAACTCTTGTGTTTTTCTCATCTAATATGAAATATTTATATTAAGTAACTTTTCCCGTTCACAAAATTTTTAATGTTCAAAAGATTTTTGCATTGAAAACGTCTTTACGCGCTCTGATACTTTTTTGGAATGGAGAAAAATATTTGAATATTTTACGTCAGATTTACGAAGGTGAAAGGACTTTCTCAAAGATTACCGAGTGCTAAATACGGTGCTTGTAATTGAATCGACTAATAACAAGTTTTTCGTAGATTATGTGTGAATTTCGATTTCCTATGTTTTCAGAAATATCTTATTTTTGATTTCTTACAAAAGTTGTTATTACTCGAGGGTTAATACTTGTACATCATTATTCAATATTGTTTATTAGTTAAAAAAAAATATATATTTTTATAATTTAATAAATGTGAAGTGTGTAGCGAGTAGATACCTCATCATTACACCAGTAGAGAGTAGGTATATTTCAAGTTTTAGAAACACAAAAACATAACTTTTACTATGGCAAAAATAATACATTGATAATTAAATAACATTTAATTTTAAATCCTTTTTCTTTTTAGAAACATTATCGGGCGCATCTGACACATCAGTTTAATATTCACTTCTGTGGGTGTATCCCACCACTATCACATTTTCCATATAAGACTCGCGTTTCCATAGCAACACTATCCGATGTTGTCAGCGGATGTTGCCCGTGGCACGTTTTCCTTAACACAAAAAGCACAATACTCATACACACCACTTAAATTATTAGAACAGATTTTGCGTTTCAAGAATCGAGTGTTTGAAAACAATTGTTATCAGTTTGCTTCCGTTGGCATGACGAAGTGAAAATGATTCTTCAAACTTCTAAAATCATAAGCAACGGTTTTGGCATGATGTAATAGGCCTAAGTATTTTAATGTTATAAACTTTATAAAAAATTAGGAACATTTTCCTTAAATTAT
>JBAIZL010000005.1:177054385-177166885 GCA_036971475.1 Prosapia bicincta | reverse complement strand
ATATATATAACGCCCGGGACTTAGTAAGAGACATGACCGACCAATAAGCACTTGCCTACTTGACATTTTAAGTGGTTGAGGCATTTTAAGCGGTGAGTTCTGACTTAGTGCTTGTCGAGCCTTGATGCTAAACGTATCGGTCTGCTACAATCACTGTGTCTTGTTCGCTACTGTGCCTAGATGCGGAAGAGAGGTAAACAATTGCCTAGTGTCCGCCTCCAATAGTCGGGGAACTCTCCTCCGGCTCATCTCGTCTCTTGCTTTATCTCAAGAGTTTGTATTCCTCTCGTACTTCTTAACGATTGGACCGATTTGGATGTTCAATAGCTCGTTAGACCCTTTACCTCATGAGGAGTGTAATAGGCTAGACGAAACCAGCATATAACTGTCGGTTGTGGCGGGACGTACCTATAACGGTTACATATTATATATAAAATCTACTTCTAATATTTATTTGTTGCGTGAGGTCAAATAATAATAATTAAAGGTAATAGTTATTGTTAAAAAAGATAAAGAAAGTATATTATCATTGAAATAATTTTATAATGTGAGTCAATAGATTATTAGGACGTAACATCTTAATAGTAACAAACTATTAATAATTATTATTTTTAATTATATATTTAATTTATAAACTTTTATAAACTGTAATGTGAATCAATAAACTAAAATAAAATTAAAACATCAGCACTTTAATCTATTAAGAAAGAAATGTACGAAGTAATTCATATATATAAATAATGTTTCATTGCTGAACAGATTTACCTATTACAAGAGGACTACTATAGAAACATTTTCTAGCAACACTTGGTCCTAAGTTTTATTTTCTAAAATCTTTAAGATAGACACTTCAATATATAGAAAAATATGTGGAGAGAAATAAAGAACAGAATTTACAAAGTTAGATGAATAACGACATCATTCAGAACAAGACCTGATAGAGCAAAGTGAAAGGGATGTTGAAAACAGCAGAAGTGAAAATCCTTAGACAAATTGATAGGGACGCTTAGGGAGAGACCAAGAAGCAAACAGTACGGAGTTGCGAGGCGGAAAACATTAATGAATAAGTGGCATGAAGGGTAACACTAACGTATAAAAACAATGGCTGAAGATAGAGTTGTAACAGACAGAGGTTGCTTTCCAATAGGTATACGATCAATTAAAAATTACAAATACGATGGAAACAGCTTACTTGAGACACATTGAAATTAGGCAGACTAATGCCTATATACGTAAGTTATGCCTTCTTTCTTTCTCTTTAAGAGAATGAGTTTATTTTCGAAGCCAGTTTGAGTCGTAGGAATAAAATGGGGGGGGGGGTAAGTATAAGGCAAACCCACTATACTAAAAATTAAAGAGAAAAGGATGAATGGGGGTAGAAGCAAGTTGTTATTAGATTTCTTGTATAATAGATTAATGTCTTCAATAATAAAATACAATTTTTTGATCGAATTATTTTGAAATTTAGTTTGTTCATGTATAAAAATGTTGCTGAATTATTTGTATTCACTTGATTTTATTAAATTAACGTTAATAGCACACTGCCGTATGAATATTTCTTGGTGCCAAAGTGAAGACAATGAAACTTGACTGTAGACATTTCTGCTGTCCGGCGTGAGAATACATCTATGACGTCATATTTTGTAATGATAATGCGGACGATAGACCGATCTTTCTTGTAACTGACATTGATTCATAAGTAATCGTTTGTTGTGGCCTCCGGGGAGCGCTCTGTTGCACTCGCTTGTGTCCTTTTGAGACAAAATAATATCGACAAAAATGCAGACAATTCTCATCCGCTGAATACGGTAAGCGGAGTCTCGCAATTGCCGTCGATTCAAAAGCTCTTTATGCCTGTTCTAAGACTTAATTATATAAATTAGACGAGAAATTATTGTTACTTGCATCCTTTATCCTGTTACATTCATAGTTCTATGCGGCTTTCATTAGACTTCCGCCATGAGGGAAACAAATCGTCCAAGAAATTTTAATCGATTTCAGGTATTTATATCGATCTTACGCGATTGTTTTGACTATATATACACACATATATAGTTTCTCTCGCAAGTTAACCTATTGACTAGTGAATTAGCCGCAATTTTAGTAAAAGTTATTTCACTTCAGGACACGAGATGGTTAATTGTCGTTAGTAAGCTCTATTTATCTAACCGCATTTCCTAATAATATACTTTCTGTTTGTATAGTAAACAAATATATATATATATATATATATATATATATATATATATATATATATATATATATATATATAATACGTTTTCTTGTTTAATAATTTAAAACAACATAGGTTATTCAAATACTAGAATATTTATTAATTTATATTCAAAGGTTTTCGTTGGTGAACAGTACCAACATCATCAGGAATGAAAATTACGTTCAGTTTCGTTTACCAACGAAAAGCTTTGAATATAAATTAATAAATATTTTTGTACTTGAATAATCTATGTTGTTTTAATATATATATATATATATATTACAATGTAGCATAAGATAGTGCTCTGTTTCCTAAAGAGACCTAGATTTTAAAAATTGTCTTTAAAAGTGAGGTTAAAAAGGTATTGTTTTAAACATTTTAAATTTTTGATTCGTTGCTTTTAAGTTTTATTATTTTCCCGTGTTCCTGAGGACTTCTTCACCACCTAGTGTAATTATATATTACAATATCATTGACTTATGAGATACAACTACCCGATGTTGAGACGTTGTTGACTTTGAAACTATATTGTTTTCTTATATAGCTCCACTAGTGGTAATTTGAAACAACTCTACTACAATTTAGGTTCTTGCCATTATGGGACATCAAGCCATTGAAAATATTCAGTTAATTTTTATTACGGGTTTCTCATCGACTTTATATTCAATTACCTGTAATAAAATTGTCATGGTGATAGTTTTATAACCTTTCGAAAAATAACTCGTTCAACGCACGCGATAAAATGTGCTTGAGTGCAAGTTTAAAAACACGTTAGCAGTGGCCGTTCTCGTATGTACAGTATTTGTTTTTTACAATTTATATAACTTGTTATGATTTAGTTTTGTTAAATTAATTTCTTATATGGGTGAGCAGTAAAATGTTTGCAAGAGTGTTGTGTTAAATCAGCGTGTTATCGCCGACTGTGACAGTTTGACAGAATTGTAGAGTGACACAACACTAAAAATATGACTTGTCCGTTGCTACCTTATGGCTTCAACTTACCCGACGTTTGAGGCGACGACAGACTGCTAATACTCGTATTAAGGGATCCAATCTTCAGTTCAAACTAAGTAGGCCAGCTGAGTCGCCATCAACTTCAAAACGTTAAGAAAATAGTCTATTGTTCATGCTTAGAATAAATTGTTCTACTGGTGATGAGTATTCCACGTTTTGCAACATTATTTATATTTTGAACTTTATTATTAAAATACGATGAATTCGTTAGTTCTCTTTCATCAGATCGATTCAAACAAGTTTTTTTATAACAGGAAGAGTAAATTTTAATAACTAATGCATTATTTTTTGAAAAAATAATATAAGTGTACTTATTTTTGGTTAAGTCAGGTTAGCTTTTAACAATTTAACGCTTGGTTAGTCAGATGATAATCTTATCATAATTGTATCGGCCCTAGAGCTTTAAGCCATGTTATTGTGTTACTGTTTTGTTGTTCTTAATAACAATAAGGGTTGATTTTACTGTTTAAATAAATGCTGCTTAGAGGTCTAGCGGATAGGCCACTTGACAAACATTGGATCCAGGTTCAATCCCAGGTAGGGTCAAAGAATTTAGATCAAACTCAGGGTAATAATGAAAAGTGGTTGAAAAGTGATACTGACCACAAAACGTTCCTTGAATTCTTATTAATGAACAAATCAATTTATGAATGTTCTGTGTTTATTTATTAAAAACTGTTTGATTTATTAATAATTTGACTACTTTTTATATTGATTTAAGTGAAGAGTAAGGATTTTGATAAATTAAATAAAACATTAGTTTGGTTTAATAACATTTCAACTCACTTGAACTTTTCACTTGGAATATAATCTGTATTTTTTAATAATAAATGTTAAATCATTTTGGTTTACTATATTTTTCTCCCATGGTTTTTATTCTCAAGGTTGCGAGTAAGGGAGATTGTATGATTCCCCGCTGTAAATAAGTTTCCTTTATTACCTCAAAAAATACCTCAAGAACTTGAAACAGATTCAATTTCATAAAATTTATCGACACAATATATGATATTATGGTTTCGTTTTATCCAGGTTTTCAGTTTAATCGTAAGCGGTTCATTTTAGTTGTTAAATTAATCATTAAAAAAACCGATGCAATATCATAACAGCAGAAATTATTAAAGAAACATGTTTTTGTAAAACCTAAAAGATCTTTTTTGTTACCTGTCATCATGATATATGGCCTTATGATTACTTACTTCTGGGTTAGAAAAACGGTATTTTCATAGAATCACAATATTCGAGTTATGGAAGAAGGAAACACGAATATTTGTACGCTGACGTCTGCAGCCGTCATTATACCGTGTACTTTGATTTCCTAGTGTTTATTAGAAACATTGATTCCGTACGCGTTTGAATACATTCAAAGTTGTTTCAACCAAAAGTACATTTCGTTAAACAAGTTATTGTTTTAAGTTTAAAATAGAAAATCTGAACAAATACTCCCCTTAGGAGGACAGTGAGGAGATTTCTGGAGTTAGCCATATCCCAGAATGACATAAATGTTAAATATTTTTCAATTACATTAGCTATACTTCATGGCAAGGGGAGAAGAGGCAGATAGGTTATATTATTCGAATTGTTTCCTGTATCGATTTTTGCTTGAGGATTCATTTATTATAATACTAATAACAGTTAATGTCATTGTCACAGATAAATGGCTGTATAAATAATGATTATACATCAACTATCCACTGTAAAAAATAGGTTAGATTTTCACTGAGTCCCACATAAAAGTTTAGTCATACAGGTAGAGAACATGATTTCGAAGGAAACAAACTAACACAAATATCATATTGGAAGTGCCGTCAGATAGGCAATCATTCATACTCCCCAGCATCTCGGATTTACAAGAAGGCATTTGTGAACATTATTTGAATAAGTTATTTTACACAAGAACTATTTTGGTAAAAACAATTTAGACAAGATGTTTTTACGAACATATTATGTAAATAAGTAGCTTAGAAAACACAACTATGAAGATAAATGAATTATGTATTTTTTTCAAATATAAGTTACTTTAAAAATATTCACCAGAACTTGTTGATGTAACCCCCTTCTAATTACGTTACCCTTCATATTCCGTAATGTTCCGTTAAAACAAGATTATTGTTGTTTTATTAAATTCTAGCTTTGTTGGTACTCATATCAATATTATGCCTCATCGATAATACATCAAACATTACAACTGGAGAAGAAGAAAGTCCTTAGAAACACAAGATTTTGTGTGCTGTAATGAAGTAATTGGCATTAAGAATTCACTTGTTAACTGAATCGATAACACTAGAATAGGTTTACTTTATGTTGTTTTTTTCTTAACGAGATCCGTCCCAACTTGAAACTTCGTAGCTATATTGTAATATATAGCATTATTTAATTAAGAAACCTTGAGTTCATAAAGTTATGTATGAGATTGTTTGTTTTTTCTCAAACTTTAATTTTTGGGGCGCTGCTCCTCAAATTATATTATTTTTCTTACAATGTATTTTTTTGCAATTTAGTTGAATTAATCTTTCTCTCTCTCTCTCTCTCTCTCTCTCTCTCTCTCTCTATATATATATATATATATATATATATATATATATATATATATATTTGTATTCCTGTTTTTTGTATGTCAAGGTACTTGTACAGTAGTTTTTATTTTTCAAGAATGTTAACAAGCAATCAAGTCAACTGAATTAAAATAATTATAAGTTATGGCACGTGTCTAGACATAACTTGTGATATAAACTAAAGTTATTAAAATTGTTTTAAACTAAATTAATTATTAATATGTGCAGGCCTATATTAGAAGAAAGTTTTCTTAGAAATATAGTTGCAATAAAATGTATTTGTAAAAATAAAATATTCAACTTTATTTAATATTTTGGTGACATTTTAATTTCATTTATCCTTACCAATAAACTTTAAAGGTGATATCAAGCTGCTTTTACCATTCAAAGTAAAAATCAGAATATGAACTATTGGAAGAGCATTTGATCTTAATAAAGTACCATAGAAAGTTTTTCTACATTTTCATTCCGTTGAATGGAATGATTAATTAAAAATTGTTGTAACAAAAGTACAACTTTGAAAACCTACTTTGTAAATATCTTTACTTAATTTTACTGCAGGGATCTGGACTACAACAGGGTGAATTTATCACATACTGACACCCATTTTTTGCACAGTCCAAGTAGCTTCTAGACTCCTCTCTTCTCTCACAGTTGAGATCAGGTCTACTTTAGTTAAACAGTACTACCTATACAATCATTTTCCCCCCTATTTCCAGTACACGAAGATCAATTTATCCTCTCTTCAGGGCTATATAATTTCAGTTATTACTCTTTACTCTTCTTCTCACAAGGGAATGCAATTGGTAGGAACTTCATTATGACACTGATAGAGGGCATGACTAGTCCAGTGAGCACACAAATAACTAGTGGGCACATGGTTATACTCATATTATAGCGCCGGGGAAGCCATATCCGCCACTCCATCAGCGTTTTAAACATGTTAACTTTGCAAGAAAATAATAAAATTTGGTTTCATAGTATTATATAATACAGGGATTATAATGGTGAAAAATATTAATTTTATAAAATAGTTCTCTTATCTTAAAATGACATTAAATTAAAACTTCTCTAAATAGAATTAGTTTGACATGAAAAAACCAGTCTGTGAAGTTTTTTTAAAATTTTTTGGTTAGGTAAATGATTTCAAATTTTATTTCTTAAAAAAAATATTTTGCTACTACAGCTGATTTGGTTGTGGCGTTGGTAAATTTGAGCAGAATCATTAGGTGTTATTGTTCAAAAGTGTGACTTGCTAACGCAAACGCGTGACCGTACTGAGTGCTGGTGGATTAATCTTGTTATATATCTAGTCTATTGAATATGTATCAAGGTGTTATCTTAATTTATTGACAGTTAAAATTATTAAATATTTCAATATAAGGCCTATTATTAAGTCATTATTTAGGCCAACAGTCGAGTAACTTAGTCATTATTATTATATTTTTGTCATTGATATACAATGTAAAACTTATAAGTAATCAGAATTTATTGAGAGTTACAATTATTATATACGGTGTTTATATTAGGCTTATTACTTAATGTGTATACCATGGGAAAGCCATATCATAGAATGGATGAAACTTCTGGAAACTTTTTACATAATGTAAATAGTTTATAGACTCGGCTGACACCACAAACATTAGATAGTATTATAGAAACGTTATTTGTATTAGACACTGTGTTACAATTCCAATACTACTGGGTTTAGTTTAAAGTGAGTCGTGTTTAAAAGCAATTTTACGCTCTCTACTAGGGCGGTTCATCGCTTGAGGCCGCCATCTTGAGTGGGGGGCAGCTGCGAAAGGTGGCCTCAACCACCTAGCTAGGATGTCCTCTCTAGTTTTATCTGTGCTTGCTGGTCTAGCCCTATGCTCTACCATAATGAGAACACTTGTTTGACTTAGAACTCTGAACTGGCTTATTCCTTATCTACTCAGATACTTGCTGTATGTCTTACCTCTCTGATGGCTTTTAACACATTTATTCTATCAGCTACCCTGATAGAATAAAAGAACTGTAGTTTATAAAAGGTTTAAATGATTATTATTTTGCAATTATACATCTATTATTAGTAAATAAAAATTTAAGTAATAAGTTTAGTTTCTACATGTAAACAAATCACATAATTAATTAAGACTTTAATGTCTTTATTTATATTTACATATAGTGTGGAAACTCTCAAAGAGATGTTGCTGAACATTCTGAAAATAAAATCAGGATTGCTGGACATAAATAACATATAAAAGAGAGAATTTAAAACAAACCTCAACACTACTAAGTAAAATCAAATCAAACAAAACAATTACATACTATTTTCAGCAATCATTTAAAATTTAGTACTTGTGGTAAGGTGAGGCATGTTGTTCTATTAATAGCTTTACCAGAATCACCACTTTGGGAAGTAATTAAGATTTGTACAGGTACTTCTAACCTCGCAAAATGTCTTACAGAAATTTAAAAATGCCAAACTATAATCAGTTTCAGTGTAGAATGCTAGAAAAATAAAGCCAGGTTATACTTGGCATCTGAGTGGATACAACAAAAAACATTGTCAGGTATTGCAAAGCTTTGGAGAATGACGCTCTGATGGTCAGAGGTAAAACATATATTGTCACTGCCAATTTATACCCAGCGGTAGAGGGAAAAGGGCTATTTGAGGTATATGACCCTGCAGAAATAGTACCATGATTCTCCCATAGCCTCTACAAAGTGGTTTCTAATAATCTTAAAAGTACAACAAAATAAGTTTTTAATAATATATAGATTACACTTGGCAAAATCCACCACTAACTGATGATTTTAAGCAGGCGTGTTTCACACTTGGTCAGTGCATCAGCGCATTGTTCAATGCTGTGAGTTATAGACAAGACATTTACACCACACAAAAACACATATAACGAAAAACTCACCAACATATTACTAAACTCACTTACTAAGGTCAAGTGCAAAACATGTCTGCTGAAAATCATCAGTAGGTTGTTGTTTTTTCCAAGTGTAATCTAAGTAATAAGTAACTAAGTAATAATAAAAAATCTTTAAAATGTAAAACCCAATATTTGCAAGTTTTAATATGGATTGACAATCCAAAATAATCAATCAGTACAGACAGGCTAAGTTACCATATAACCTCACTACACATCACATTCAACATCAAATGAATCAAACACGAAATTACACATTGTATGCACATCAAAATAAAATCAAACAGGCCAACAATACAAAAGTGACACATAAACTATACATCTGGAGTTACTGTTTGTGAGCCAACAGTGTATTATGTCTGCTGTTAATAGAGAGAGCATTGAGTAGCTCAGCTATGTGGCATGGTCTGTAACCATCCACTAAGAGCGTGACTTTAGTATTCATAATTAGAAGACACACTGTTCTAATCTTCTGGCTTCCTTACCAATTCAGTTTTACTAGCAAGGGTTATTAACTTCATCAGCAAAGTTTTGCTTATTTATTCCATTTTAGGACTAGAAATGGTCCAAGTTATCTGATTCTATTGTTGTGTTTTTGAAATATTTCTACAATTTGGTAGTATTGTTTAACATGAAATTTTGTCTGATTACTACAAAACTAAGAATTTTAATTTAACTACAACACAACCTTCTAATTATCCGGTTGTTTTCTAATTATCTTCATACTTATAATTTTATAATCCTGTGGCTCAGCATTTTTATCTTGCCTTGGTTATTTAGAAATAAAAGTAGTATCAACGGAACTAAAATATTTTTGGTTAAAACCACAGTATAGCATTAAGATCTTAAAAAAGTTAATGAATATCGTCTAAAATGAAAATACAAAAATCATTGGATTAAATTAGTCCCTAATTGATATACTTGTATAAATGATAGTAGTAAGTATGGGGTTACTAAGCTATCCTGCGTGGAACTTGGGTAGGCAATCACCAAACATCTTGTAAATTATATTCACAGTCAAAAGAATATCTTCTAGTAATTAAATTTCATCCATTGAATTTACTGGTAATTTATCATTGCTAATGTTTAACCAAAGTTATGCAAAAAAAAATTCTTTATTCTGGGCTTCACTCATTTATTCTGATTGCTTTTATTGAATCAGAGTACTAATTGCTTTTTTTTGCCTATGATTGAACCGGAAAACATTGACCAACATCTTCTACATACACCATGACCTTTCCTCAAGGGGTAGATTAATTTATCAATTTTACAAAGTAATTGAGTAATATTATTTAACCTTAACACGTTGAGTGCGGCGGGTGTGCCTAATCGCCCGTGCTCTATTGTCCCCTGTCGGGGTAGGTGTTTATATACGCCCTGCTCCCCTTCTCAATTAATTGATTCATTGAGGTTAGCCATGGTCGGAGAGTTTTGTGTCCCTTGAAGATTGTTGTGCCAGTCTTTATGAATATTTCAGTTCATTTCTGACATATTTTTTTATTCCACCATTGCTGACAGATTAGGGACTGTGTTCTCACACTAGTGTTATAGTAGTGTTGAAGTGTGTTATAGTAGTTTTTTTTTGTACAATAAATATAGATAATGAAGATGAATTATTGGAGAATTCCTACTTAGACAAATGTTGTTACAGTCGAAACTCTTTAATAATTCATCCTCGTTATCCATACTCATTGTACAAAAACTAATTTACTGTATTTTTTTTAAATTCAGCAAGTCTACCAGTATTTTTATATGAAATAAGTAATAAAACAAACATATGAATGTATTAATAATATTAACATTTTGAATGTATAATGATTTTAAACCAAACACAAGAGATAGACCTTTTATTTACCATTTTTGAACTAAGCTACATTAATGTCATACTTTTCTTTTAATATTGTATTAACTTTTTTAAGAGACTTTAGTGCAAGGTCTCTCATTTGTTCACCAGGCGAGAAATCTGGTTCATTCTTCAACATGTCGATCTCTTGAAGAAGCAATGACTTGGCTTCTTGTACATAGGCAAGAGTTTCTGACGAATTTTGTTTTCTACTGGAAAGTTCCATTAAAGCGGAGTGCAGTTCATACTGCAGAACTGCTGTATAGAGGCCAAGTCGGCTCTTACCAGGGTCTAAGATCAATGTTGTAGCTAGCAACTGGCGACATAATGCTAATGCATAACAAAATAAACAAAAAATAAACTTAGTTGTGGCTTACATAATACATTTAAAGTAGCATATGAAATCCTAATTATTTTATAAAATGTTTTGGTCTTTGATTTTTTTTAATGAAATATGTTTTTTTTGGTTTTAGTTTTTATTTTAAAAACAAAACGATATATTAATTTTTTTATTTCAGCTCAAATTAAATTATAATTGTGTACCAGTAATATAATATCACCATTGCACAAAACTCATATCTATGCTATTTCTTTTACGATTGTATGGGTTACAGATATTAATTATGTTAGTTATTAATTTTATTGAATTACGAAACCAGACACAATATATACTAGCATTGCCATTTAAGGAAGCAATTGTTAATTAGTCACAACAAACGGTTTGTGTTATATTTGTTAATATTTATGAAACCATGTAAGAAATCTTTCACAATAAAAAAAAACTTTTACAAATCTATTAATGTACCTCAGAAATAAGCCATTGCTCTTCTGGGGGGAATTCTTTATATACTTACTATACAATCACAACTTGTAGGAAACATATGATTTATTTATTTGTGGAATTTATTTATAGTAAATTAAATTTAAAATTGTTTTATTTAAATTGTTTGAATAAGTTTAAAAGGTGCAACAAACAGTGTATGCCACAAATATCTAAATATTTCAATATATTTAAAATATCTTCTTGTAGGGAAGATATGATTTATTTATTTGTGGAATTTATTTATACTAAATTAAGTTTAAAATTGTTTTATTTAAATTGTTTTATTAAGTTTAAAAGGAGCAACAAACAGTGTATGCCACAAATATCTAAATATTTTAATACATTTAAAACAATCTATTACAGGGTAATGCAGAGACCAAATATATCCAAAAAAAGCTGAATATATGTAGTTTTTTTAAAATTAAAAGACAATTTTATCCTATTATAAATACATAAGCAACTACTAAACTCTAAACAAAAATTAACATGTATTATGACATTGTTATAAGTGTAGCACAGGTGGTAGAGTACATGATATTGAATACGATTGATATTTAATTATCCCTTTAAAATATGTCATTTAGAAATGTGTAACATATATTTTAGCTCCTTTATACGCATAAATCTTTGCATATAAGGAGCAAAGACTCAAGAAGAAATACATTGGTGTGTGGAACACAGTGGAACACTGAGCAATAAATCTAAATTTATTCTTTTTCACAGATAGTGAAAGCGAGAGGTGTAGTCACACATTTTCCAGTGTGGAAATGCTCACCATTTTCTGAGAACTGACTAACATCGCATGTTCCAGAATGCCCTCTCCACTTCACAACATGTCTTAAGTGCTTACCAATTTTTAGCCTTGAACAGTGTGTAACCAAACAGTCCAATGAATTAATTGGTTTTATGTTACTAGTAATAAACAGTAAGACCTGGGTCGCCTATTAATATATGGGATTCCTGGAAAAAGCAGAGCGGGAATGCCATTTCTTACAATCCTGTCTAGCTACACCATTGGTGAAAGCCTACAGATTTCACAGCTACAGTATAATGGTGTATAGCAAGACAAAAGAGTTAATTAAAAGTTTTATAACACATACAGAAACAATTTTTAAAATTTGTATACAAAAAAGAAAGTAGTTTTTTTAATATTAATTTTTCAATTACAGAAAGATTTGTATGTAAATGTTTTAATACTCTTAATAAAGTTGTAGGACGCACAACTATTCACCATTTTTGCAATTGGGTCCTGCTACCATAGTGCTATGTGATCATACAAAAATAATCAAAGAGAGTCTAAGGTTTAATGGCTGGAGTTACTTACAGGATTTTCGTTGAAGTATTTCATCAGACAACTCCTTGTGTAGAAACCCTGGCTGATGACCATACACTTGGATCAAGGAATGGCAAACAGTGAAACAATGATAATGTTGAGGGTGTAGGAGGGTTTGAAGCTTTCTTAACAGATCTTCAAGCTCCTTAGCTGATGGTTTAAAATTATTCTGAAAATAAGATATTTTTTTTTCAGGAAAAGCAAATTGAAGTTACTTAATTTTATATAAAATAATTTGGAAATATACTAGTTCTTACTGAAATTTCTCAGCAGATGCACCTCTTCTTAATCAGTGCAATGTTCAATGCTGCAAGACCCCAATTTGGTCATGCATTCAGGTGTGTTGTGCTATTGTGAATGTGTAGTGTTTTGATGTGTTTTTATTTTCTGTACAGTTTTTATTATGTATTAGATACAGGTTTGATTGAGGGGCGTTTTATTGTTAGTATGAGTTGTGGCTTGTTTCTGTGGTATTTACATATTTAGAATTCTTTTGTTGTATTTAGTTTCCAAAATGAAGTGTTTACAGTCCAAAGTTGACAATTTGTCATTGTGAGTACAGTGACGAGGTCTGTGTTCTTCTATAACTATTCACAATTTTACAGTTTAAAAATTACATATTAAAAAACTCTTAAAAGATAAAAATCGTTGATAATATGTCGAAAAAAAGACAGGAGTAAGCTTAAATGGAAAGTAGTAATAAATAAGCAGTGGATTCTCTGTTGGCAGTGTAACTAATTCAATGCTATAACTCCTCCACTGAAGTACCCTAGTCCCCCTTCCAGTGCCAAATATGCCCTATGTTCTTGAATTTTGTAGTCAATTACGTGCGGTGAATCTTATTAATCACTTAAAACAATAGTTTACGACTATTTTAAAACTTTAAATTTTGTAAATTATTAAAACTTACTAAGACAGAACGTTTTTGATTGTTATGTGGCGATCTTCATCAGTGTTTTCTGCTTGGAGATGTCGGGTCAAGCGGTGACAGTTTTAAAGGCAGGTTTTCGATAGTATAATGAGTATGTGTGATTTGTATTGAGTTTGTTCATTTAATATGTTTGTACTTTGTGGTTTTGTGTGCCTATAAATTTCATATTGTTCTAGTGTGTTAGATGTGGTCCTTTTTTGTTAATGTATAGGATTTCTAGGTTATGGTAAATGTCTGTGTAATTGTGTCTTGTTTCTTTTATGTGATTGTAAAATGTTGAGTTGGTGTTCTGTTTGTGTTCCTCGACTCTTAGTTTAAAGCTGCGACCTGTTTGTCCAATGTAGAATTTTATACATTCGTTGCAGTTCAGTTTGTATATGCCTGGTACTTGTAGTTTATCTTTCTTGTTGGTGTCGTGTTGTATTTTGTATTGTAACTGGTTATTAGTTTTGTATGCTATTTTGTATCCTATTTTTTGAAATTTACGGACTATTTTGTTTGTTGTTTTGTTTATGTATGGTTTATGTATCCATTTGTGTATGCTAAATATTTAATTGTGTCTAGTTCTTTGTTTATGTTTTCTGTGGTCATTGGGACTTCTTTAAGTCTATGGAGCATAGATCTGAAGGCAGTGTGTTTGTGTTTGATAGGGTGGTTTGAGGTGTTGTGGATGAACAATGTTGAAGCTGTGTTTTTGTGTGTGGCTTTTTGTTATGGTTAGGTCGAGGAAGTTTAGGGATTGGTTGGTTTCAATTTCTGAAATGAAGTGGAGTTTTGGGTGTATTTTATTAGTGTAGGTGAGGAGTGTTTTGCATTGTCGGGTGTTGTCTCTATATAGTGTTATGATATCATCGACGTATTTATGCCAGTAAATGATTTTGTGTACATGTGTATTGTTGGTTAGTATCTTGGTGGTTTCTATGTGTTGTAGAAAAATTTCGCTTAGAACACTACTGATAGGACTTCCCATGGGTAGGCAATGTGGTTGTGAATAGAAGTTTGAGTTGTGGGTGAAATAGTTTTGTTTGGTGATGGTTTGGAGGATGTTTATGATTTCGGTAACATAGGTTTTAGGTATGTTGTTCTGTATTAATTGGGTTTCTAGGATGTTGAGTGTTTCGGGTATGGGTATGTTGGTGTACATATTTGTTATGTCGAGTGATAGAAGTGTTGAATTGTGTGGTATGTTTATGTCTTTTATTTTATTTATGAGGTTTGTTTTGTTTTTTATGTGAGTTTCTGTGTTCTGTGGATTGTCTGATTATTGTGTCCATGTATTTTTCTAATTTATGTGCAGGGGCATTCTGGTAGTTGATGATGGCTCGTATGGAGACATTGGGTTTGTGAAATTAGGGAAGAGCGAGAATGGTAGGTGCTTTGGGGTAGATTTGTTTTAGGTGGTATTTTTTGTTTTTGTTGATAATGTATTTAGATGATTAATTAGTTGTTTGATGGTTCTGTGATATCTCTCTGTCGGGTCTCTATGTAGTTGTATTATATAATTATTTATTATGTAATCACTGATTTTGTTATTTAGGCGGTTTGTATTAATAATTACTGTGGTGTTGACTTTGTCTGCTGTGGAGAGTGTGGTGTTGTATAGTTATGCACAATTAAATATATAGCATACACAAATGGATACAACACCACAATAATAGACAAACTATGGTACAAAATACAAAAAAAAAACACTAAAATTAGCACTACAGATAGGGAAAACAAATACATCACATTACCATACATAAAAAAAAACATCAAACAAAATAGCCCGCAAATTTCAAAAAATAGGATCAAAATAGCACACAAAACTAATAACAAGTTACAATACAAAAAAACAACACGACACCAACAACAAAGATAAACTACAAGCACCAGGCATATACAAACTAAACTGCGATGAATGTAACAAAATTTACATTGGACAAATAGGTCGCAGCTTTAAACAAAAGTCGAGGAACACAAACAGAACACCAACTTTACATTTTACAATCACATAAAAGAAACAAGACACAAATACACAGACATTTACCATAACCTAGAAATCCTACACACCAACAAAAAAGGACCACATCTCAACACACTAGAACAATATAAAATTTATAGGCACACAAAAAAGTACAAACATATTAAACGAACACACACAATACAAATCACACATACTCTTTGATACTATCGAAAACCTACCTTTAAAACCGTCACTGCTTGACCCGACATTTCCAAGCAGAAGACACTGATGAAGATTGCCACATAGCAATCAAAAACGTTCTGTCTCAGTAAGTTTTAAAAAATTTACAAAATTTAAAGTTCGGATAGTCGTAAACTATTGTTTAAGTGATTAATAAATTCCCTATGTGTTAACCATACAAAACCATTTCTCTGTTTCTCACATCTAATGTACGCTTGGCTCATTCTGCTTTTTGGCAGTCAGCATCAGTTACACCTATTACTTTCTAGTAACATCAAGATTATTACCAAATTATTGACAATCTTTTCCATCCACAAAAGTTTAAGGCTTTTTTCTCAAGCCAAACTCTTTCTGAGAAGCAATTGTCTCAGTACCATAAATTTTATCCAAACATTTTTGACAAATAAGAACATTAAAATGAATTGATTGTGATATACAAAACTGCTACTTTCCAAGACAAAAATCCTCAATATGCTTTTCATGATTTCATATTAATTAATTTTAATATCTATTCTGCTTAACCAAGACTATCTGTACAACAGTAGCAACAAATACATTATTGGAGAGAAGTATTGTGGCACCTAAAACGAATTTACACTTATAAGAGATGCAAACAAGGAGAAGATCGGGCGGTTAATCTGTCATTATAATCTAATGAAAACGAGCTCTTGGAAAAATCAGAGCTGGACAAGACTTTTATAATACTGTGATCCCAGAAGTTTGCTTTAACAAATTGAGTTCATTTATAAATAAGGTGTATAAGGTGCAAAAGGCATGTTAATTTTGTTAAATAATTTATGTTTAAATCTAATTTAAAAAATTACTAGAGGTAAATATTGTTAACAATATATTTTAAACATAAATTCAGTTAAATATGTATCTGTATTACTAGCATCCATTAGTATAAAAACGCAGAATAACCCTTACACTTTTTGTAAAGGAAAGAGGGATTGGCAACTGACCCGCTTGGCCTATGCATCAGAGACAACGAGATGAACTTCTAATGCTTTGTCACTGATTAGGTAATACAAATTATAAGTGAAGATATTAGGGGAAAATACTGATTTTATGAAAAGGATATTATGGAAAAAAATTAGTTTAAGGCAGTTTTGTTTAACATTGACCAAAAACATATCACAGGTACTGTTGAAAATAAAATAGTTAATAAAGTATTAATTAAGCATGACAGAATTTGAAAAGTTTGAAAAGAAATGTTTTGTCCTAAATTAGACTGTTGTAAAAATCATGAAAAAAAAACTTTTAACATGACAGTGGTTGTGAATAAAATTGTTATAACAGTAATACACTGAAGTATGATTATGTGACCTGTCTTGTATACATTAATATTTTAATGTAAGGACACAAAACCGAGAATAAATTTTAACATTTGTTGATTCCATCTTCACGTGAGCTACTAGTTATCATTAAACACTGTTTTTAAACTTGCCTATAGTAGCACTTACTTAGTATATGTAAAAAAAGAAGTATTACATCTTAAGCTTTAGCCTAACTAATTTTACACTACTTAACTAAGTAAATATGTAATTGCTTACTTGCTGACGCGTTTCAAAACAATTGTTCCTTTTTCGAAGCTAACCTTCTACTAGCAGCTTCTGGCTCTTTACAAACGGTATGATAGGGTTGGATTTATGACATTGGGTGAGGTGTCGGCGTCTTGTGTGATGTATTTGAAAAGACTATTGGCTTCAAAGTGTGTGTGGTCATTAAGTATATTTTCCCTGTCTGTTGCGTAGTGTTTGTAGATTTCATATTTTTCTAAGGCTCTTTTAGTTTTTTATTCTGTTTTAATGTGTGTAGAATATTTAAATTAGTGTGTATGTCGGTATATGTGTGTTGGGTGTTATTTAGGTGTTTTGCGTAGCTGGATTTAGGGTTTGTTTGTTATGGTTGGGTAATGTGTTCATCGAAGCGTGTGTAGAATGACCTGCCGGTTTGACCGATGTAATATTTGGGACAATCGTTGCAAGTTAATTTGTAAATACCTGAGAGATTGTATATGTCAGTTTCTATTTTAAAAGGTTGTATATGTTTTCTTAGCGTGTTTGTTGTTTTGTAGGATATTTGGTAATGGAGTTTTTTTTAAATGAGGAGGCTATTTTATGTGTGTTTTTATTGTGGTAGGTGAGGGATATGTATTTGTTATTTTTTGTGTGGTTTGTTTGTGAGGCTGTTAGATGGTGTTTATGTTTTATTTTCCTGAGAATGTTGTCTATGAGTGTGTGTTGGTAGCCGTTTTGTTGGGCGATGTATTTTATGGTATTAAGTTCTTCTTCGTAGTCTTTCTGTAGCATTGGTATGTTTATTAGACGGTGTAACATATGATTAAAGGCAGCGTGTTTGTGTTGTGTGGGGCGATTAGATGCATTATGTATGACCATATCTTTAGTTGTTGGTTTTCTGTATATTTTGAAATTATGTCTAGTGTTGTGTTTGGTGATAGTAAGATCTAGAAAACTGATTTCTACTATTTAAATAATATTTTAATTAATTTGTCTCTCCCTAAACCATGAAGTGATGTAAATAGTAGTTATTATTTATTAAATGCTATTCAACTCACTGATTGCATTAGAAAGTCAATTTCATTTCCAAGGCTGAAAATTAAGTGGTTGGCTTCATTTGCTGTCAGTGAAATTGAACATTTGTTGCAAGCCCATACAGACTTGTCATCCAAAGGTGATACAGCAAGCTGGTATCCTGTACAGGTACCCTGTTGAAAAATATCATTTATGTTTTCATATACAATTTTCTCCATCAAACCTCACCAGATGATGCCTCAAAATGGTCAAAATGTACACAAATATCGTATCGTCCAATTTTGCTAAGTTTTCTGTCTGTGTTTACATCAAAACTTATAATAATAATATTTAATAGAGTAATTTTAATGGATGCTCAACTTAATAATATATAATTTCAAAGTTTAATAACTCAAAAAAACATTCAGTGAAAAATATATAGGAATAGTAAAAAATGGCCTAGGTTCAGATAAAAATGTTAAGCACTCTGTTCAAGTTTGTTTTAATATTACAAATAATAATGGACTCTTGCCGTTTTATGTTGTAGATCTTGAGGTTTTTCTATAATTACATTTTTGGTATTAACTTGGCAAAAAAACGGCATTGAACAATGTACTGACTTAGTCTAAAACGCGTCTGCTGAAAATTATTGGTAAGTAATGGGTTTTGCCAAGTTAATACCAAAAGTGTAATAATGGAGTAATGTATTTTCTGAGACCCACAATTACTTAAAAGGGCATTAATAAAATTACTATTGTTGTTACATAATCAGCTTATTAGTACTATAAGAGATGACATAAACATCACACTGTTGTAAATTTTAGCTAATACAGAATGATGAATATGGCCAGAGATCAAATTTGAAAAACTTCAGACTCTGCAACAAAGATGAAGTTTGTCATTTTGAACATGTCACTAGTAATGAAGTTGAATTGCCATATATTTTTTTATTAAATTCTTTTTGATTTTTTCATGTAATGTGACCAAACCACTTATTTATTAAATACAAAATTAGTTGGTTTACTTAACTTATCTTTTAAAAAATTTAAATGAATGATAAAAACATAGCAACTATACATAATATCTTCTACATGAAAAGTGATATGTGTGCAATCTAGCATTACCATTTGAAAAGTTCTCCATCTAAAATAGTGTGTTAACAAGAAGTAACAAGGAAACAAAGTCTACAACAATGTGCTGGATATGTTATCTGTGTTAATCATTTGATTACAAAACAGAAATAGTAATAACTTGATTAATGCTCTTCCATGAGGGAGGTTAATCATAAAAACCATTACTACTATTTCTCATAGCATAATAAATTTGGTTTCAAAATGTTTATCTAACAAGTTTTATACAAATTTTTTTAAAAGTAATTTCCTACTAAGGTCAACAAAGAAAAATTTTATTTCAGTTACTTTTTAATTTATAATTACAATTAATATAAATATGTATTTACATATAACAGAATCACAATATTTAGTGCCAAACCAGAAAGCGAATTTTCTTGAAATTTCCCAATTTTCCATTTCCCAACAGTATATCGTGTTGGACAGTTATTCTTGTTTGTTACTATTCATTCACTTTCTTTTTTTCATTTCTAACTTATGAAGCTGATAGTGGTCTATAATTTCTCAGTCTATCAATCTCTTGTATTGCTTCATTATTACAAGAAACTTGCTTTTATAATTTTATATACATCTTTAAGTAACAGAATTATAAGATTGGAAAAGTTGACTCAGTGCCAAAGTGCTGGATTTCAAAGATGTAGGCCCAAGTTGGAATCTGACCAAGACATCAGGGTTTAAAAATTTTAATTAACGAATAAATATTTGAAAAAACTATATTAACATCAATTGTCATCCACTACAGGTTATAAGAAATGTATTTGAACTTGATTGAATATATAAAATGTATTTTATTAACAATTGAAAATTTGTACAGTATATATATATATATATATATATATATATATATATATATATATATATATATATATAAGGCGAGTGTGTGCTAATAGAAGGAATTGAAAAAAAGGATTTCAATACCATATTTATAATTCTTGTTAGATGTTCCTCTTTTGAATTATTAAGCTTTGAAAATTTTGTATACCTGACATTTTTAAACTGGAAATGATTTTTGCCTGAAACGTTTTTTAAAAAGATGTATTTGTATAAAGTTTAAATTTGATAAATTTAGCCCCCTAAAAAATATAATTTTGCTCTACCGCACTCAATAATTCAGACAGGCAGTAAACTAAGCAAGATAAGGCTATACTTTATAAAAAAATATTTGTTGATTTAGACCTGATGAATATCTAGTGAAGTTTGGTTAAGACTTTCATTAACACCTGAATAAATTTATACCGAGTTATAATTCATTTTTAAAGTTTAAACTCCAACTTGTTTAGATTTTAAACTTACTTCTTTTGTTTCAGCAAGACACTTAAGTGCACTGAAGTAAGTATTGAGCTCAGTGGGATCTGCACAACGTTTACATTGACATGAAAAGTATTTTGTAGTTTTCAAATGGTCTCTCCTTGCTTGAGTACCCCAAAGAGCATTTGTGTACATCGTAGTAATCTGACTTTGCCTACACAAATACATAAAACTCTGTTATTTGCTGTAATTGTAGAGCTATATTTATAATTCAAATATAGCTACACCATAATTTCAATTTTCTCATGTAACTTGTTTATTGAGTGTTGTTTACACACATTTGGGGAGATATCCTGCAGTTTTAATTATTTTAATTGTGGATTTGTAAAAGTTACTGGTGGATGAAATTGTTGAACCATCTTCCCTCTCAGTCCTTGTCTTAGTTCTATGCATGTAATCACTTTTTAAGTAACTTCCCTGTAATTTGTTAATTTTTTTATGACAGTGTATTGTTGTTTATAGATAGTTATTGTACTCATTTTTAAACATAGCCTAGAATTTTCATAAGTACTTATTCTCGATTTGACTTTTGAAGTGAACAGAAAGAAATATGTATCAATCAGGGCTGTATTTACCACTAGGCAATCATGTGTCTAGTACGCCAAATTTTGAAGAAAATAATTGAAATGATTGTTTTAATTGTAAGTACTGAATTTATTGTAGGTTTGAAATGGGGAGTACACAACAATTGGAAATAAATGTTGTTTTCAAATAGTTAGAATCTGTCTAATCTAATATTTGAGTTGGCATCTCTAGAAAAAAAAAAATTAAAATGTATGTTTTAGTTACAAGAAATATATATATTCATTGTAAATTTAAAATGGACAAAACAAAAAGTTGGGAATAAAAGAAGTTATCAAATATTTAGTTGCCTAAATATTAAATTAGGAGCCTAATCTAATATTTTAGTAATGATCTCTGCCAGGGAATACTTTTATACTTTTTATGTCTTCAATTTAATTAAAAATTAATTAATTATATATATATATATATATATATATATATAAGATAAAGTTATTATCGTAAAAATGTAAGGTAGCAGTCAAATTGTGGATAATAGATTGAAAGGAAACTATAGCTGTTTAAGTTGCCACTGGTGCCATATCTCCAAATGCATCCTTGGTAGCAGTACAAGTAATCTTTTTGAATACGCCGTAGATTCTGACACTAATTATGTAAAATATCAATGGATACAAAAAATTTGCAAACGAAAGTGAAAAACTATTCTGAAGAAAGTGAAAATCAAGAGCATGGACAAGAAATAGTGGGACTCATTATTATAACTAAAACAGGAAAACAACCACGTGAAACAGGGCTAAATATTTCCTATACATTTTTTTAAATAACCGTTTTAATAACCTTATGAGTTTGTAAATGTTTCTATTTGATAAAAGTGTGTTTTATTCAAATTACCAGTATATTAATGAGGTGATCCCTGTGAGTTAATCAGCATTAAAAACAAAATTTTAATATTATTGTTTTAGATGTTTTATTTTTTGAAGGATAATTGTTGTTACTAATACATATATCTATCTTTATTAGGGAAAAAGAGCATAAATAATATAAATAGTATTCAAATTAATCAGAAAGTAATTGCTACTAATAAACACACATCCAAATGGGGAATTTTCATACATTTAACAATGTTGCAAAGTTTATGTTTGTAACTAGGTGTTAAAAAACAAAAATATTAATAATTTCATTAAAAGTTCCTTTAATGAAAAATAAATTAGGTATAAAGAATAAAAAGTATAAATTGAAAGTATACTTGTTAATGTCCTCAGCAGCAACTAGAGAAATACGCATATCATTGAAGGTGTGCTTTGTATTTGGAAGGCAGCTGTGAGCCATGAGATATGCTGTAGGATAAAGAGCAATAACTGTACTATTTAAAATCCTAACTTCTAAGGCATTCACATCTAGAACTCCACAAAGATGTTGAATGATCTCTGGTGAGACATTGCCAAGTACATCTGTATCTATCTCGGAGAGATATTCTAATATTAAGGGTTTAATGATGTGTTCATCAATCTCTCTGAAAAGTAAAATTATTAACATGAGTAAACACTAATTCAATAGTTTAAAATGAAATAAAAGTAAAAAATGTATTGTAAAAATGAAAAGTTTTTATCAAAGCAATTCCTAACCACATGCCTATATTTGTATAATCGGCTATATAACAATTCTTAAAAATTATATTTTAAAGTGCTAATTTGACAGAACTATTAATGTTAGAGAAAATGCTACTACTGCAGTTAGGATGTACAAGTGTATTTTTCAAAATGCTATGTCTGAATTGTTTCATTGTAAAGAAAAAATAAGTTTTAGAAAATAATATATACTAATTTGACTTAAAGCTAGTCTAATGTAGCTTTACATCTATTCTTTTTTTACAGCTATTCTTTGAGCTTAGCTTGTAAGGTTATGTTAAAACAAATGAAAACATACACAAAACTCAAAAACTAATCGTTTATTGACTTATACGCGTTTCAATGACAAAGTCATCATTATCAGTGAGTGTTACTACTACGAACTCTAACTTACAACTCAATTGTAAGTTAGAGTTTGTAATAGTAACACTCACTGATGATGATGACTTTAACGCGTATGAGTCAATAAATGATAAATTTGTGAGTTTTGTGTATGTGTCTAGATTTTTTGTCAGAATTTTATCAGCTTGCAGGAATATGTGGTAATGTTTATTATTATAGTGTCATTAAAAATAAAATATTATTAAAACTATTAAAAATAATAATATAAAAAATTAAAATATGAAATTTGAGCTTTGCTTTTTAGTTAATACTGTAAAACTTCGTTAAGACGTTCTTCAAGGGACTGACGCGAAAGAGCTTTTTAAACGGGGGAAAGCGTCTCTTCGGATAAAAGTAAAAAACAAAATCATAATGCAAAATCCAAACGTAAAATTTATTTAAATTCATAATACATTCATACATTTGTACATACTGTACTCGTCCAGGAATGTGATGAATGCTCACATGAATAATATGAATCACTGACCAGAGAGAAACCTGTCAAGGGTACTTTGTTTCAGGTTCTTGGTTGCGTGCGTGGAGAGGAAGTTGTCAATTCTGTTAACATAAAATAGCATGTCCTCTGCATTTTCCAGGGTGGAAATCACTTTTCTGAGCTCGCCCTCGATTTGCAAGTCAGCAGAAACTGTAGGTGTTGGTGAATGATCATCCTCTTCTTCAGAGTCACTCTTTTCTCTTTCACTCCCCACAGAGTCAGAGGTGGCATCAGCGATAATCTCATCAACAGTGCGAGTGTTGCTAGTTACAAGGGCGTCATCCACTGTCGCGCAATCGGGGAAATTTTGGAGAATTTCCTCAGTTTCTGTTTGTGTGATGTCGGTGGTGTTTGACTCGTCAGAATATCTGAATGCCGACTTCCGAAAACAGTTTTTTATAATGAGTGGGTCAATTTCATCCCAAGCAGCAGTAATAAAATGAATTGAGTCTAAAAGATTAATTTTGGTCGGATTTTCTCCCTCCATGTCTCTCAAGTACCACTGGACTAATTTGTTTCTATACTTTTGTTTGACCACTTTGACAATACCCTGATCAAAGGGCTACAACTTGGATGTAGCATTAGGTGGCAGAAAAACGATTTTTATGTTCGAGTCAGGGATGTCTTTTGGATGTGCAGGGCAGTTATCAACAAATAGAATAAGTTTGCTTTTCTGCTTACCGAAAATGGCATCCAACTGATTAATCCAGTTTTTAAACAGATCTCGTGTCATCCAAGAATGAGCTTGAGATAGGTAATCGCATGGTAGAGATTGTACATTTTTAAAACAACGAGGAGAACGTTTCCCACAACCAACTTTATCTTATTACGGCCAGGAGCATTTGTGCAATCCAAAACTGTCAAACTTTCTTTACTCAGTTTTCCACCATGGTATGTTTCATTTTTAAAAACAAAGGACTTGTTAGGCATGAGTTTAAAAAAAAGTCAGAATTTGTCTGCATTGTAGACATTCTCAGGCGGGTAATCTTTCAGTAATGAAGGCAACACATTATTTTTGCATGAATAAATATGGTCCTCATTAACAGTTTCAGCCTCGCCTGAAATTTGCCGGTAAATAATGCCATGTCTGTTACGAAATCGGTCCAGCCACCCAGTCGATCCACAAAAATCAGTAATATTGAGATGAGAGGCTATTTCCTTGGCCTTTTCCATGATAACACCTCCGCTCAATGGGTAATTATTGCTGCGAGCTTGTTGGAACCATTTCACTAACACTTTCTCCAAATCCTCGTGCTTTGCGTGTTTCAGTTTTTGTCGTTTGGTTTTCCGACGTTTTTCTCAATATCAACTCTACTTTTCAACACCATTCTCAATGTAGAAGGAGCAATGCCAAGTTTTTCAGCAATTTCTTTTTGTTTTTTATTTGCTTTACACCCTTCATTGTACTTTTTTAAAAATGTTTAATTTATCAGAAATTGATAAAGCTTTTCGTTTAATGCCACTGGAACCCCTGGAAGCACTTGCCATTGTAAAACACTTCACAATTTCACCAAAATGTGATACAGCAGTTCGAACAAACAACTGAGCAATATTAAACCGTTCTATATCAAACGCTCAAGACCTAAACTGAAGGGTGACTCATGCAGCATTGGCGCGGAGAAGGGGTTTCTTGGAAACCAAATGTGCACTTCCTCACTTCGCTACACCTATCTCTAAAAGACGAGTAGAGAGAAAATGCGACCTTGACTTCTTTTCCTATCAGTTCAAAAGTTTTGCCTACACAAAAGTAACTCAACGCCCATTTTCAGGCAAAAATAGAACGTATTATCCAACAAAACAGAGCGTCTTATCAAGTAAATTTTATCATTTGCTTAGGAAAATTCAAGGGACTGACGAAAAAGAGCGTATTATGCGGGAAAGCGTATTAAAAGAGAGCTCCTTAACGAAGTTTTACTGTATAACTATTTATAATAAATTAAATAGACTCACAATCAACATTTTTATAAATTCTAACTTCTGATTAGGATGTTCTATTCTTCGTGAATAGAACTATAATTTACAGACTAAAAACTATAACAGTTTGTAAAAGGTAACATATGATCTGAATATATTACACAAAATAGTTTAATTTTGTTAAAGTTTAATAAACACTGTTATTTTTCATTTTTATTTGGAAAGTTTTCTTCTGTCTCTCAAGAAAATCCCAGATCATTTCCTAAATAAACTATTCATTCTGACATCTTCATAAATTTGATTATTCCCTTAAACATTGTGCTCAAATGTAAGACAAGAAAATACAATAAAATAAACGGATTTTAAAAATTAACTATTTAAATATTTATGTGCAGTTAAAATCCTGTTGTCATTATACAGTAGAACCCCTCAAATCCAAACTTTAGAAATCCAAACACGATATGATGAAAACCAAATTTTAAAAAAGTATGTAAAATTTAATGAAGTATTTACTGAAAGATTGCTACTTGCATAAAACAGGACTGAGATGTGTAATATATTGGAATTAGCACTGTAAAAACATGATATAATACAAAGGCTTATACTGTACTACTGTATCACTTCATTAACATAGAATTTATTGACAGTAAAATAAAAATAAAGAGACAAACACGAAACTATATCTTTTACTTGAAAAGAAAATACACAAACACTTAACTATATTTTTCACTTAAAATCAGTTATCTTCATCTGGCGAAGAGGCGTAAACCTTCCCAAGGATACGATGTTGGGCCACCGTCGCATTAGCATAACATCATTGGGTGTTACAGCTGCATGTTTTTCTACGTAATACAAGACAATGTTGAGAGCGGAACGAGTAACAGCATTCATAGAGGCATCATCTTCCTCTCTATCTGCTACACTGTCAATGTGTTGATCCTGGACCATAGACAGCATGTCATGCTCAGCATATTCTTCATTGTAATCTAGTAATATCCACTCTTCCAGGTAACTTTCTTTAGCATATTCACATATTGGTACTCTTTGAAAGAGCTGAAGGAGGTAAGTTTCATCATCCCATGTTCTAAGTGGTGTTTTCCCAAATTTGAGGCTAGACCAGAGCTTCTTCCAAGATTTCTGCAGTAAAGTGTTACTGATATTATTCCAGGATTCAGCTATCCAGTAAATTACATCCTTTATTTTAATCGTCTTAAGTTTTTCTGGAATAGAAAGAGAACAACCTTCCTCAATTCATGTTTGCAGAAACTTTTTCCTGTAGCTCAGTTTTATGATCTGCAGCACACTCTGATCCATAGGCTGAAGCAACGATGTCATGTTAGATGGGCGAAAAATTTCTTTTATGTCTTTACATACCAACTGCATGTCTGAAGGATGTTAAGGAGTATTGTCTATCAAAAGTTGAGCTTTTGGTGGCAGTCCATTTTTTCCATTAAATTTTGTTACTGAATTAACAAATTCATTTTTGAATCACTCCTTGAAAATATTACCAGTCATCCACACCTTACACTGATTTCTGTAATGAACAGGAAGAGCATTCAAGTACATATTTTTAAGGGATATTCCAATAAATATTGATGGTAGATTATTTGTTCCCCTGGCGTTACTGCAGGCTAAAACTGTGAGACGCTATTGGCTCGTTTTAAAGCCTGACGCAGAAGATTCCACTTTAGAAGCAAGACTTTTAGTGAGAATGACTTTAAAATTCAATCCCGTCTCGTCTGCATTATACATTTGCTGGGTTAGCAATATTCAGACAAAATCAAATTTGTGAGTTCATCTAAATATTTTTTTTCAGCAAGATAATCAGCTGATACTTCTCCCCACTTACCGTTAGTGATCTAATTCTGTGCCTTTTCTTCCATCTATTCAAACATTCATTCCTAGCAGTAAATTCCAAAACACCGTTCATTAATTTGTTTAACTGTAATGCCTTTTCTTGTAATAATGGGTCATTAATAGGAACTCCTTTCTGGCTCTCTTGTGTAAAACAAAATTACAGCCTCGTCTATTTTTTCATTCACAGAAACTTTTGCATGATGGCATTGTTCCAAAGACTTTTCACTTGTAGCACTGCAAAACTCTTCAATTGTTGCACTATTCTGTCTTCAGTCATTTATTTTAACACTTCAAGTTTATCTTTTAAATTGCAGGAAATGTGTACCCGCTTGCTCACCATAATGCACTTTTAAAAATCTAAAAATCTCTATCCACAGGACAGCAACCCCACAACACAACAAACACTGGACAACTAACTTGTCTTGGCTAGTCATGCTAGACAGATTGCTTACATCCATTAGTCATGTATGTGAACATTCCTTATATTCTAATCCTATCGTTTCTCCGTGACAAGCAGATGGATGGAGGCTACACAATAGAACCTCTAAGAGTAAACAAAGCAGTTCTATTAATAGGCTACGGAATTGTATAGGCAGCACATTACTCAAAGCTAACATTTATAAACATACACATCCGTTAAATGTAAAAGAATGAAATAGACTTGTGCTACAATATTTTTCTTGAATGAAGGTCTACAGTACAGTATTGATAAAGAAATATGTAATGAATTCTCTAATATTGTTCGTTAAATAAAAAAACTCACTTCTGTCAAATGCAAAATACACAGCAAATCCGAACTTTTCCAAATCCGAACAAACCATAGCCCCAATTACTTCGGATTTGAGGGATTCCACTGTAATGAGTAAATTATGCGGCAAAGAGGAAGTATGATTGACTAGCTAACACTTACAATTGCCATCTTGTTACCTTATTCAAAGGTTTTTTTAAATTTTAGAATTATGAAAAATATATCACTTTACTACTGACAGATCAAGGGCCAGTACAAGGGGGAAATACTTCCCTGCCCAGACAGTCAAAATTTCCAATTTAATTACTTCAAAGGAAAAGCTTATATTTACTTGTGAAAGAGATGATTATTTTAAGACAGTATTGTTTTTTGAACTTTACAATATTTCATTACATTTCACTTTTGTTGTGAAAACCAACCACATTATCACTTCTCCTGTGCAGCATTAATCCACCCTTTGGTAGGTTTGTTACACAACTGTTGTGACTCCCTCCCCAAGATGGGTCAGCCCTTGTCTATACTTTATTCAAAAATATAATTTTTTCTACTTACACATTATTATTTTTAATATATATATATATATATATATATATATATATATATATATATATATATATATATACAGTTTTTTGTTTTGTATATATATAAACTACTAATATAACTTCACTCACTTGTAAATGTCAGACTTTGGTCCTCTTTCCTGCATGTGAGCTTCCATTGACATAATTTGTTTCCATTTATGAGGGTTCCGCCTTTGAAGTAGGAGGCATCGAAGTGGTGTTATAATTTCATATCTTTTTATAAACAATATTTTATGGAGTTATTTAAAAACAATAAATAATATTAAAAATCATAAAAAGAGACATAGATTTAGAATATATGTGGAATTGAGCTTAATATAAACTAATATAATACTGGTCAATGTAATAATTTAGTTAACAGAATTTATAATTAATTTATAACAAAGTTTATTTGATAAAGTTTAGTCAAAATTCTATACAGTTTATCAAGTAATATTTAAAACGTTTTAAATTCTTGCTAGGTTTTAACACAAGTATAATAATTGACTTTTTATACACTGAATAAGTGAAATATGATTTAGTATAAGAGATATTATACACTTTAACAGGAATAAATACCTAAAAATAAATTTATTATAATAAGAATAATCTGTATAAATATGTTAGGCATGATTTAGCCTAATATTATAACACACTCAAATTACTTTCAATAAACAAAATTAGAAGTTATGTAACACTACCTGAAATGTTTAGCTTCAGAATGTTTACCCTTTTTAATAGATAAGAGGATACATTCAGTTGCATGTTTATGAGGATCTGTTAGGCCTGGACATAAAATATTACATACTGGCCAAAAACATCTTGGACATCTGTTAGCTTGATCTGAAATTGGTCTGTTACATCCTAAGCATATGGCTTCAGCTTCTATGATTTTAGGTCCAAAAACTAATGGCGACTCATTAAGTATTGTTTCTTCCCTCTTGATGTCTCTATTTGCAACCAAGTATCTTCCAAGTTCTGGACTTGAATTAATCTAGATTAAATTAAACTAAAGTTAACATCTGTAACTAGTGATTAGAATGTACATAAAGTACAAAGTTAGTCAAAGTTTAGATTGCAGAAGTTAATTTTAAAATATTCTTGAATTTTATAGTTCATTATGACCAGTGAAACTTATTTAATAACTTTTACATTAGTTTATGACTATCCGAACTTTAAATTTTGTAAAAACTTACTGAGACAGAACGTTTTTGTTCGCTCCGTGGTGATCCTCATCAGTGTCTCCTGCTTGGAGTTGTTAGGTTGAGCAGTGACGGTTTAAACTCAGGTTTTCGATAGTATCAAAGAGTATGAGTGATTTGTATTGGGTTTGTTCGTTTACTATGTTTGTATTTTGTTTTTTTGTAAATTTCATATTGTTCTAGTGTGTTGAGATGTAGTCCTTTTTTGTTGATGTGTAAGATTTCTAGGTTATGGCAAATGTCTGTTTATTTGTGTCCTGTTTCTTTTATCTGATTGAAAAAAGCTGAGTTGGTGTTCAGTTTGTGTTCCTCGACTCTTTGTGTGAAGTTGGGACCTGTTTGCCCAATGTAGAATTTGTTGCAGTTTAATTTGTATACGCCTGGTGCTTGTAGCTTATCCTTGTTGATGGTTTTGTGTTGTATTTTGTATACAATTGCAATTTACAATAAAAAATACAATACGACACCAACAACAAGGATAAGCTACAAGTACCAGGCATATACAAATTAAAGTGCAACAAATTCTACATTGGTCCAACAGGTCGCAGCTTTAAACAAAGAGTCGGGGAACTTAAACAAACACCAACTCAGCATTTTACAATCACATAAAAAAAAAAATAGGACACAAATACAAAGACATTTACCATAACCTAAAAATCTTACACATCAACAAAAAAGGACCACATCTCAACACACTAGAACAGTATGAAATTTACAAACACACAAAATACAAACATATTAAACGACAAACCTAATAAAAAACACACATGCTCATTGATACTATTGAAAACCTGCCTTTAAAATTGTCACCACTTATCCTACCAAATCCATAGCTTCACTGATGAAGATCGCCACAGAGTGATCAAAAACGTTCTGTCGGCATAAGTTTTTACAAATTTTCAAAATTTAAAGTTCGGATAGTCATAAACTAATGTAAAATAGATTAATTTCAAATATTGTTTGATAATAAAATCAACTACTTGCTGCAGACAATGTATAGTGTACTATTTAACTCTCTATGAAGAAGAAAATATTTTCAGATTATTTGATCATTTTCACTTTGTAAAGTTTCAAAATATTTATTTTTAGCCTCTTAATTTCAATGATAATATTTATCATACAAATACATATTTGTATGATATTATTTCATCATAATTTTTATTTGTTTTTTTCAAGGCAATTCACTAATCATAGTACGGAAGATAAAATATGAAATCAAAGCAAGCTGTCTTCTCATGGTATAAACCTAGAAATGTTATTATTCTAGTGGCAAAATAGGTTACAGCTCTTTAAAAAAGAAAAAAAACTTTCTTGTATACAAGGCAAAAAGATATACAATTCTGATAAAATGTATAAGCATCAAACAACAAGTCAAAAAATACTATACAAAGAAGAAAAATATATTGCATTATAAAGCTGGTGAGCTAACAGACAAGAGAAATATAAAATAACACTTGAAGAATAGATTGATACTTTAAAGGCACACTCGTTGATTTAGTTACTACTATAGCTGCTAGAGATGGCAGACATTGTTGGGATCACTGCTTGCGCTGTCATAACAAAAATAAAGCGGAATAGGAGACGTTGGTGGAGGCATTAAATTTTTCAGAAGTACCTCATTTCAGTTGAAATTTACTTTCAACACTGAGATTAGAAAAGGCCATGGGTTTCCGAAACTTTACCCGTGGAGAAACCATTCCACCATAAGGAATTTCTCCCACATCCCCCATGGATGTTTCATATATTTTGGTCAGTTCTTCGATCACCTTTCTTTTTTTATTGCGATTTATATAATTGGGATTTGTAAAGTTCCATAAAAAATTTGCGTAGTGAAAATCTTGTATGAAAAACAAAACTTTTTCCATATCCCAGATACGTAAATAATAAAAACAATCGGAAACAAAACTTGAGCTAAGTAAACAAAAGCAATTGAGTGATAAGTATTTCTCACGAGTCACTGATAATAACTTGCAACAAATCCACAATACAAAATGTTGCGCAACATTTTCTACAGTCTCCCATCTGAGATGGGAGACCAATGTTCTGCGATTTTGTTGTGAAGGGATGTCTATAGACATGGGTTTTGTCTCACAATTGTCTAAAGACATTCACTCAATTGTATCTAGTCATTGTCTAAAGACATAAATCACACGACTTTGTCTAATAGTGTGGACAAGCCTTTCTATTTATCATTAATACCCTTTGAAACTAATATAAGAGAAAAACATTTAAAAGGACAAACTCATTGAACTTTTAAGGCAGTAAATGTAGTACTGGTATAGTAATTAATAAAGTAGGATTGTGTAGAATTCTTTGTAGACTTCTTTATAAATATAAACAGACAACAAATAAATACAAACTGAAACAAAATATAATGCAGCAATAAAGTATCAATGGACCATTATCAATGAATCGTTTATTTATCTGCAGTATTTTCATAGATGAATAATGAATAATGTTACTATAAAACAATAAAAAATTAAAGTTCCATGTTGTAATCATCTTGAATTCACTGATTAAACTATAATTAAATGATACGTAAGTGAATGTGTAAGGGCTTACTTGCTGATGCATTTCGAAACAATCCTTTCTTTTAGTACACTTAGTTAAGTATCATTTAATTATAGTTTAAGAAAAATTTGTTTTCAATAATTTTTTTTGATTTGTTTATAAATATTTAACTAGTGTTTTATATCTTTTATATAGCTCAAATACATTTAAAAAGGATTAATAAAATGTGGTTATTTCACACACTAAAATGGGATGATACATGAGCCCCGTGTCCTTTCCCCACAAATCAAAACATACAGAATGTTCACTGATTCTCAAAATAAAAAAAATAATAGAAACAAATGTCTCAATTTTTTTTTTACCAATAGTCCTAAAAGATATAAGAAGCAGCCTAATAACTATTTTGTAATGTTAGTTCCATTATTAAAGTAAAATTATGTGAAAAAGTACCTCAAACGGCCTACAATGTAGTTTATGTTGAGGCCAGTGCTGCTTCTGGTGTTCCTTACTACAATAAGACACACGCCTGCAAGCACTACATCTATGTAAAGATAAAGTGTTGCAGAGTGCACACACTGAAGTCAAGTCATCAGGTATTTCTGTTATTGTAGCCATATTGAACCTTACAATATGAACTGAAGTTCTACAAGTTCCATGCCTTAGTGTGTCTAAATATAACTTACACAAGATAAATTTGGAAACTATCCAGCAGCTGAATGCCTCCACTAGCACATGTCTTGAGGGCTAAACTTGAAACCCAAATAGTTACATAAAGAAATGTTAGGAATGTGTGATTACTTATAAGTCTGTGTAAGTGATAGAATGACTAAAATGTTTATAATTATTATAACAAATATTATATATATATATATATATATATATATATATATATATATATATATATATATATATATATATATATATATATATTTAAAACAATAATAACTACACATTTAAAATATTACCATGCCCATGTTATATCTTATAGAATAGTATTATTTATAACAGGAAGTTGGACTTGCTATGGGATTACCGTTATTAGGTATTATATATCATCAATATGTTTATAACATACAGATATTTAATTTATTAAAAGAAATATATCAAACCCACACTGAAAATGAATACTAGTATATATATATATATATATATATACTTAATATTTATTACAAAAAAGTAACAAATGAAAGTACAGAAACCACTAATTACTACTAAAAAAATATTTAAACACATAAAAAAACTTGTTACCATTTTCAGATGACTTCTTACTTGTTATTCAAGTGTTAAAGTCTGTAAACTAAGTAGTTGTTACACCTTGTAATAATAATGTAAAATTTTACATATCATGGTAACTGAAGTTCAAGTTTTAATAAAAAAAAAATATATATATATATATATAATCATCATCCGATGATTTAATTTTGTAAAAATATTTTATTAGATAATTATTTTCCTGAAGATGCTGGTACTATTTTATCGGCAAAAAGCTTTGAGTTAATATATTCATTAAAAGTATTCTTGTTTTTGAAATATTTTTAATTTATTAACTATATTACAAGAAAACATATCACCATATTTAATATATATATATTAAAACAACATAGGTTATTCAAGTACAAGAATATTTATTAATTTATATCCAAAGCTTTTCGTTGATAAACAGTACCAACATCATCAGGAATTAATATTAAATTGTACGAATGAATGGATAGTCATATATTTATAGCAAAAAAAAAATATATATAATAATAGTACAAATAGGAAACAAATAATTTTGAATTTAAACATAAATACAAATTAAATAAACAACTTATTTTTTTATCCGTCACAACAATTATTATAAAGAATGGAAAATACAAATTTAAAACTTACAGAGAAGCAGAAACTCAATAATATCATGTTTATTTTATTCTATAATTCGTATATACAAAATAATGGCAGTCCTTTGTAATGATATATGGAATGCACACATTTCCTATGAGGAGTAAATGCATGGATATTTGTTACTGAAAATGAAAAATCTAAAATACCAAACTACAGTGGAAAATGAATAAAAAACAAAAAAAAGGTATAGATAGAATTAATAAAGTAATTTAAATTATGTAAATAATGAAAATAAACCAACATAGGCGATCATCACTTTTACAGGTTATACAGTAAAAAGTAGTACTGCCGCAGGGGGGGGGGGGGGGTGTACTAGCTGCACTTACTGAGGTGTTTGATATCCCAGTGAAACAATAATGATTGCTTTCACTTTACAGACACTCTGAGACATACCTATACACACACAACCAATAACAAAACAATTCTTTTATATATATATATATATATATTAACGTAATAATATTAGGTTGTTCAAAACGTTTACTCGATGGGTGGTGAAAGGGCTTGAGCTTAAACAATTTTGATCTATGATGCTCTGCTGCAGATGTAAGTTTGATTCCTGGTCAGCCATCTACTTTGACCCATGGTCAGAAAGTTTCAACAATGTTCAGGTGTCAGATCCTGTGGACAGTACTGAGACTTGACTTTTTCATTCAGTCGAGCTAAGGAGGAAAACTATATGAGAGTTGGAGATAGTCGAATGTGATCCATTGGTGTAACTGTTCTACAATCCTAACCGTAACTTTTGACATGATGATTGGCTAAAAAAACATTTATAGAAACAACTCAAACGTCAAACTCAGTTTTAGTAAAGAGGCTATTTCAGGATTCACCTGATGAGCATAGTGCTACAATTGATTGTAACAAGTTGATGGTGGCAAAGACAAAAATTGCCATCACCAAAATTTTTAGTTTTTATATGTTCAGAAGAAGGAAAAGATCCTTGGAAAGTAACTCCTTTTCTAATTACTGGATGTGCAGGAAAGGTACTGTTTCTTCTATTAGAAAAAATAAAGTTGGATCATTGCTTGTAATTATGTGGGATTAAATATATTTGTTTTTTTCTAACCATCTTTTGTTAATGGGTTCAAGGAATCTATGGGTCCCCAGAAATATTTGAATTTATGAATGGGTCAGTCATCACCAGTAGGGACTAGACGTACATTACTTGAGAGGAAACGAAGTCTAGGCTGGTGTTTCAGTCACTTACTGATGTAGTACCTATTATGAAGATATATCGAGGTTGGCGTAACAACCTCATTCGTACTTACATTCGAGAAACTGTTATTTTCCCAAAAGCTTCTCTGGGGCTAACCATAAACAATGTTTCAAATACCTGCATTGTGATCAACTGAAGTGTAGGTCAACTTCTGTATAAGTCAAGAGATTTGCGGCCATTGTAGCATTGAAGGCCATGAATTTTAACTGTTCTAAATTCAAATAGGAGAAGGCTATCCTGAGAAGGGCATCATAGCTACAGACGTATTATTAGTTAGCTGCTCAATACAATGTTGACTTACTAGAACTGTCCTAATCTGACCAAAAATTTGAAGCTCTGAAGCATATAACTCAGCTATAAGCTATAAATTTGAAGCATATAACTCAGCTCCTTGCTCTTAAGGTTTCATTTCTTGTGGTTCTTGTGGACCTATTCCATCTCACAGTCAAAGTGACAAGAATCACAATTTGCCCCTTGTACCTGACCCATCTGGTGTATAGCTCGATGTATGAAGTAAATACCTGGCAGAAATCTCAAGCACCATGGATCAGGAATCGCTAAGTGTAAATAAACGTGTAGACAGGCAGTAACTAGGCAAAATAAAATGTTTCCTATGTTCATATATATACACAATACATCTCCATGAATTGCTAAATTTTCTAGTAAAAGAATTTTCAGTTTTTAGATAAAACTTTGATACACAAGATTGAGCTAGAGGTGGAGTAGCCTTTGTCATGACTCCAACAAAGCAGTTTTTCTGAATTGAATTTTCATACAAGGAGTAGCCATCCAAATAGCTGTCGCATATGTTCACCATTTATTGCGTCTACTAGTCCTCTAATGACAATCTGCACCATAATGACAGACCAAATAAACTATTTACTAACTCTGTTTCTACTTTTGGGTGATTTTAACAGTCATCCTTTCTCCTGGAAATCTACAACTTTTAATGACATCTTCCTAAGAGTGTTAGATTGGAACTGGATTTATGTCCACTATATTATGGCTCTTCTACTTTTTTAGCAGAGTCTATTGGTAGTAAATGGACAGCTGTTGAACTATTGATTTGCAGTCCTTTTTTGGCTACAAGGTGTAGATGGTCAGTCCTGTGTGATCTCTATGGCGGCAACCACATACTTATAAAATCTCTTTATGTAAAATGTATTATTTGCATGAATGAACCTATATGAGGTTAATCTTTGTACTTCTCTTTAAATTCCGACCCGATGCAAGAATCTGTGATAGGTACATTTTCAAAATAAAATGTAATAAAAAGTATTTTTTAAAATATTAGATTGATGCAATTGATATGTATTAAATTGTTGCACACAAAAAACCATTCACTTGAATGAATAACTGAATCAAAAACTGTATAAAACCCAGGAGAAATATTTGTTTTTGTAAATTTCCAAGGCATCTTATCAAATACAGCTGCTACTGAATGTTGCTAGTAACAAGGCTCATGAAAATGTAATTCATACTAAAACTGGAAAAGTGGGTAGTTTTACAATCTTGTTTGTTAGTGTTACATAGGTATAAACTGGTGGAAACTCAATTCTGTTATGAAAAGAAATAATATAAGGGTTATTTTATTAAAAAAATCATTAAAATTTACTTAATTCAATAGGAAAATATAAATAGCTTTTATTTATCAGACTTGAAATGCCATCCTCTTAGATTATTAAAAATGTATTTTTAAAGTTTAGTTTATATTATAGCTCAATAATTTACATTCTTGAAATTGCTTCTTGAAAATTTCAATTTTTTATTTAAATTCACATTTTTAAAGATTAACTCCAAATACTCAGAATTAGACTGATTTAAAAATGTATATTACTAATTTTTTTGTAGAAACAAAATTGTTATTAACAATTACAGACATTTCCCCCCAGAGTCTTAGTACTTCCTAAGCTGATTAAAAGGTTTTAATCCAATCTAAGTTTTAAATAAATTAATAAATAATTAATCTGAATCTTACATGAAATAATCTTTTAACTCGTTGACTTACCATTTTTTCCAGGCACTGCACTTAACAAAAAATTCAATTAATTTCAGTCAATACATCATCTTTTACTTTAAATTCCATAAGTTATGAGTTTCCATTCAGACTGATAAGAAACTTATTGGGTGTTGTTAAAAACATATTAAGTTTCAATAAATGAACTTTTTACAGTTAAAAATTGTTAAATTATATTGCTTTTTATGTTAACCTTTTAAAATTGTTTAGTATAACCATTTTTGACATACAAATGCGATTACCTTCTATTTAAAACATTTTATTTAAAAATTGTAGTTACTGTGACATTTGGCATTACTAAAGAGAAACAAATTTTTATTTATCTGAAAAAATACAAGAAGATATATAATCAATATTGGGCAAAAAATGTATTTAGTATGGAATTTGCCAAGCAAAATCTTTAATTACTGCTTAAACAACCATATACCTAGATAAATTATATGTTAACACCCCAAAGTTCATAAACATTTGATAACACATTCACTGCTGACAAATATTAAAATAGGTACCAGAAAAGCTAATTTGTTTGTTTTTTTAAAACACTTAATCATGCTATTACAAGTTCAATTATTCTTGAATTTTCTAGTCCATTAGGTTTGGTGAATCTTAATTAATTACTTTAACAATAGATTATGACTCCGAACTTTAAATTTTATACATTTGTTAAAACTTAGTAAGTTTAGTAAATTGGTAAAGTGATTAATTCATATATTCGTTGAAAAGCAAAAGCAATTTCTGGCAATACTAATGACGTCGGAATATGCAACGCCCAAAGTCGTCATAAGCTCCAAGGGGAGCTCTATTATTTTTTTATTCAACATTTATTATTATCCATACAAGTATTTGTAGTTAAACACAACCTTAAAATATTTCCAACCCTCAAACCCAACTTTGATATTTTTAAAGTCTATTCAGAGAATCTCAGTCAACTACTCATCAGTTATTCCCTACACATTTTTGTTGTACTTGTCAAAGCATCTCACAGAGCATAAGCCTCGTTGCTCAAGGCAATAATAAACTGTTTGTTCTCTTTTTTTTCTTGAGAGTATATCCTGCATCGTTTTTCTTTCTTTGATTATCTTTTCGTATTTTTTGGCAAAACATGGTTAATTTTTTGTAGTTACAACATCTGGTGGAATAAGAGCCTTGATTACTTGAAGAATTAATCATGCAATGTTATTCTTTCACTTGGATTGATTTCCTTATGCCGTACCTAGCTTATAACAATAATTTGTAACATGCATATAAATACTTTCTTATGTCCCTTCAATGATTTTGTCTCATGGATAGTATGCCATCATCTTGTTTTGCTATTTTTATATAGGTATTGTATTTTATTATAAGACAGGGATTTTCTCTTGGTTGACTATCCCAGTTATGGCTAACAGCCATGATATTCTTTAAGAAAGAACGTGGCAGATATTAGCTAAGCATATATTTTCTGCAAAACACTGCAGTTTCCACTTCGCAAATTGAAATTTTTTATTTCCTTGGGAATGAAATTTCTGTGACTCCTGACAGTAGCCACTCACTTGCCAACACAAAAGTTACATAGCTACATATGTACAAAGTGTTTATGTTAAAAAAAATCATGCATGGCTTCATCATCACTTTGATGAATGCCCCTAACTTCAACATAATTCAAACCTTCAATCCTATTTTTGCTCAGGGAGCATAGTTTGACTCATACTTATCTCTATTCCCTTTACATATTGTCTAAAAATTAACCCTTCATGTTATAACATCTAATCCTCATTAATGGTAAGCTCACGTTCTGGGTAGTTTTAATTAATATTTTGTTTAATTTTTTTCATAAAAATAGTTTCTGTAAAACATCTTATTTTATGAAACAGATCATTTAGATTTTCTATTTTGTTCGTAGAAAAGTGCAAGCCCTTAAATGGAACACATAAATATATCTCTGTTCTTGTTTTTTTCTAAAGAAAACAATATTAATAAATCATTTGTTCTTCAAATGTCCTTTATGCAATTTACTCTAATAGTTTGTGAGTGTAGTGTAAAAATAATGTGCACGTCTTAAAGTTTTTTAGTTAACAATATTATAACTAAAACTTTAATCAATATTAAACTTGACATAAACCATTACTTATTGGTGTTTTTCAGCAATGTGTTTCACATTAAATCAGTACATTGTTGAATACTGCTTCTGCTACAGAACAGCCTTGTCTGTAATTCACAGCATTGAACAATGCACTGATCAAGTGCGAAACGTGACTGCTGAAAAACATCAGTAAGTAGTGGTTTCTTGCCAAGTGTAATCATTAAGGACACATAAAAATGAAACTGCTGTTTACTAAATCCTAATTTATTATCATTTAGGAAAAATGGGTTTGATCGTTGAAAGACAATGACTACTAATAAAAAGTATTGAAAACTAACACTTATTATTATTCATCGATTACAAATTGTATAAAGTCATCAGAAACATAGGCAAACTACAACAACAAAGCATAGAGCTAGTTTGTTAATGCCTTGGGCAAGATTTCATCAGACCCACATTAATATGTTTGCTACCAGAATGTTAACAATTTAACTATTGGTATAGACCAGCCGTACGGTCTCTCGTCCTGGTCCAATGTCTCACATACTTGTTGACATATGGCTCTGGGTAGTTGAAATGGATCGGCGACTAATATTTGCGACAGTGTTTGCGTGTTACTTTTATTCCTCTGACAAGTTAGTGGTTTATTTTAACGGTTTGATATATTCGTATCGGGCTACATACATGTCTGACGTTAATGTGGGACGTTTGTTTCTCAGTTATCAAGGCCAATGATGTCAAAATAATCCTGACACTTTATTTATTCCTTTGTGCACCATTCTATTCCATTAGAATCTAAGAGAATGTATTCTAAATGGCATTTATCAACACAGGATGTAAACCTGTCACAAGTGATGAGTGCGTTTGTAAATATACTGTTGGCCTACTCAATATGGAACACAAATGTAAACATATTTTCTCTCTTATACAATATTGTTTATAATGTCAGCATCTTTTCAATAAGATATGTAGCCTATACAAACAATCTGTCTAGCATGACTAGCCAATCCAAGTTATTTGGGAGTTGGTTGATATAAGCCTTTGTATGACATTTCTGTTTTTACGTGTATATAGTGTTATTTCTAATATATTACACATCTATGCCATGTTTTATGTAAGTAGCAACATTTATTAGACTATATACTTTTTATAATTTATTAAATTTTACATAATTTCAAAAATTTGTTTTCATCAAAATCATATTTGGTTTTGGATTTGAGGGGCTACACTGTAGTGCCTCATACGTGGGAAGCCCTTAAAAATGATAAGATTTTCGTGATGTAGGATCTGCACCATCCTAAAAAAACATTAAAAACAAAAATATACAACAAACACAGATACGCCAAGGATTTGTATGAAGAATATTAAGTCATTATAATAACTTTCCACTTTTGGTCTGTCATGAGGTCAGGCCCACATTAACGTTAAAGTTGAGCCAGACTGAATCTTTGATTAATTCCTACACACTGACATCCAATGTCGCAGCGTGCTTCTTGCCAGCTGAAACCACGCCACCCAAAATCAGCGCTAGCACTGAATGTCCTAACTTACATCTTTTGTATGAATACAACATTTTCATTTTTATATTCTTCCTCTCCTTGTCCAAAATTATCATTTACAAACTCTTTGTATTGCCAAACAAATTTCTGATTCTCCCTAATAAAATGAATCATTGTCAATTATTTGATCAAATTCATTAGTGTTCATGTGTTGCACCATGTACTGTATGCATACTGTATTACTGTTTATATATGATCTACTACTGTACTACTGTTTATATATGCTGTTGACAACCCTTTTATGGCCTAATTGTTTTAATTACCATACAAACTCAAGTGTTGCCAGATAAACTAATAATATTAATTTTTATTCATTATATTACAAACAGTTCTAGGAAAAATTGTGGTTGGTGATAATGGTCTTGTCAAAGTATTTTTAATGCCTAGCCAAAGTGGCAAAAAGGACCTTCTAAAATAAGCCAATGAATTAATGGACTGCAGAACAAAATGTTATTTAACATTTTAGACCAACATCTTCAAACCTTATGTAAGTTTACATGATTCCAATTTGACAAATTGTAAATTTAATTACACTAGACTATATATGAGATGTCTACTACATAATATACTAAAGGAAAACATCAATAATATATTTGTTTGAAGAAAATATATACATGTTCTTTCTGTATTTACAAACTATGTACCAAAGTGTAACATGACAAAAGTGCCTGGATAATCACAGTACTAAAACAAAATAAGTTAAAAAAAGATCTTAAACAACAGTTTAAGCATAGTTCACTATACAGATTCTAATATCTACACCAAATAACAATTAATCTGCATGGAAATGCTGATCTTCAGCTTCTCTCCATGTATTTTGAACAGCCTCTACTAACGCTCTCCAAGCTCGAGACTTTGCTATTCCTATGCCTCCAACCGTTGCTATCACTATCCATGACAGACCTAACCAATAATCTGTCTCTTTGGTCACTACTGATGGAACAGGGCCACCAAAATCTGCTGATGTTACAAACATTTTCTCTTCTGGAGATATACCTGTTAATCAACAAATTAGTATTAATTTATAATATATTATTCCCGCAACTTCAGCTTTGTGAAAATGAAATCATGAAACAAATAAAAGGAATATATACAGTGCCTCTAGTTTTCTATCATAACATACCTTTACTTAAAGATGTTCTACAGGATCGTTGACTCTAAGAGAATCAAATTAATACCAGGTACTTGTGTTTTAGAATAACTGATTTACTTTAATTCATACCTCAAAGTTGTAGATTTACAGATAGTTATAAATAATTAATTTTGTCTAGCTCTAATTCACCGCTAGGCCTCAAAACTCTTATATTTTATTCTTTCAACTAATAAAATCTTATAAAAATGGTCCTTAATTGTCTTAAGGCATGTATAGATTACTGCACTTGGTTTGATAAATTTTATATTTATTGGCTTGAATTACTTAATATTTCTTAAACAAATTTAAGAAAAGTTTATAAATTTCTTAAGGCATGTATAGATTACTGCACTTGGTTTGATAAATTTTATATTTATTGGCTTGAATTACTTAATATTTCTTCAATAAATTTAAGAAAAGTTTATAAATTTCTTAATACTTTTACTTTAAAGAGTTGGCTTTGAATTTAATATAAATTAATACTCATTTGTTCATTTAGTGATTTATTTGACCACCAATTCATTCACTAGTATTTCCTCTCCCCCAAATTTGATTTCTCTATTCACTCTATATGGTTTTTTACTTGTATCTGTACTGAACTTTAATTAAGTTTGAGTTTCAGAACTTGAAATTAACATGTTTCTCCCTCGAGTCCTGGATTTGATGAACTCCTTCGTGTTTCCCATGGATAGTTTTTGATTAAGTTTCATTCCCTCTTCAATTTTGATTGGTTACCTTATGCCACTAATTTTTCTCCCACCCTATCAGAATGTTTTCTTCTTCGCTTTCTCTTTGGCTTGGGCGGGAACTTCTGGAAATTTCCCAAGTTAGAGATGTTAGCAGGAAGTGCTTGTTTTCATTTTTAGAGATTTTTCTCCATAAATCTGCATGGTTCTTCGATGTTGAATTTAATTCTTCTCACCAGTAATCGAGTTACATACACCTTTTTTACAATGTAGTCTTTCAAGGTGTATTAAAATTTATGGTCAACCTGTGTGCAGTACCCCTTTTTGGCCAAAAGATTTACAACTGACTGCCCTTTGATAGTCAGCAAGATTTTGCTACAATCTCTTACAGTTTAAATATTTTACAAACATTTTTTCTAACTTGAAGAATTTTGTTATACAGTAAACTCCCGATTATCCGTGGGCGGTTTAACCGGTTTGCAGATTATCCGGGGTCCAATTTTTATTCTAATCAGATACATGTGTTTAAATTTCCAAACGGTGTATTATGGTGTAAATACATATTAGGCTTAATAGAGGTTAAGATGAATGGAATAGATATGTACGTACTAATCTTTACATTGAAAGGGAAGCATCCCGAAGCGGGCCAGCGAAATAAAAGGGCGAGCAGACTACTGTATATAAGAGACAATGACAAAATGCTTGGATGCCTGAAAACCTAATGCGTATTATAAGATTGTAAACAAATGTCAGCTAATCTCGGCTATAAATAGTCTAGGACGTGACATATGCATTATCCATGTCTGTCATATACATTATCGATCTTTATGGCTTTGTGACACAAGTAGACACTGTGCGACAAAATGGTTCTCAAGAAACTTAGATCTCACATTAAAGCTAAATCAATGCTCACAAAAAAAACAAACGAAAGTGACAGATTTTTTTGTATTATGTGTAAAGGAAATTACATATGTGCATACATACTTACTTTTGACATATACTTATGAACGTATTGTAAATAGTTAGACATATAAATGTACATGTTATAATCCGTCAAATACATCCACATTTTAAATTATTTTCTGTATTTATTTTGTCCTCTGAAGATTATTTGTGAATTGCATTAACAGGGGTTATTATTTGTGTAACTTATGGTATAATGATCGATTATCGATTGTTTTGCATATTCTTTGTTCATAACGGATTATCCGGAAAATTCGGTTATCTGGTGTTGCCGGGTCACCCTATTCCACGGATAATCGGGAGTTTACTGTACTATGTTATGGAACAAGTCAAGATGATTTGATGAAAATTCTAAACTCAGGATAACCAATTATTTTTTACAATGGGAATAAAAATGAAATAAAAGAAGCCAAAACAGCAAATGTTTACCTGTAAACCTCGTGATGAAGCGTGCAAACATTTCCAATGTATATTCACTGTCATTAAATTTTGCAGAAGGTCTTCCATTGTGGTATAACACTACTGTAGGAACGCCTACAATACCAAATTGGGTATTAAAGCTGAAAATAAATATTATTTCTATAAATAACTTTAAAGTTATTTAGGTTTATAGAGGTTTGAGAGAATATTACAGAAACTATTTGAAAATGAGTTCTTACTTAATACAGTAAAAATATGATTCGTTGTGAATAAATAAAATTAATATTATTCCATATCAGAGTGTATATTAAAAGAATCACATTTACTCTTCAAATTCAATATACAGAAGTTACTTTAAAGAATCAGTTATTAACAAAAAAATTTTAAACAAATAAATGGAGTTATTGAAGAAAACAAACTCTTTTTGAAATATACGATCTATGTATAATATGGAAAATAAATAAATTAAAAAAAAGATTTTATGGTCAATTAAACATTTGTTTTATTCATAATATGTTGCATGATGCTTTATACATTGATAACAAGTGGCACAATGGTTTATGCATTGATAATATATGAAATATGCTTTATGGGTTGATATCTGGTGATATGATGCTTTATGCATATGAACAAAAAAAGGTGTGTAAAACATTAGAAAGGAAGTGCTATTCAAAATTCTTAATATAAATGTTTTGTTTTCAAACTTTTGAAAATATTTTTTTTTTTATTATTAATGAATCCTGAGGCAATTTTTTAAGACAGATGTAGCTTTAGAAAAACGTTTGTCATCTGATATGGGCAAATTAATATGTGTGGTAAATATTTTTCTTTTCTTAAACAAACATTTGAATATAAATCTGCTAATGTTAGTAATTTTTTTATAAAAACAGAACATAATTTTTGTCTATTTTCTAAATATTATAACAAGTTATTGATGAATTTTTAGATATTGAGTTTATGTATTATTAGTGACACATTACTATAAAAAAATGTTAAATTATCTTTTATCACTTAAAAGTTACAATTTGTATAATAAATTTATTAAAATTAATTAAAAATTGCAATCTTTCTCACAAGTTTTAAAAACATATTTTAAGCATGTTTTTAAATAATGTGTACTTTTTTATGTTCTTCCATCATACCTAAATACAAAAATATGTTTTTTATCATAACATGTGTAAACATATGTGTCTTACGCATTGGCCAGACATAGTTTTTAATAGCATAAATAGTACCTATACAAAATCTGTCAGAACATTGACCCGACATTGTTTTTGAGGTAAATTTGTCTTCCCATTTGAGCAACACTGTCTGGTTTGACTTGAAACTCTTCCAACTTGCCACCTTGTCAGCGTTAATAGCCCTCTACATCCACTATTGTCAAATAATCCACCCACTATCATTTCTAGCCAACAATTGTTTCCCACCTATCTATTTGTCCTGTTTACCTATTTTCTGTGGTTTATTTGTGGTCTCGTTATTTGTGAATACAACAAGACCAAAATAGGTGTCAAATTTCTGACCAAATGTCATCCTGTGGTATGGCCGTTCGAAAAACTATAACTTAGTATTAAAAGGTAGCTGAAGGGCTGATTCTTGATACGGGAATGGTAAATAGTTGGTTGGTCACACACCTGTGTTGTTTTACTCCTACTAACACATTGCATGTGGAAGTATGGGTTCCGATACTTCTTCCCGATTCATTATACAATGGCAAACAATCTTCAGAACAAGCTTGGCTCCTAATGCAAGTGGTTTGAGTTTTTGTCAGTAGTGCTAGACCTCCATTTGGTGTAAAGTGTTGGTTGTTTTTTGCTATTGTGACTTTTCCATAAGCCTTTTAATCTTTGTTCATTATTTGACTTCCATTTATTAAATATATTTTTTTTGGTTTTTAAACAATAAATTAAAAAAAAACATATTTCCATGATCCGGTTGCCCACACAAAAGTTGATTGACGAGAAAAGTGTTTTGGAGTTTATCATAAAGACATGTAAAAGTGTCACATGTGACTGATATGCGAATTTATAAATATTTTGTATATTGAACAAAAGTGTAAACATATTCTCTCTGATAAATCAATTATATACAATAAATGTTATACAAGCAATGGTTTTTTCATAACAGGTAAAATATTTAAAACGTAATAATTTACATTTTAATTTGCATCCTAGTAAAGTTGAGTTAATCTAAGTGTACCAATTTTTCTACTTAACTTCAAGCAAGTCCATATTTTGAGAATTGTTTTACAACTAAATTTAATATATAGACAATATGTCTGACTGTTCTTTTTTAAGTTTTGTAACATTTTGAAAACAATAGTAAAAATGAATATATAAATATGTCATAATAATTATTTATTTCATTATTAAAATAAATACAGATAAAACTCTTTTAATGAACCAACTTTTTTAATATAAAAAAACTCACAATTAAAATTTAATTTATGCCTTACAGAAAAATTGTTAACAAATTAGTGCATCAGGCCTATACTCCCAAGAACTAGCTCCTAGAATAATATGTTCATAATGCCGTTGGCATTTTTCAATCAAACAAAAACCATCACAATTAGTTCTGTAAGTAGTGTGAATCTTATAGTTTAATACAGTGCATTCATTTCCCCAAAAGTAGCAAAAACAGTTGAGTAATACTAATAAATATAAAACGTTACTAGACAACAATGTCGGGTGTAGTTACCAGTCGGATTTTGGCTCATACTAAGGGCTATCAGGCATATTGGACTTACATGGGAGCTAAAGTGTTAATATGAAGAAGTAGATAGAAAAGAATGAGAAGAACTGCAGGAATACTAATATGCCTACAATTCAAAGTTATAAAGGATAATGAAACAAAAGATAACAGTTATAAGATAATTAATCAAATACCCCTATTAAACTTACCTTGGATATGTAAATGCATTAACAGCAGCCATTTTAATAGAAGGGAAAGCTCTTGGAAGAGCATTAAAATGTGGTGCTGCCATACAACTAAATGGGCAAGTGTGAGAATAGAATAACAAAACTATACAACTAGCTGTGGCTACTCGACTTGTTATATTCCCGTCAGATGTTAGCAGGCTTAACAACCTTGTAGAGTTCACTAACTGAAAATACAAATTGATTAACAGCAGCTATTATTTATATAAAATACAAATAACGTTGAAGTCAATAGATTAACTTTTAGAATATACAATTATAATTATTTGAAACTTTATTAGATTTGTCAAATTACTGAAAAATATTAGCACTTTGAAGCCTAGCCCCTTAATAGGCCTTATCTGCCTGGAAGTTTTTAGGTAAAATATAAAAGTTTTCTAACTTATAATAAAATATCATATATTTATAGCATATTATACATGTTTTTAAAGAGAATGAAACTAGATTTTAAGAAGTATATACATATAAATTGATTAGTTACACACAGATCAGACTATGATCCTCTGAAAAATGTACTAAAAAGTCAAATAAATAAAATAGCAACATTGTACAAAAATGCCCTTAATTACACATTTTACATTGGAATGAAAATAAATATTACGTGTTACATATCAATATTGAAGCTCAAAGAAAACGTTCTCCTTCTGAATCTGAATCTAAAATCAGGTCATTTACGTTTTCATTCAGATGAATCACTCCCTAAAATGTCCTTAGCCATTATATCTTTAACACAATATCACAAAAAATATAAACATCTGTCACAACTGTCTGTTAGTTCTTGGTTGCCACACTTCACAAATTAAGTTTTTATTCGTAAAAGCAACTCTGATTGCTCAAAGTAAAAGACATGTAATGTAAAATAACCAATATAAAGAACAATATCAATGAAACTGAGAATACACAGGAATATGCTTTGGAAATAAATACGGGATCCCGAACCATTCACAGGCATCATGAGTGAGCATTAACTATATGGCCCATTCTATACTCGAGCATAGGCTTCAATGTGTTTAAGAGATAAGTGGTGAGTTCCAGTTGAGCCTCAGTCACTAGAATTAATTGTCTTATCTGTTTTTTTATGTTTAACATATTGAATATAATAAACAGATTGTTCTTAATAAATTGAATTAGCATTTATGTATTAGAATAACCTGTCTATTGAGAACTGGGATGGTAAACTATAAAATTTATAAAAACATATTAAATACTGCACTTTTCTTCTTAGTAGATGTAAAATACTGTTTTATTGATCTAGACAAAAAAAACTGCACTAAATAAGCTTTTTGAATCAATTGAGATTTTGTGTGCATTAATTTTTCTTTTTTAAATTTTGGTACAATTAACCATAATCTACTGTATTTGCTATCATGTGTAAATAAATTAAAAAGAACATTTTGAATATTTGTTGGTAATAGATTTGCAACTTATGTTGCACAAAATTATATACAGGGTGCGGCAGCATAACTTCTTTTTTTGAAAACTCAATAAAAACTATTGCATGCATCTGAAAATATTTATTTATTTTTTATAATGTAGGTACATGTCTAAAGTTTTTATTTACATTGTTCTGAAGATCAAATCTGTTAGGTGACGTCCCTCATTCTCCATACATTGCGTAAACTGATTTCTGGCGTTTGTCATGACTCTTGTTAGCGTAGCAGGTGTTATGTTGGCAATTTATTCTTGGATGTTGGTCTTCAAATCATGTAGGGTTCTTGGACGGTTCACATAAACACGGGATTTCAAAAAAACCCATAGAAAAAAATCACAAGGGGACAGATCGGGAGAGCGTGCCGGCCATTCGAAATCGCCTCTAATTGAGATAAGGCGCTCTGAAAAGTGTTCCCTTAAAACAGCCATCGATGCTCTTGAAGTGTGTGCTATTGCACCGTCTTGTTGGAACCAAGTGTCCCCCAAATCCAACTCTTCTAGCCGTGAGAAAAAAAATTTCTGTAGCATGTTTACATACCGGTCTGAATTCACTGTCACTGTAACCTCATTTTCCTCAAAAAACCAGGGACCAATAATTCCAGCTGAGGAAATAGCACACCACACTGTGACTTTGGGTGAATGCAAAGGCCTTTGATGCAATTCTCGAGGGTTGTTGTCAGCCCAGTAGCGCATGTTTTGTTTGTTAACCGACCCACACAAATGAAAATGGACTTCATCTCTTTGAAGTCACGTTCTGAAAGTTCCTGCACTATCGTCATCTTATAGGGATGAAAATGAAGACCATCACGAAGAATTCTTCTCACAGAACGATTGGATAGTCCAAGGGCAGATACATTTTTGCGCACAGAACGCCGTGGTGATCGCAACATTGACGCTCTCACTGCTTCAATGTTCTCAGGTGATCTAACGGGCCGAGGGACTCCAGTTCTTCGTTTTGTCGCACTTGCAGTTTGTCTGAATGTAGTGACCCATGTAACAATTGATTTGCGGTCTGGGACGGGGGCCAACGGGGCTAAATTAAAGCGATTCCGAAATGCGCACTGTGTTGCAATAACCGAACATCCGCTTGAAAAGTAGGCCTCAACGGCAAAGGCACGCTCCTCACTATTCCAACGCATGATGGCGACTGAAACGTGTCGGGACAAAACTTTACTGTAACCCCTCTTGAACGAGACCACTAGCGCTCCGCTATGACATCAACTAACTGAATGGCGAGCATTTAAAAAAAGGAAGTTATGCACCCTGTACAAGTCTAATGTTTTAAATAAACATAAAATGGGTTAAATATGAGGGCTATTCAGAAAGTAAGGAACTTTTCTGTCTGATGCTACTAGGCGCATGTCGATCTCGTATATTTTGGTGTGTGCACACTCGGCAACTTAGTCGGCATCCAGCCGTGACAACAGGAACATTTCCATGTTGCCTGTTTTTTCGCAATTTCAACTGAAGATGTGCGCTGCGATTGAAAATCCAACCTGTGAGGTGCGGTCAGTACTACGGTTTTTGTTGGCAAAAAACTTAAAACCGATAGACATTTATTGCCAAGTGTGTGAAGTTTACGAGGCAATATAATGAATGAAAGTTCTGTGGGAAAATGGTGCATTCAGTTTAAAAATGGCCGAACTGGCGTTCATGACGAAGCGAAGATCGGATGCCCGAGCGTTGTGACTGATGAACTGGTCGATAAAGTTGATGAAAAGGTTCGTGAAAACAGCCGATTCATGATAACGGAGCTTTTGCTTTGTTTCCCACGAGTTTCACGGACTTTGTTGTTTGAAATTACCACACAAAGGTTACGCTACCACAAATTTTGTGCAAGATGGGTGCCGAAAATGCTCACTGACCACCATAAAGGTCACAAAATGGAGGCAAGTTTGACATTTCTGGATGCCTACGACAAACATGGTGATTCATAGTCCTGACCTTGCACCAAACGATTTTCACTTGTTTCCAAGAATGAAGACCTGTCTTGCAACACAGCGCTTTGATGACGACGCAGAGCTCAAGGTGAGCATCACTGAGTGGCTGAGATCGCAGGGGGCAGACTTCTATGATGAAGGAATTTCAAAGCTTGTCCACCGTTACAATAAGTGTCTCAATTTGTTTGGGAACTACGTAGAAAAGTAGTATTTTAGTTGCTCTTTCAGATGTATATAATAAAAAATTGTTATTGTACTTATTTTTTTTTTAATTCAAAAATGTTCTTTACTTTCTGAATAGCTCTCGTATTTGTTACAAATCACCCTGCAAAAAGGCTTGCTCTGAGTTGTACATAGGACCACAAATGGCTCCTAGAAGGATTAATAAGAAAATTCTACATGTGATCATAAATGTTTTTGTTGTTCAATATACATCAATCTCGTGCTTAATGACACTAGCCTATTAAAAAACTTCTCACCAAGAGAAAATGACAATATCTAAACAGAACTTACCTCAACAGAAAGTGCACCAGCTTGCCGCTCTGTGTTACACTTAACTAAAGTAGAAGATGTATTAGATTCAGTTTGGTTTTCTTCATTTTCAGTTTCAGGAATAATTATGTAATCTACATCGGGTCCTGAAGACAATGGGGGCTGTGCTCCAGACTGATCTGGTTGTTCATGAACTGCAAAAGAATTTTCCTCAAATTTCCTCTAGAGAAAAAAAAAAAGTCTCTATTACAAATAATAAAAAAAAACATATCTTAAGAGTTACTAGGATCATACATTTTATTTTAAAAACATTAAAGTTTTACAGCACTTGTTATTTAGGGTAATATATTTAAAAAAATGTCTTTAGCTCTAACATTTATTTGAAACTTGATGCGGTAAGAGAGTTTAAGTTACAATTTTGATTTTACAGTTTTGTTATTAATGTTAATTTATTTTACAAAGTTAATATGGCTACAACTATGTCTGAATTAACGAATGTAATAGAGAATTTAGGATAGGCCCTTTGAGAGAATATAATAATTTATTTTTCTCATAATAAATACTAAAATACCTCTGAACCACAACATTTTTTAATTTTACCTTTATGTACGTTTCGGTTACCAAGTAACCATCCTCAGAGGGATAACATACAAAGACTGAATAACTCCACAAAAATACCTTATTTATAATCTACACAACTACTTATCCCCACTCCGATCACTGCAGCACCACCTCTTAATCAAGGCGCAGCCACGTCCACCGAGTAAAAGCAAAAAATCCCATGTCAATTTACTAAAATATAAATTAATAATATAATGAATTTTAAATAAAAAATTTGTCTGAAGCTAAACCAACTAAAATATATATATATAAATCATAATCCTACATACTAAGTGAATAAAAAATGGAATGAGGAATAGGACCTCAATCAGAAATTAACAAAATATCATATACATTATAAATATATATGATATCACAATATTATATATTAGTAAACATAACCCTGTTATTTTGTATTCACTTGTTAAGTAGGGTTATGATTTTTATATGTAATTTTAATTTGCTTATTTAAAAAAAAAAAATTGATTTAGAATTTATTATATCATTAGTCAATATTTTAATAAGTTGACGTGGAATTTCTTGCTTTCACTTGGCGGGTGTAGCTGCGCCTTGGTTAGGAGGTGGGGCTGCGGCGATCGGAAGGGGGGTGTAAGTAGTTCCGCAGATTATAAATAAGGTATTTTTGTAGAGTTATTCAGTCTTTGTATGTTATCCCTCTGTGGATGATTACTTGGTAACTGAAATGTACATAAGGGTAAAAAAAAGTGTTGTGGTTAAGAGGTTTTTGAGTATTTATTATTAATATTCAACCACAGTGTATTCCTAATACATAGTATTTTTCACATATTTATTAATAATCTCACTTTCAAAACTAACATATTTTTTTAGACATTTTTCTTTTATTTGACATTTTTAACTAATTTTAGACAATTTATTTTAAAGTTATATTTAGTATTTAGGCTATATTCAGCAATTTTTGATTTATCTGGTCTTTGAAATTTTATATCACTAATATTTTCTTTAAATTTAGTTGAATTTTTTTTGCCGATGTAAATTTTAACACATAAGTTGTAGTTTATTTTATAAATCCCTGACTTTGTGTTTTGTCTTTTGGGTTACCAAATTAATTACTCAGGCTATTTAGGCTCTATTTAATAAACTTAAAAGTAGTATATAAGATATTTGGTTGTAACTGGTCAGATAGTGTAAGAGACGTGGCAAGGGCGTTAATAATGTATGGATATGTTAATGTAACTCAGACCATATGTAGTTATTCTTGTAATAATTTCCTCTGAAGATGATGCTTTGCAATTGAAATGTACATTAGGATTTAAATAACAAGTTTTTGTGGTTAATAGGATTAATTTATTTATAATAATAAGTTACAAATAGTTACTCCAAGTTATTATTAAATTTAATGTCTATACCGTTGACATCTTTTAAAAAAATTTGTTTTAATGAATTAAACAAATAATAATAGCATCATTGGTCCATTTTGCTCGTTTTTGCAGTTCGTAACAAGATATTTCTGTCAATACGACCACAAACCATATTAACCTTATTCTACAAACTGTGCTTGTTTATAGCTGATCAGCCCATGATACCATTCAACTAATTCGAGTAAATGTTTTAAAAACTTATTAATATTAGAGCATATTTAATATTTTCAAATTAGCTTCAAATTTTAACAGTATTGTGGGAGAGAATGTGTTGCAAGTGCTAAATAAACTAATGATATAATGAATTTGAATGTTACCGCATTAAACTATGGCCATGGCTTAAATAGTAGTAGTTATAATAAATAATGAGCAAAAAACACATATTTCTTAAAAGAAGGGAAACGGTTTTTAAATATTTTGAACAAAATGAAATTCTGGAAACTACATATAATAATCCTGGTTTAAAACTTCAACTTAGTTACAGCAGTTTCACATAACAAACAATGAGCATACAACAAACAAAGAAACAGCTCTTCCCATTTCATGATTAACAGTGCTTGAGTGGGATCCAAGTCCGGCATTTTACAAGAATGCCAACTGGCTGGCCTATTTTTACTAACTTGAAATGTTTAATAAGTACTCCATGTGTCGGGAGATACTCTTAAAATGTTTTATCACTAATCATATACTATTTTGTAAGTATGAATTAATACTGGTAAAATAAAGCCCAAGTAAAACTATACTAATCTGGGTTTTTGTTATTGAACACTTTTTTTCTGAACACCTTCTATGAGCAAAGAGTTATCCATTGAGTCCAATTGTAGCTTTTTATAAAGATAATTCAGTAAACTTGTTGACCATTCACAACAGTTTTCAGCTCTTGGCTTTTTAGAAATATTGTTTTCCTATTACATGAACATATGACAACAGAAAAACTGTCGTTACATTAACAGAAAAACAACATATTTTAAAAGATCTATCACACTAAGAATCTAATACCCAATTCCAATATATAAAAGAAACAGGACACAAATACACAGACATTTATCATAATTTAGAAATCCTACATATCAACAAAAAAGGACCACATCTCAACACACTAGAACAATATGAAATTTACAGACACACAAAATACAAACATATTAAACGAACAAACACAACACAAATCACACATACTCTTTGATACTATCGAAAACCTACCTTTAAAACCATCACCGCTTGACCCAACATCTCCAAGCAGAAGACACTGATGAAGATCGGCACATAGCGATCAAAAACGTTCTGTCTCAGTAAGTTTTAACAAATTTACTAAATATAAAGTTCAGATAATCATAAACTATTGTCTAAGTGATTAATCGAATATATAGTACACAGCCAACAAAACCTAGTCACCCCATTACATATATTAACCTCAACCTGTAGTGAAAACCATCATTAGAAGAATGGCTTTTTAAATGAAATTGTTTTGAAACATGTTAGAATACATAGTTATCAAGATTCTTCACTGAATTATAAAACAATTATTTATTGATATAAACAATACAATGAAATCAAAATTATTACAATTAAATAATTCTGTTCCTTTTCACTAAGATTGTGGGTATTTACGTACGGAGGCCACAATTTTTTTTTTACTGGGGACATAGAAAAATTAAATATTTATACAGAACAGACTTTTTATACAGAATTTTTTTGACTCACTGTGAAAATTACTTGTCATTGTAACGATCGGTTCTGTTTTCTGCCTCCCTAAAAGAGGCGATGTCAGTGAGAGTTGAGTTGAACGCATCGCTGCCAGTGGTTGTCACTCCGAATTCCTTCAGATACATTCCACAGTAACTTGATACCTCTTGTTCCTCTATTTAGCACACACCCACTTTGTCCGATTCATAATGTAACAGGGAAAATAACAATAACATATTTATGATAACCCAACCTAACCTAACCACCGAGGCGCACCGTGGCACTCTAAGTACTGTGGAAAGTGTGACGCATCGGGTATCGTCCGATTCATAATGTAACAGGAAAAGTAATAGTAACATATTTATGACAACCTAACCTAACTTATTCATCGCAGCACGCTGTATGATAGTGGCCTCTGTATAATATGTAAGCACCAGATTGTGAACCTCATTTCAACTACCTAACTCAAATATGTTATACTTGATGCCTAACAAGATCAAGGAAATTTATAATATTGTTTTTTGTTGTAATTTACACCAATTAAATGGAGCATTTTATTATTTTTATACTATTAATAATGATGATAAACCATACTTTAATATATTGTATTTATGTTATAAACTATAAAATTATCATAACAAATTAAGGTATTACTGACATGGAATTCTTGAATAAACTTGCTGACAGATGCTACGTCAGAAGGTCCTGTATCAGACACAGCATGAGCTTCAGTTTCAGTGTGCTTAGGCCCTGCTTCAGATAAAACTTCTCCATTCTCAGCTTGAGAAAGTTGAGAGTATCCTAAAGTAATAAAAAACATGATTTTATAAGACAATGCAGATGGTGGTGATCTGGAAACCTGAATTTTACTCAACAAATTCATGGTCATTATATGATAAATTAAACATTTTACTGGCAGCTAAAATGAAAATATTACAACAAATTTATTTCATATATACATAATATTGTAATTAAACCTAAAATTATCATAAGATAAAATGTAATAGGTTGAATGCTTATATGAACTTCCAATACAAACAGCAAAAGATGAACTAATCATCATGAAAAATAAAAATTTGCTAAATATCTTATAAATACGGCATCTATTGTTGTTCCATAACTTGTTGTACTTATGTTTTTATGCTATCCAATTTTCAATGTCCTTTTATCAACTAATCCATAAAGGTAGCTTGATTTATGACATTTTTTCTTTTAATATGCACTGTTATACTATGATCATCATCCACATCTCTTAGTAATTGATTAACCATTGTATTAACTTCTATTGGTGTATTAATAACCTGTCCATATTGTCTATTTATATGCCTGAGTCTCCCAATTTGCATGAATGGTATTCTTGACAAAATAAGTCTTTCTGAAACTAAATTAAATGGCACATTTTTCAAATTTTCTGGAAAAGCTGGAATACTTAAATCCATTGTACACTGATAATGTAGGATTTTTTTTCAATTGATAGAAAACAAGTTTTGCATATACTTATTACTTTTATATCACTATTTGTAAAAAGTGTTCTAATGAACTGAATATTATTAGTTGTATCATCGTTTTGTAATAGTTTTAAGTCATTTTTAAACCATATTTAATCACAGATATCACAAACATGAAAAAATCATTATCAAAGAATTGATTTTTCATTTCTTAATGTGCGCTGGAATGTCTACTACACATTGAGTACTGCTGACAAGAATGAAAATGTTGTGAGTGTTGAATTCTAGTTTCTTCGTGAACTTGTGAAATAATGATTGGTTCATCTACTTGAGTAATGCTATTATCTAAATAATTATGCTTTCTGGTTGCTGATGTTTTTGCAAATTAACAAAACTTAGCGAATTTGAATCAGAATCTGAAGTTGAGTCATTAACATATTTTGAATTATCATTTAATTAATTATTACGAGATTCAGTAGTTTTTTTGTTAACAAATGGGACATCTAACCAAGACGAGCCTGGTATTCGAGAAGTGTACATCTTGTGCTGATTTTCAATACTTAACAGCCTTTGGTTCTTCCGAAATTATTACGCTTCATCGAGTATTAAGAATTTCTTCTCTTTTTTTATCTCTATATCTTTGAGAACGTAATCTTGATAATTCTCTTGAACGTTCTATAGATAGGCCTAACTGGTTTAGTCCTTTTTTTTTGCAATTTTCATTTGCTTGCAATACTTTATATTACGCAATGTTCGTAATTTTTTTAAAATTTAGTTTTACTTGTTCGTTGATTTCTTCTTCATTTATATCTATCATTTTTCTTCCAAATTCATTCTCACTATTATCTGAATTTCTGTCATTGCCTCTGTTAGTTGGTTGTGAAGAAGAAAATTTTTCATTTTCCTCCATTAAAGCGATTTCATTTGAAAAAAAAGTTTATTCAATGTTAAAATTCATCAATAATTATTAATTATCAACATATTCATGTACACACACACACACACACACACACACACACACACACACACATATATATATATATATATATATATATATATATTTTTAGGTTAGTTTTGGTTGGTAAAGATTATTTATATATAAAATATATATATATATATATATATATATATATATATATATATATATATATATATATATATATATATATATATAAATCACTTAATCAATAGTTTATGACTATGCGAACTTTATAAAGTTCGGATAGTCATAAACTATTGTTTAAGTGATTAATAAGATTCACTGAACATAATGGACTACAAAATTTAAGAAATATATATATATATATATATATAATAATTAATAAATTAAAATATTTCAAAACAAGAATACTTTTAATGAATATATTTATTCAAAGCTTTTCGCCGATAAAATAGTATCAGCATCTTCAGGAAAATAATTATCAAATAATTTTATTTAATAATTATTTTCCTGAAGATGCTGGTACTATTTTATCGGCGAAGAGCTTTGAATAAATATACTCATTAAAAGTATTCTTGTTTTGAAATATTTTAATTTAATAACTATATTACAAGAAAACATATCACCATATTTAATATAATATATACACATATATATATATATATATATATATATATATATATATATATATATATATATATATAATTTGAAAGCCACATGCTCAAGTCGGTACATATTATTTACGTATATGCTGCATTTAAATATTCCATAACCGTATAACATACAGTTTTATATAAAGATAAATAAATATATATATGGGTCATTCTCAAAATAACGCATCTTTTACTGTCCCAGGTACAAAACTACAAAAAATTATGAATTTTTTTGTAGTTTAACTGTGACAAATAATAAGGTCAATTTTATTTAAAACCTTACTAAAGACTATAGCTCTTTATTTTTAATACTAACTGGACAAAAAAATATAAAATATGTAAGATCTCAACTCCGTGGACGTCCTTCTTGAAAAGTAAGAAACAATATTCAATATTAATACCGGTTTGGTAAAATATTTTCAAGGTTTTTAATTTTTATTTATATGGTAATAATGATTTGAACATTTTAAATGCCAAAAATATCCATCAACTGTACTTTCAATAAGTTTTTATAACAAATGAAGCATTGTCCTTTGAAGTCATCTCAACTCCATGGACAGTCTAAAAGTACAATAATTTCATGTTTGGGATTGGCTATACTGTTTCCTTCTTGGAGGGAAGCTCTGTATCCCTATCTACTGCAGAATAGCTGTTAGTGTATGGTTATATAGTAAAGGAAAATTACCTAAGTTTTATTATTTGTGAGTTCGTCAAGATCATCTTCATGGACTTCTTTAAAAAGGTAAGAATAATATTTTACAACTTTTTTTTGGCATAAACTAGTTTATATTTATTTAAATGATAAAAGGAACATCAAGATTGTTTCCTAACCTCTAAACTGTAGCCTTACACATGGCTAAAGTGTGATTTTCTCAACTCGGTGGACCTCAACTCCATGGACCTGCCATGTCCACGGAGTTGAAAATTGTCCACGGAGTGGAGTGTTTCTTTCAATAACAAGTTATATTTTGGGTTATGATTATGTTAAATTATAAATACCTTTTATTACTATGTATCTATATTAATCTATGTTTGTTTTTTAAGTAGGCTTTAATTGTAAATTTCTTTGTGAAAATTAAAAGTAAGCTAAATAACAAGGCTAGCCGTTGTAGATTTTTCCATAATAGTTTAATTTTTATATTTACACCTATAAAATTAGGCCTAGCAATAGATGATAATTTTTATGTAAAGGATATTATGTATGAGGTCTCTTTATTTAACAATTTTTCTAACTATCTTAAAACTGGCCTGATAAACCAAAGCTGCATTTTGTATTCTGAAATAATCATGCTTAATTTACGTGAGTATAAAATTGTTTCTAGATAGCCTATAATTATTCTGCTAATTACAAGGTTTTTTTATTTCAGACAAAATGAATCCCAAGAAAAAATTTGTAGAATCAAAACCAAAATTTAAAAAAAGAAGAGAGCAAAAACGTAGAAGCATGCAAAAGGCTAGGGATAAGATGAAGGAAGATGAGGCTTTATATGAACAGGCAAAAGAGAAGGAACGACAGAGATGGCATGAACGGAGGAAACAAGGCAAAATAAAATTGATTAACGATTTGAGTGAAAGAGATCAAAGAAGAGTAAGAAAGAACTGGAGAGAAGGATATAAAAGATCTGTGAATAGAAAAAATAAAGCAAAGGAAATGGAAGAATTCGTATATGCAAACAGTCCGCAGCCAAGTGAAAATGGGGATGAAATATTGAATCCACTCCTTTCAACTAGTCGGGTGGAATCAGGCAGAAAAAAGGCAAGGAAAAATAGAGAAGCATTGAAAAAAAAATTACAATCAGCTGAGGAAAGGCTTGAAAACCTAGGAGGAGAGTTGCTAAATATAAAAAGAGAAATCAACGATGGAAGTTAAAACTTTCAAGCACACTGTCTCCAACAAAAAGTACACCAAGGCGAAGTGTAGAAAAAATGTTAAGTAACACAAATCTTGATAGTAGGGTAAGAAAGAGACTGTTTATGAATGAAATCATATGCCGGCAAGTAAAAGAAAAAATTCATATGGAAAAATCTAGAAAGCTAAAGAGAAAATGGGTGTCCTTGCTCTCAGGTAGCTTTATTGAAAAGTACAAGTGTATTAAATATGTTGAGTACCTTACAGCCTTTCAGTTGACTAGGGCTAAAGTTAAAAAACATAGAGAGGCAGTTAACAAGTCTGAAACAACTAAAACTGCTGTAATACACTTCTTGGAACAGGACAAGTGCAGTAGAATCTGTCCAGGAAAGAAGGACACTGTAACAAAGAACAAGGTAAAAAAACAAAAGCGATTTTTAAATGATACCTTGAAACATCTTCACCAAAGGTTCTGTTTAGAAACAAAGTACAAAAACTTTAGCTATGCCACTTTTTGTCGGTTTAGACCTTTTTGGATTAAAGTTCCTTCAGTAAATAAACGTGACACTTGCTTATGCAAAATTCATGAAAATTTTGCGTTAATTGTAGCAAAACTAAAAACAAACAGGCTCATTGAGGAAAATACATTTTCAGATATAGTTAAAAGTCTGTGCTGCAAAGATAATAAAAAGAACTGTCTTGAGCGAACATGTAGAGTTTGCAAAGACTATCGTATAAAAATTAATGACTGTGATTCTTTGAAAGAGGAGGTAACATATGAAAAATGGGTTCTGAAGGAAGTTCCAATCATGGTAAAAAATAAAGAAAAGATAAGCAAGCGTACAATCAAAGTAGAAGTTAAATGCTTAAAAGAGGAATTACTAAGAGTGTTTCACAACAGTTTGCCTAAGTTTATGCAACACACTTTTAACATATACCATCAATACGAGGTAGTAGACAATGTAAAAAAGGCACTGAAATACAATGAAGTTCTCCTCCACTTTGATTTTTCAGAAAATTTTGTTTGTAAGTACGGGAAGGAAATTCAATCTGTTCACTTTGGTGGCTCTAAACAGCAAATAAGTCTTCATACTTCAGTATTGTACTATAGTGACTCTTTGTCTGGAGAATTAAGGCACCAATCATTTGTTACCGTATCTGAAGACACTCGGCATGATGCAGTTGCTATTGTTGCCCATTTAGAGCCCATAACAAGACAGATAAAACAGCTTGTCCCAACTTTGAAAACTGTACATCTTCTTAGTGATGGACCTTCCAACCAGTACCGCAATAAAACCATGTTTCAACTAATGGGGTCTCAGTTTGCTGAAATGTTTTCAGCTGAAAAGATAGCTTGGCACTTTTCAGAGGCCTCCCATGGAAAGGGAGCCCCTGATGGAATAGGGGGAACAATTAAAAGAACTGCTGACTCTTTGGTAGCTGCAGGGGTTGACATAGACAGTTTTGAAAAGTTTGTGCTACATATGCAAGAAAACAGTTTATCTGTTAGAATTATTTCAGTTCCTAGGTCAAGAATAGCCCATTTTGACAAGTTAAAGCCAACAGAGTTAAAAACATTCAAAGGAACAAATAGCATTCACCAAATTACTTATGAGAAAGGGTCGAAATTCATCCAGGCAAGAAAGTTGAGCTGTGCAACTTGTTCTTTAGAACAGCAATGTATTCACTATGGTTTGGGGCGAATCGAAGTACTACAAGGGGAATCTACAGATGCCAGTAAAGTGGGGTCTCCCCCTCATCATGTAACTGGCCGAACACACACGCCAAAACCAAAAACTTCAAGTTGTATCCTTTTATTTTTAACGACCTTAACTGCTCGAGTTACATTAATTTTTACCTTTGAATAAATTTGATGATAGGCCTACATTTTAAATATTTTAACAATTTGGTAGGCTATTTCTTTCAGTTTTTTTAAATGAAATAAAAATTCATTAAGGATTTTCCTTGACTTTATTTTTCAGCTAAGAAACAGGAGATAACCCAGCAGAAAAAACCCATATACTCTGCCATCTACAGTGATTCTGATTCTGATCCTGATGATCCTTTAGAGCTCAATGTTAAAGTCAATGACTATGTAGTAGTTAAAGTGTTTGGAAAGAAAACTGTACACTTGTACGCAGGTTGTGTGACTAAATGTTTCAAGGAAGGGGGTTATCAGATTCAATTTATGGGAAGGTGCAGTGATACCAAAAACAAATTTGTTTTCTCCAATGAGCCTGAAGCATCTGTAAACAAAAATGAGGTTGTTGCTATTTTACAACAGCCAAATTTAATCAACTGTAGAGGCCAATATGTTTTTGATCAATTGCCACAGGATTTCAAGTTGTTAGGTTAGCTACAACGTAAGCCACTTTACACTGACCAAAGCTACTTTATATTTAATTTATTTTTCATTAAAAAAATTGTTAAAACATTTAACATAATAAGTCATTAATTAAATGTGTTTCTACTTAATTGCTTTGTTTTACTTTATTCTTACAAATTATAGTTAATTTTTTATACATACTGTTTCAAGTGATTGTTTAATTGTATATACAGTATATATTATATCTTTATAAAACTTATTTTCTTCATCATAAAATCTAGACCTATAATTTCTTTAAAAATATTAGGAATAGTTTACATTTTTACCTAATTTGAAGAGGTACACCATGCACATGTCTCCACTCCGTGGACATGACACAACTCCGTGGACACAGGTAAAATAAATTAGGTATTTTCCCTATAATATAAGTGTAAAACATCTCAGCCACTATGATATTGTTATTCAGGTCAGTGATAGCAATCCAAAAATGTGTTTGGTTAAAGTATATAATTTTTTTTTTTTTAATATTACTTGATCGGCCTTATGATGCGTTATTTTGAGAATGACCCATATACATATATACAATATACATTTTTGCATATACATATAAAACGAAATTCATCACTGATTTTTAAATTATCATATATATATATATATATATATATATATATATATATATATATATATATATATATATATATATATATACACAGAAATATATAATGCATATAATAAGTTTAAGAAAACTCCTGCTGCAACGTATCAGTTGAGACTATCGAGAGTGATACAAGTAAATGTATATCTATATACATCAAGCATCTCATGATGGGTGTGATCGAATCAATCCCGTACAAAAGTATAAAGTCATACCGAGCGATAAGAAGTAGTGACTTAAAAAAATTATTAACAAGGTCAAGACGATTATAAGGACATTAGAATTAGGTCAGAGTATTGAGAAAGACATACTTTCAGTTGATTATGTAATAAAAAATTGTCTAAATCAAAGGAATCCATAGGATTCTTAGTGGATCAATATCTATAATTACATAGGATCAATATGAAACCATACAAAGATGGCCCATGAAACTAAAACAAGGTGAAGTGCTAGTAGGAAAAGGACTTGTAGATAGACACACATTTAATGTTGAACATATCGAAACACTCATTTCTTGTATACTAATAAGATTCTTTAGTCCTTTTGGTAAAATTGTTGCAAATCCACTCTAATATCAGTTCTTTATGTATTACTACTATTATAAGTATCCCTTGGCAAAAACCATTATTTACTGATATTCTCAGCAGACTACTTAAAATTACTACTATTGTTATCACTTGGCAAAAACATCACTATTTACTGATATATTTGAGCAGTCACGTTTCACACTAGATGAGGCTGTTGTTCAATGCTATTAGCCAAGGGCAAGACTGTTGCTCAGGTGTGTTGTATTAGAATGAGTCTGTGGTGTATTAGTGTTCTATGGTGTGTTATTGTTCAATACACCACAGACTCACAATAATACAACATACCTGAGCAACAGTCTTGCCCTTGACTCAGCATTGAACAATGGACTAATCTAATGTGAAACGTGTCTGCTAAAATATACGAGGGTTGTCCAAAATTTAAAGACCGTTTTCATTTTAAAAAGCAGGAAAATTTTATTTTAACAAAAAAAGTACATGGAGTTGTAAGTACATATTAAAAATTCTTTAAAATTGTTCAACGTAGTTCCTGTCAACATCTATGCACTTGCATAGCCAGGGGATGAGCTTCTTAATGCCTTGGTCATAGAAGTCTCCCGTCTGTGACCGCAACCATTTCTCCACCTCTTCCTGAACTTCTTCATCAGTCTCGAAGCGTTTTCCAGCCAAATGTTGCTTCAGGTAAAAGAAAAGATGGACATCGCTCGGTGCCAGATCAGGTCTGTAAGCAGGATGGCTAAGAACGTCCCATTTAAAGGAATCCAGGAATGATTGACTGCCGCAGTGTGGGGCCGAGCATAGTCATGAAACAAACAGACTCCCTTGCTCAATCTCCCTCGGCCCTTGTTTTGGATCGCTCTTCGAAGTTTTTTTAGAGTTTCACAATACCGAGCAGCGTTAATTGCGGTGCCATTAGGTAAAAATTCGACAAGAAGAACTCCTTGACGGTCCCAAAAGACGGTTGCCATGATTTTTTTTGCAGAGATTGTTTGGAAAAAATTTTTTGACACGAGGGGATGTGGAGTGACGCCATGTCATGGACTGCTGTTTGGACTCAGGCGTGTGGTGGTACATCCACGTTTCATCGCCAGTCACAATTGAGTCCAAAAACTCCTCCCCCTCCCTGTTGAAATGATCTAAAAACTTTTGGGCACTTTCCAAACGATTTTCTTTGTGAACTTCGGTCAACATTTTTGGCACCCAACAAGCACACACTTTTCGGTAACCTAATTTTTCCGTCAAAATTGTTTGAATTGTTGATTTACTGACTTCACGTATCATTTCGGCAAGATCTTGGATCGTCAGACGATGATTTTCTTCAATTTTCAACAACAATGCTTCATCGATGGATGATTTCCTCCCCCTCCCTTCTTTGTCATGGACGTTGGTTCTGCCACTTGAAAACTCTGTACACCACTTCCTGACATTGCGTTCATTCATTAGATTACCGTAATTGGCCTTCATATGTCGATAAATATCGACAGGGCGCAATTTTTCTGCGTGAAGGAATCGGATGACAGAGCAAACTTCACAACTGGCGGGATTCGGTACTGGATTCGATCCATCGCTAACGACTGCCAAGGACACACTAATAAAGGTACAGATGTGCGCGACGCCTCATTTTAAAGGGGAGAGGCGAAGCTACAAGGTAGTGCTGCCACCTAGCGGAATATTTTACCAGTGCGGCAGTAAAATTCAAACGGTTTTTAATTTTTGGACAACCCTCGTATCAGTAAGTAGTGTTGTTTTTCCCAAGTGATAACAATAGTAGTAATCTTAAAAAGCTCAAGATGTACAACACAAAAGCTGCAAGTCTTTCCATACATTCTAAAATATTCATTAGAAAATAAAGCCTCACTTAGGAGATTTGTTGTAAGCATCCATTATAATTTCTGCAATCCTATGATATAGCTGAAGCATTTTTCATAAAAAGCATTTTATACCCTTTATTAAAATTAAAAAAATGTTTTTCGGGCTGTTATTTGATAAATATTTGTCAAAAATGCTCACTAATTTCTAAGTACACCAGAAGCTAAATGTGATTTGATATTCTTCAAATATGGTGTTGCTATTATTGCGAACAAAACTTGAAATCATAATCTTGGTTTCTTATAATATTGCATGTATTAGTAATGGTTTTTAGAATTCTACATAGTATTTTTTCTAATATTATTAAAGAATGTAATATTTTAGGTCCACGTAACTACTAGTGACACCTAAAACAATCCACCAATTTTATAATTCTTGTCTGTTTAGTAGTACAATCTACTTACCAATAACTAGAATATAAATAACCACAAGCTTTATTGACTGAAGCATATGTAGGCTTCGTAAATTTATATGAGATCAATTTCTTCTAACAAACACTCTGAAAAGAAATAAAATTTAATAAGAAATATAATACAGTACGGATAAAATAACTTCAAAAGATTTTGAGATGTTATAGAACTGTTATGAATAAAATATGCATAGTAAATAATGTTAATAAAAATGTAACCTACACTAGTACTATTAATTTAGCAAATGCATTCTAAAAACATTACTCCACAAAAGGTTAGGTTAGTTGTATTTTATAACATTAATTCACTTAAACATTCATTTATCAACGAAATAAATAAAACCTACTAACCCCGATACAATTGTAGTTCACAGTGCTCAAAAAATGTATTAGCCTAACAAACGCTACTTACTGACATTTTTCTGTAGATACATTTCTCACTTGGTCAGTGGATTGTCCATGACATGCACCGTTGAACCAAGTGCGAAACATGTCTTCTGAGAAATACCAGTCAGTAGTGGTTTTTGGTAAAATAAACAAATGTTATGAAAGAACCTCAAGATATACAACCCGTCAGTTGTGAGATTCACTTAAAACATAGTGTTAAATATTTAACGATAACAGATTTCCTACACGTGTTAACATAGAAAAATGATTATACTTATTACACTTTTGCTATTACTTGCGACCAGACCTTTTGTTAACTAAAAGTTGTTAAATTGTTAACTTAAACTTGAAGGAAACGTTTTCATCTTACTACTTCTTCAGCCTCGTATTTTTGCCGGCAAGGAATGCTGCAGTTGTGCATCTTCAGTACCATTTTTTGAAAGTTAGAAGTGATGTGATCGTAGAGTATGTGTGATCTGTGCCGCGTTTGTTCATTTGAGATGTCATTTTTATGTGTGTTGCTATGCCTATATATTTCATACTGTTCCTAGTATGTTTAATTTATGGCCTTTGTTGCATGTGTGGAGGATGCTCATGTTATTTTCCATACTTTTGCATGAGTGTTTAGTGTCCATGAGGTGATTTGCTAAGGTTGATTCAATAGTAGTGTGCAGTGCGCTTTTGTGTTCTTTATATCTTTTGGCGAATGATCTGCCTGCTTGTCTAATATAGAACTTATTGCAGTTGTTGCATTTTAGTTTGTATACTCCTGGGTTATTGTATGTGTTGGTATTGTTATTAATGCTGTGTCTGATAGCCGTTTGGCTTTTATTTTTTGTTCTGTAAGCTACATTGTATCCTTCTTTTTTGAATTGGTGTGCTATTTTATTTCTGAGTTTGTTTATGTATGTGAGGGTGATGAATTTGTTTGTGTTCGTGTTTTTGTTGTTGTTACTGTACTTGTTGAGTATTTTTCTGTGTAGTTTGTCTATTAAATAATTGTCATATCAATTTTTGTGGGATAAATATTTGATTGTGTTTAGTTCCTCTGTGTAGTTAGTTATGGACATAGGTATTTTATTTAGTCTGTGTAGTAAATGTTTGAATGCTGCGTGATTATGTTGTATTGGGTGGTTCAATGAATTGTGTATCAGTGTGTCTGTCATGGTTGGCTTGCGGAATATGATGAATTCATGTTTGTTTTAATTTTTTGTTATGGTGATGTCAAAGAAAATCAATGTTTTGTTGTTTTCAAACTCTGCATTGAACTGGATATTTTTGTGTATTTTGTTTATAGGTGTTACTATAGGCAAGTTTGTAAATATTTACAAGTGATTAGTGAAAACTAGTAGCTCACATGAAGATGGAATCAACAAATATTAAAAAATTATCAAGTTACAGAGCAAATCTTTATAAAACAGAGCACTATCTTTTTACATTAAATTATCTTATTACCGAACATATATGAAAACATCAAATTTATATACTGTCCTATAGTCAAGATGACACTAAAAAAATCTATGACATATATTTTATAAGCAATTATACAATTTCTGTAATAATTATATTTTAATTTTGTTCTAAATTATTACTTTTACAATTACCAGCCGCACATAAAAAGATTTTTAAAAATGTATTAAATCATGTTGTCACTTGTAATAAAGTATTGTAGCTATATTCTAATATACTATAACGTAATGTTTGAAAAATTTTTGTGTGTACTGTGGACTAAAGTTAATTTTGACTTTTTTCAAAACTTTTGGGGTGGATCACTAACTGTTATTTTCTTTTTTTCCTGGAAAATGTCAGCATCACCAGGTAAATGTTTTTGCCAATTTCGATTATGTGTAGAATGTAAGTAGCTTCCATTTCTTATTTAAAATGTATATTTAAGTAGCAAAAATATTGAAAAAAATCAGAGTTGACTAGCATTTGGTTAATTAGTACCAAATAGATTATTACATTTTTGGTCAATTTTGGCTGAACAAAATGTCAATTATTAAATTTTGTAACTTAATAGTAAGTAAACACTAAAAACACTTGAATATATATTAGTGTGTTACACAAGCCTAAAGTAGTACTTACTTTTTTGATGATTGAGAAAGGCTCTTTCGGGAAATGTGTCTCATTGTCAACTTGAGTTACGGCCTGAGTTGACTGTGGGACACATCTCCTAAAACGTCCATCCTAAATATGAAAAAAGTAAGTGGTACTATAGGCAGGTATTATATGTTCAATTTTTTTGTGAAAAACTAGTAGTTAAATTGAAGATAGAATCAAATATTAATTGTAGGTAAACTATTTATCAAAGCAAATTGAAAACTGTTCTCCAGTTTTTAATGTTGTTAAATAATAATGAAGAATTTCAGTTTACAACTTAAATATCATCATAATTCATAGTGTTTTGTGCAGTAATAACAATAGTGTATTATTTTTGTCTTAGCATATATTTGGTTAATACCAAAACAGGCAAAAATGTCATTTGTTTAAAATGTATTAAGGTCCAAACCATAATTTTCTTTTACTTAAAAATACATTCTAAACTAGGAAGAAATAGATCTTTAAAATCGCAAACCACAAATATTGGTTAAAACCTATATTAGTTATCACTTTTAAAAACTTATTCCACTCTTTTATAATGCAATGATTTTTTTTACTAGAAATTCCTGAATAGTGTACATACTCGTATATATTACTACATTCACCTCTGGCTACTTCAGCAAAAAAGATTAAACCTTAACTATATTGTTTCTTGATTGTATAGAGCACTCATTAAAATAACTGATTAGTTAGCACTGGTTACAGTAGGTTAAATAGGTATCATGTACTACTGCAGTGAATTTTAAAAAATGAAGTTACAGACTAAAAAATTAAGGTAAGTTTGTTGTAAAATAAAGTTAGTGTTGCTAATGTTAACTAATCAATTGACAAACGATGCAATTCACTTTAAAAGTTGCATGTGTAGTTTTACGTGTAACTGATATGTTAATAAAAGTTTGCAATAATGAAATTATTTTTGTATACATAACTATATTGCAAATAGAAAGAACATATTTGGAATACATTTAGTTATACAAAAATAATTATTGTAAATTAAACTAACCTGTCGTTTTATTTGGCTATAACATTGAACAGGTTTTAATTTTTTTCTCATAAGAAAACCTATCACAACTAGATTCTTTGTTGATAGATCATAAAGTAGGCATGTAATACAATAATTTTCTATTTTATAGAGAAACAATAACTTTATTCAGTTTGATGACTGTTTGTGCAGTTACATTCCTTTATATTTTCACAAATTTCAACAACTAATTATCATTTGCAACATGTGCTTTTTAGTACTTTATCTGAGAAAGAAAAAAATCAGAGCTGAATAAACCTATGTCAACTATTACTAAGGTTGTTTTGAATTTTCAAAAATATATAATCATTTTGTGTCAATGACAAGTTTCATTTTGTTCATGAGGTCTTTCTAAATCACTTTTTTGTATTGTAAAATAATTTTACAACTACATACTAAATTTTTTGCCTGTCATCTATTTATACAGGTTATTAATACAGGTATAATTTTATATACACTGAACTTTTAATATTTAAAAAAATGTTATTATATGTACATATTTTTTAGTACATGCATCCAGGTTTAAATATGTTAAAATAAAACAGTACGTCCAATTCAAAATAGAAAACTTCTATAATCCATTCTTAAATGAAATTGAAATATTTGTAGGTTATGTTAAAATTAAATTAATTTTAAAATACTAATGAAACTAATAACTAAAACACACGTGTTAGATCATAGTTATATAAACATACACAATAAATATAATAAAAACATACTTTATACATCAAAATCAAATAAAACAAATTTTCTGAAACTTGTGTTATTGTTTATACTTAACTTACACTATGGTTTTATTAGACTTAGTGTCGTGAGTTATCATGGTGTCACTCTATGATAAAAAGCAAAATATCCCAACAATTCTCTGAAGTTGTACCTTCTTAGAAAAACATTTCCCCTAAATCTGACCCAGTATCTTTCATATATGCTATATATGTATATATATTATGTATTCCAGTGTTTGATGATTTTGTGGAAAGAATTCATATAAACTACGTCCAATTGGTGTAAAATCTGAGCAATATCCAGGTAATAGCTACTATAAGAACGTTATTTTGGCAAGATGAGTTTTTACCTAGACGCTGCCTCTAATATGGCAGATGATATTTACACTCACAAAACTACATACTAAATTTTTTGCCTGTCATCTATTTATACAGGTTATTAATAAAGGTATAATTTTATATACACTGAACTTTTAATATTTAAAAAAATGTTATTAAATGTACATATTTTTTAGTACATGCATCCAGGTTTAAATATGTTAAAATAAAACAGTACGTCCAATTCAAAATAGAAAACTTCTATAATCCATTCTTAAATGAAATTGAAATATTTGTAGGTTATGTTAAAATTAAATTAATTTTAAAATACTAATGAAACTAATAACTAAAACACACGTGTTAGATCATAGTTATATAAACATACACAATAAATATAATAAAAACATACTTTATACATCAAAATCAAATAAAACAAATTTTCTGAAACTTGTGTTATTGTTTATACTTAACTTACACTATGGTTTTATTAGACTTAGAGTCGTGAGTTATCATGGTGTCACTCTATGATAAAAAGCAAAATATCCCAACAATTCTCTGAAGTTGTACCTTCTTAGAAAAACATTTCCCCTAAATCTGACCCAGTATCTTTCATATATGCTATATATGTATATATATATATATATTATGTATTCCAGTGTTTGATGATTCTGTGGAAAGAATTCATATAAACTACGTCCAATTGGTGTAAAATCTGAGCAATATCCAGGTAATAGCTACTATAAGAACGTTATTTTGGCAAGATGAGTTTTTACCTAGACGCTGCCTCTAATATGGCAGATGATATTTACACTCACAAAAAAAAAATCACAAGTCAATGGAGTTATTTGTTAGTAAAAAATATTATAAGATGCTTGCTAAGTAAATAAATATTTTTTCGAATTATTTTTCTTAAAACCCAAAACCACTATTTTTCGTAATGATTTGATGCTTTCAGAAATGTATCTACACAACATACACCTCACACACACACACACACACACACACACACACACACACACACACACACACATATATATATATATATATATATATATATATATATATATATATATATACACATATACGTGTGTGTGTGTGTGCGCGCGCGCGCTCGTATATGTGTTGGGTGTGTGTTGAACCTATTATAAATAACGAACCAATCACCCTCCACAGCATATCTTACATAAATATACTAGGATTTGATTTAATCATATATAAAATAAAGTCTTTGATTTTTCATTATTTGTTCTTGGTTTTGGCGCTCTCTTTTCATCTATATTCAAATTTCAATAATATTGAAAGGGATGGCCTGCCTATTGCATGACTAAATGTTGTCAGAATTTAACTTAAATCTGTTATTATTTCACAAATTCTGATAATTAAATTGTGTTTCTTTGTTAGTGATACGTCTTAAGTGTACTATCAAATTTTCCTAAAAATTGCATAAGTCCAAGAAAGTTTTATTTTTTAAATGAAAACATTGGAATATGAGAATATTGTGGAAAAACTATAGTGTGATGTGCCTTAGTTATTTTTTATGCTTCAAAATATGTATCCATATTTGAGATTATGAAATGGTCTGGTGACAACTCATGGGATTTTAAACGGTCTGCCTAGTTTTGCCAGTTGTTAAAACATATTGGTTGACCAAAATGAGATTTTGATGAGGGATTAAACTATCTACATCAGATACAATAAACATAATCTGATGTTTTAGAACTAATCAACCATCGCTTCGATATTTTGTCTCCATTTTCCAAAATCCGATACAGAAATTGGTTTGAAAAGTGCCAATTTTCGTAATTTTGTTTTTGGGTAGTCATGGTCTTTTTCTGAATATTAAATCGGGCCTTTCAAAATAAACTCATAATACTGAATGGGCTTAATATGTTTTGGCTATGTTGTAGCATCTAAAGTAATTATTGGCACCAGCTCCGTTTCAAACGACAAAAAGAAAAAAATTCAGTTTCAGTGTCTGTTAACAGTTTTATCAGTCTTTTATAGCTATTGTCACTAGCACGATCACTTGCAACGGTATCGTCAGTAGGGGGAGGTACAGGTACAAATTCAGTGGCTTTGGCCTCTTAGCTGCTACATTGTGAGGAGGCTCTACAGATAGGTACAGACATAGACCTACTGGTCTCAGGCGCTGCAACGTTTTGTGACGTATTAGTTAAAACAGTGTTAGTTTTGATACTTTACTTAATAAAGCCTCAACGCTAACCTACTCTCCTTATACAACTTTTTTCTTGGCGCCTCTGAGAACCTCTTCGACATAATGCTTGAGTTTTCCATCAATCACTATGACTATGCACTTCACAACAACGTCGTTCAGTATTCATAAACTCGTAACGGACGGAAGAATAAACTATTACCAGTTGGCGTCACCTATATGTCAGTTTCACTATAGAAACAAGTAACCAATAAACTGTGTCCGATGCACACTGCAGTTGAGGAGGGGTATTGATGTCGACTCGGCGACGACACCCTACTTCCACCCTAACCATCTGTTACCACAGCGGACAACGCTGCTCAGTATACACAGTCCCTACAATACATTATGCTAAGAGAGAATTTGTGTGCACTTAGTCATGCATCCATTGTATTACTGTATAACACAGAGACCAGTACAGTCATCTGTAGAATTAGACCACAAACACATGAAAAATATTTCTTTTAAATACAGCGGCGCTTTCTCGTCCATCGCACCGCCTCAGTCCACGGAACGTCTCTCTGTCTGTCTGTCTGTCTCTCTCTCTGTGCGTGTGCGTGTAAAGAAAGTACAAGGAAAAGAATTTCAAGGCAGAGTGGGGAAACGATTTGTTAGTGCATGTACGGTGCTAAATTCTAGCGAAAACTTTAATAGTAGTAAAGCCTAATTTTAGAAGGTGGTAGGTAAAGTACAATATAAATTTACGGAGCTACAAATGGTATACTGTATGCTTAAAAAAATTATCAGCCTTAAATCTTCTGGAGTCTTTTTGTTATGAATCCTTTAAATACAGTGTTCAGATTCACTAGTTCGCCCCTCAGTCGTCCGGACCCTCCTGTAAACCGGACTTCTGTAGTAAGCTGTAACTAAAACCAGCAATTGCATTAGTTTTAAACATTTTTTTAAAAAGTTTATAACTTATTTCAGTATAAAGTTGAAATATATTTGTTATATTAGTTTAATTACATTATTATTACTATTATTATTATAAGAGCCAAGAAATATAACGTCTGTTTTTATCTCATACGCCCTAAAGTTTTATATGTACAGTATTTAAACTGCACAAAATTTTTTACTCAAAAAAAGAAAAAAGTCAGCATAAAAAGTACCAGAAGCAATGTAATTTTTATTTTTGCGCAATTTTAAGAACGAATACAATGTAATGTAATTTATTTACGGTTCACTTTATATGTTTTCCAATAAATAGTGTGTACTGTTTATTATTATAACACAATCTATTACTTTTGATCAACTACAAAGCTAAATGTACAGCTTATTTGTAGTGTCTAACATTTTGGAGGGTACGTCTTTAAAATGCTATTATATATATATATATATATATATATATATATATATATATATATATATATATATATATATATATATATATTAAATATGGCGATATGTTTTCTTGTAATATAGGTAATAAATTTAAAAAAAAATCAAAAACAGGAATAAATATATTCATTAAAAGTATTCTTGTTTCTGAAATATTTTTAATTTATAATATATATATATATATATATATATATATATATATATATATATATATAAAGTATCATGCACTACAAGTTTAAAAAAATGTATTTGAGTAGATAGATAAAAAATATTATATTAACTAAATAAGCTCTCGATCGTCCGGGCTTTACATAAATCCAGCCTACCGGGCGATACATTGAGCTAGACTAGCGAGGGTGTTGTTCCACTATAAACGCTGTTGTAAAAATCTCATTCTTTGTTCCCACGGGAAATGCTCTGAATGAGCACATACAAATATTTATATAGAAACTTAAATATGGGTTGGAGGTACACAAATACACCTCTACAGATGGATTAACTATGAAGACGCTTTACAACCAATAAAAATGTAAGATAAACCTGTACCAGAAAAACTTCTTACAGTGATATTTTGAAATTGTAAAAAAGGAGTTAGTAGAATTTGCTGCTGCCAAAGGTTTGGATTATTTGTAACGCAGAATCTGCAACACGTATCGAAGATAAGTGATAGAACTCTACTTCAATTATAAACCAAACAGGACGTCAGAAATGATAGTATTGTTTTGTAACATTGTATTTTACATTATTAAAATATATTGTGTATTAAAATATACATTATAATATAATATACATTATATTAATATTATGTATATATAATATATACATATATATGTTATACATTATATATATATATGTATATATATATATATATACATATATATATATATATATATATATATATATATATATATATATATATAAAGTATCATGCACTACAAGTTTAAAAAAATGTATTTGAGTAGATAGATAAAAAATATTATATTAACTAAATAAGCTCTCGATCGTCCGGGCTTTACATAAATCCAGCCTACCGGGCGATACATTGAGCTAGACTAGCGAGGGTGTTGTTCCACTATAAACGCTGTTGTAAAAATCTCATTCTTTGTTCCCACGGGAAATGCTCTGAATGAGCACATACAAATATTTATATAGAAACTTAAATATGGGTTGGAGGTACACAAATACACCTCTACAGATGGATTAACTATGAAGACGCTTTACAACCAATAAAAATGTAAGATAAACCTGTACCAGAAAAACTTCTTACAGTGATATTTTGAAATTGTAAAAAAGGAGTTAGTAGAATTTGCTGCTGCCAAAGGTTTGGATTATTTGTAACGCAGAATCTGCAACACGTATCGACGATAACTGATAGAATTCTACTCCAATTATAAACTAAACAGGACGTCAGAAATGATAGTATTGTTTTGTAACATTGTATTTTACATTATTAAAATATATTGTGTATTAAAATATACATTATAATATAATATACATTATATTAATATTATGTATATATATAATATACATATATATGTTATACATTATATATATATATATATACATATATATATATATATATATATATATATATATATATACATATATATATATATATATATATATATATATATATATATATTATATGTATTATGTATATTACATTATATTATAATATATACATTATTAAAATATACAGTATACGCTATTTTTAATTTTATTTCAGTTCTATTTAGTCCTTTACAATTTTAGTTTATAATTTTTAAAGCTGAAAAATTTCAATAATATTGAGCAGTCTGTCATAAGGGGGTGGTTTTTAAGGATTGAACGGTGCAATCAAGTAAAATAACATTATGACAGTGAGTATACTTTACTAATCACAAAAGTATCATTGAAAACTTGAAACTTTTTAACAACTGCAATTTATCATAAAAATATTTCCCGGAACAGGAGCAAATACTAGTTTCACATATTTAATCATGATTTAAATTTTGTTAAATGCCTCAATCTAGAAATTTTTAATTTTATTTTATTATCTACTTTTAAAGGGGAGGGTTCGAATTGGTCTTTGTTCTTTATGTTGATTTATCAATTTGACCATAAAAAGGTACTAGGTTAGTTTAATTAAGAGACGTTTTTGAATAGTTTTGAACTCTCTTTAAGAAATATCAAGACAAAATTTCTTTCTTCAAACTTTTTTAACGCGACAATAGTAGCAATTATTTCAGTACACATTTGTAAGCAAGTAAATTAGGTAGGGTACAAATATTAATTAGAGCTAATTGAAATATTTTCCCACAAAAACTCTCAGAGAACCTGTAAGAAACAACGAAGCTGACAAAGAATTTACTTCGGAAGACATGCATTTCAAATTGTTGGTATTACATTACTCAGTTATTTATTACATTTTTAACAAATGTTAAAATTAAAGGACGTTTTTATACAATGGAGATATTCCCCGTTTTAAAATGACCGCTTTACGTCACACAATTGTCGACCAATAGAGGAAGAGGACGAGAGTTTACATTTACATATTACAATATTTAAAATACAAAAATTAAAATTTAAAATTAACGTTTAATAAAACAAAAACGTTAATTAATGCAGTTGGGAACACTGGGTGTGTCAAAGAAAGGAGTAAGCCCACCGTAAGCCTGAAGAATTAATAGAGGGGGGAGGGTCGTGGGAAGGAGAAATTTGGGTTTTGAGTGCCTCATTAATTAAAGGGATTTATGTACCTTGAGGTTAGTATTCTAAAGATTTGTTCTTAAAGTATGAAATTATGTTATGTTCGAAATGAAGGTTTATACAACTATTTATACGTACTTGAGGTTTTTGGCAGATTGATTGTTCTTAATAGGCTTATAAGAGATTTTGTAGAGATGCTCAAAAACGAAAGAGAAGCGTTTATTAATAAAATGTCCTCCCTATTTACGACAGATTATTTATATAATTTTGCATTTCCAAGACATGATGTTAAGAAAAAAAATATGTTTAAAATGACGTTCTTTAAAAATCCATTATTTGAGTAACTAAATATAAGTTATATATAATACATTAAGCAATCGTATTAAAACATTTGTGAAAAGTAGTTGAATAAAAAAAAAATAATAATAAATGGTGGAGAACACACACAGCACATACGTGCACACACTCATTTACGCACTCTCAAACGTACAATACGATATATAACATGAAGTAATATATTTCTAATTAAACTTTATGGCTAAGTACAACACATTTATTTTAACCTTTTCTATGTTATAAATAATAATATGCTCAAGTTTAATATGATTTGATTGATATAATATATTTTAACCAACGAAATACAAAAAGTGACTTAGTATTATAAAAATCTTTGAAAATATTTTACACATAATTTTTAAACCTAGAAATCACAAGGTTTTCTCTATGTGTCTGGTCAAAAATTGAAAGGAAGTAAGAAATTATTAACCCGTATTGGATTAGATTTAAAAAGTGTAATTTTGAACTGTTAAAACATTATTATGAATGTAATCCAGTTCATGTCCACATTTTAAATACACTGTATTAAAAATGAAGTGGTTTTATCAAGTATTCTTATATATTAGAGTTTACTGCCATAAATATTTATAGTTAATAAAACGTTTTTGCTGTTAGTAGAATGTTTCAGGCTACCACAAGTTTAAAACGGCTGATGCATAACACATTTATATTACAATTAGGTATAAGCAGATGTTTATTAATGAATGCAATAATTAATTAAAGATAACTATATGAAGAGGGTTTTATGGGGTAATGTAAATGTTTAAAGTGTAATATTAAAGAGTGTTAATACTTTTGTTGCATGTAATTGATTCTACTAGCTTATGGATTATGTGAGATTTTAATTACCAACTCTAATTAGAGATTCAGAAACCTTTTTATATTTAAAAGGAATTATTTTTCACGATATATAATATAATTTTCTCATTTGTGAAGAAATGTATTGTTCGTTTAAAGAATAATTTATACATTTTAAAGTGTATTAATATGAATCACCAATTTTGAGGATGTTTAAACGATTTGTTATTTACTCAACATGGATTTAAATTGTTATAAATCAATGCTACCTCCATTTTTAAATTTATAATATATTAAATATTACAATTTTGAAAAAGATAAATTTCGTGTGTATGTTTCTGTAGGAGCCAATGAATTAGTAAGTATTAGGTTTTACTAATACATCTTAAGATTTACCAACACGAGAATTTTGTTATTAAAAAATATTTGCTCCAGCTTTTACTATTAGAGTTTAGGAAAAGTTAGGTTTTACTAACAGCGGATGGTAAATATTGGCTTAGTGAATAAAACAATGGGTATTTTCATCATTATTCTTTTGCTGAAAACGGAAGCTTTCATTAAGGTTAGGTTGCATTACTTTGTTTCAGGTAAAAACGAAGATTTAACGAATGTACTATGGTAAAATTATTTAACCCTCGGATAGGCGCGCGGGCTACACCCATTGGGCGCATTGGGTGTAGCCCAGAGTTTTTGTTTAGGCTGCAACGCCTCTCCTAAAGCTAGTAGAGAAACCCCTACACTATTAGCTGTATTTTGTCATCTACTACTCACTGAGTCGGTGATTGTCACTCAAAGTGTTTGCATTTTGTAATTGTTTACAATTAAAGTTGTTTGGGCTACACCTGTAGCTCGTGCGACCTTTTGTGTTATGAGTGAACAAAAGCATGCCCAGTTATCATGTGCAGGTACTTTGGATGAACCTATGCATGATTGCTTGTCAGATGAAGAGAAAATCGTATCTTACCGTACTAAACCTAAGAAGTCAGTAGTATTTCTGTCCACGATGCTTGAAGACCACAAGAATGACGAAGATTCAGGGGGTTTACAGAAACCCGAAATAATTACTTTTTATAACAAGACAGTAATTTGAGTTGATGTATTACACCAAATGTGGGGCAAATACAATGTAGCAGGAACGACGAAACGATGGCCTATGGTTCTATTTTTTTATCTTCTAAATATAGCACCCATCAATGCGTCCAGAATTTACATTGCTAACACACCTGGAGGGTTACTATAGTCAATAAGCGAGTTTATTACAAACATTTATTAGGCTGTAATTTTTTCTAAAGTAAGAGAAAGGGTTAATGTAACTATGCTACCTGTAGAACTAAAGAGGCGAGTAAGAAACCCTCTTGGAATCGATGAACCCCCGCCTGAACATCAACCAATAGACAAGATTTGGCGCTGCTACAGGTACGGTAGAGGTAGGGACAAATCAACCTGGAAGTGCTACAACCGATGTGGAGATATGCCCTGACCATACCCTGCTAGTATGTGGTATTAAGGAAGCTACACACCAATTAAAGATTGAAAAGAACAATAGTATCACCTTTGCTTGTAAGTGCATAGTCCTACCCCATTTAAATTAAAATCGATTTATTTAGTAAACAACACTTTTTTACACATAACAATGTATTTTTAATGTTTTTAAAAATTTGTATACTATTTCTGATGAATTATATTTGAAAATAGATGCGTTTTATTGTATTATTATCCTAAATTTGTTTTTAGATTAATGCACCTAAAGTTGGGAGTAATTTGTGGCGTAAAATTCATATAATCAGATTACAATGTTTATGGCCAATTTAAAAATAAAATCTTACATTTATTTTTTTTACGAATATGTTAACATGTATTAGAGGAAATAGTTACTACAGTAACAAATTTAAAAAAAAACGATTTTTAGTAATAAATGTTTAATAAAAAGAGAGTGGGGATTATTACCATTGAGAGTTAGTAAATCATAGGCTTTATTGGGAAATCTTGAGATTTGCTAACATACGATACACACAGTGACATAAATAAAACATATTAAATACACAAATTGTAATAAATAAAAAAAAGTTATTTTATAATTTACATGTGTAGCGAAAAGATAATTGTAGTAGTAGCATTGTTTCAATAATGTAATATTATACCATAATATTATGTGCCACTTACCTATAAGTTAGGTACACTTATTTCGTTTAAAGAGGATGAGCGTTTCGGTAGATATGTTCCGTTGTTCCCTCGATGCTATAGGCAATGGTACACATTTCACGAAATGGCCATCCTCGGGCGTTAAATAAAGAATAAGTATAAATGTTTAATTGTAAGTTTTTGAATTAAAAATTTGGTCTTAAAAAAATTATGGAATTTACAAGAATTTAATAGTTCTAAATAATCACTAAAAATGGTAAAATACATAACTCAATTTAAATAATAAAAAAATAATAATTATGAAAAGAATAGTTGAAGAGAAAACATAAAAATACTTCTTTGATAGTTTTAATATCGTTTAATCGAAATATAGATAATAAATGTTTCATGATTACAATCACGTTCCAGTTACAGGGGTTACACTGTATATAGGTTTTTATAATTATGACAAATATTTTTTGAAAGCCAGTAGAAAGTATTTTTTTAAATAAAATATTCTAAAATGATTCATATTTTTGTAACAGGAACGATAGTGAATAACATGTGTAGCGCATAGACACTCCGACGCGATCCTATCTAAGCGAGCTACTGGTCTCTCTTAGTCCCCTAGTTTTGGGGTTTTAAGTTCCACCACCACGATCCCAACAAGGTCTAATTATAGTATTCATTTTAATAATAATAATAGCAGTCTATAAAAATATCAAGTTTGGAAACATGTGTGAAACATCGTGTGCAATCAATTTTACAGGAAAAAGTAGTACATTAAATAATTTCTGTTTCGGAAAAGTTTCGTTGCAAGTGGATTCTTTGGCACTCTATCACACTCGGATTTCGGACAGCTGCGGGTGATATATTGCATGCAATGTGAGGACCTGTGTGATGGATAGCCTGAGGGTAATATGTAAGTAGGAGCAGTCCGCAGAGACGTCACCATTGCAGAAAGTACACAGATACGGAATTTACAACGATTGAAAAGGAAAGGGTGATAAAATAAACACATCGTATAAAATTTATATTGAATTTTAACATCATAAATCTTTCTGCGATCTTATGACCTTAACTTGAATTGATGTTCATGAAATGTGCAAATAATTGATACTTTTTACCGAAATTAAATTGTGTAAAAATGGGTTTACTTCCATAAATACGAAGAAGGGTAGTTCTTTTTTAAAATATATAACTTTCTTGTACAAGATCTCGTACAGGAATAATTAGTTGAATAAAATGATTAATTATAAAAATCACCCAATTCGTAGCATATATATATATACAGGTATATACCATACTTTAAATACATACTTTAAAGTATTTGAAGTTGGTGGCATATACTTTAAATACATACCATAATATATATATATATATATATATATATATATATATATATATATACATACACAGTGTGTGTGTGTGTGTGTGAGTGTGTGTTGCGACGGGCAATCAGGGGTCACCGTTACCGTCGAATTTATATAGAAATTTCGGGGTTTTTAGTAAGTTAAGTAAGCCAGAGATAAAGAGAGAAAGAGAGATAAAACGACCTAAGGGTTAGGATATAATAAGTAAAGGTATATAAATTGAAAGAAACTAAGCCATTAGTAGGAAGAAGAGTTTTTTAAGTTTTTGAAGTACACTTTAGATACATTGAAAAGGGGAGAAAGGGTCAAAATCCACCTTCAACCATCATCGACATTCGAGGGGACGCAGAATTTGAAAAGAAGAAGAAAATGCCCAGTACCAAAAACCGTAAAAACGCAACACGAAAGAGTTAAGCGACTAACAAGTAAACAGGCAAGATTATGGGTCGGTTTTGACCAAGATGTGGCAGCGTGAGAAATGCAAATAACACCGACGGGTAGATCACCTGATGTGGATTACGTCATTTTAAAGCCATGCGATTGGTCAAAATCAGGGGGTGAGACGCTTAGGAACGGCGAGGCTAGATTAGCGTCGAGGGAGTATTAGCGTTACTCGAGACATCAAAGGTGGAGGACGTGTCGGTCCAGTCGCTCCGGGTTACAAATATTTGTGTGTAAGTTTGTAATTCGTAAGTTGAAACACAAATATGCAGGGCTAAAGGCGAGACTGGTCGTCGCTAAAATGTAGTTGCGTGTGTTCTGGAACCCTTTTGGAAGAGGTAACTTCTCCAAAAGTGGTCTCCAAAGTTTAACATCGATGTGGCGGCATTCTCAAGAAGTTTGTGTGATTTGTGAACAACAAGAGGTGAACAATGTGAACAATTATTAGAGTCAGTAAAGTAATTAATAAAGAACAGTGCTTCAAAATTTCTATAAAACAGTAAACAGTGAAAAAATACAAATTAAATTAAATTTCAATTTTTAAATCAAACTCTTATATATGAAAAGTGAGAAATAAACAATTAATTGAACAATAGAAATTCAAAAACTGAAAGCGGGAGAGCAAAATTTGTATAAGTTTCAAAATCGAGATATAAAATTCTACTACGACAACGCAGAAAGCACGTAAAAGTAGTGGAAGACAAAAGTTTCACACTAGGGGTGGGTAACGCTTCCATTGTGTGATGAGGCTGCTACACATCCAAGATGGCCAAACAAAACCATAGAGGGAGAAGACCAAGGAAATCTACCTGGCCCACGAAGCGATTCTAAGTGTAAAGATCAGATCTTAGCTTCTCTTTTTCAATTAAATTAAATTTTTATATTAAAAATTTTTTGGGGAACATGGGAATTTAAAAAATTTAAAATTATATAATTTTTTTCAAAAGATGTAAAGATATCAAGCAATGGCTTTGTTTAATTCATAAACTAGAGGGGGTAGTGTTTAGTGGGGGAAATTCCCACCACAAAATGGAGAACTCCTCCAAACAAGTTCATGAATATGAAATGAAATTACATTGTTGGTAAATTGGAAATGTTTTAAATAGAGAAAGTTATAAATTGTTTTGAAAAGAAATTAATAAAGTAAATGTTAGGAATTAAAGGTTTTTTAAATATAAAAAATTAGGGATAGATGAATGAAATATAAACAGGGGTTAAGAAAGTTTGTTGTAAGTTTTGTGCAAAAGAAGTCGAATAAGACATATAATTCGACAGAAAATGTTTTTTTTTCTAGTATTTTTTCTAGTCAACGTTAAATAATTAAAATTAATTAATAATAATCAATTAAAATTAATTAATGAGAAAGGGTTAAATTAAATAGAATGAGAATCAATTAAAATTAATTAGTGAAAATTAATTAAAATTTATTAATGAGATTTAATTAAAACATAAAGTGGTTCAAGGGTTTACAAAACTATTTGAAATTAAAATAAAGGGCTGTGAGATAGAAAAAGGGGATAAAATTATAATGTGAATTAATTTCTTTGATTTAAAGTAAACAATAAATGTAGAAAGTAGACATTCAGCAAAGGTTATGTGTGTCTAGTAAATCAATTGTTAGACTAAGAATTTCAGATCTAGATGTAAGATATTTTGTTTAATTAGTTATAGAAGTATAAAAATTTGTTTGTTGGTAAACTTATGTTTTAAAATAGCAATTGTTTATTTAAATGGGGGTAAATTGTTTGTTGTATCACTGATGTTTTTCAAAGTATTAATTGTTTGAAAAGGGGATAAAATTCTTTAGTGATATAACTTATATTTTCCACAGTTAAGTTGTTTATTTAAAGGAGTAAATTGCTTATTGATATAACTGATGTTTACTAATTATTAATTGTTTTTAAATGGGATAAAAATTGTTTATTGATATAACTTATGATTTTGAAATACAAATTGTTTATTTTAAGGGGATAAATTGTTTAGGGATATAACTGATGTTTTTCAAAATATTATTTGTTTTTTAAAAGGGGTAAAATTGTTTATTGATATAACTTATGTTTTTAAAGGATCAGTTTTTAAATTAAAAGGGTTAAAATTATTTTTGTTGATGAAGTCATGTTTTTAAAGTTCAATTGTCTAATTTTATGTACAAGAGTTTAAAATCGAATGTTCAAGATTTGCAAAATCACATAAAAGGATTGTTTATTTCAAAGGGTATGAAAAAGTATTTTAAAAGATAAAGACAGTTTTATTTATGAAATGAAGCAAATTTGGTTTTGAATATTAAAGGGTTAAAGGGTTTATTTTTTTAATAACTTTTGATGTTAATATAAATTCAGCAAGAAGTTTACTTAAATTTTATATAGTAAAGGGGTGAAAGAAAGGGTTAACTGAGTAAAGAGTTACCACTGACATTGTAATGTTTATATTTTAGAATAGAAAAGAAGAGATAAAGTAATATTAAACAGAAATGAATTGTTAAAATTTTAAAGAGCTAGTTAAAATAAGAAAATTACAAACTGTGCTGTAGTTTCAAAATTAAGGGTAAAATAAAATTGTAATTTTTACAAACTTGCAAACAAAACAATAGTGTTTTTATTTAAAACAGATTTCTTACACACTCCTAAAACTAAAATGGTCATTTCACCATAAAGATGCCTTCAAATGAACTCATTCCCCGGGAAATACATACCTAAAGGGTTAAGTCTCAGCAAGTTAGGTTTTTTAAATGAAAGTCCAGTGACTAGTTCTCTGGCAGATTTTGGCGGGTCAATGCACAGTGTCCTAGTTCGGGCTAGGAATGGCCCGTTTCTAAATTTTTACCTTGCGACAGAAGTGGTAGGAGGCGGCGGCGGCCGGTTAGTTGCTTTGTCGCTGTGCGTGTTCCGTTGCAGTGTGTGTGTGTGTGTGTGTGTGTGTGTGTGTGTGTGCGTGTGTGCGTGTGTGTGTGTGTGGGGTGTGTGTGTGTGTGTGTGTGTGTGTGTGAGTATCACACACAATCTTCATCGTCAATAGCAAGTATGCCTTTTAAAAACTTGTTTAAAATAGTTAATAATTATATTTTTATGGAAAAACGCCTAATGATTAAATTTTCCAATCACAAAAACCTAGTACAATTAATATAATAATCACACTGCTAACTCTGTTAGAGTGTAGAGAATTCTGAATGAATATCTCCTCTATAAAATTCTACCGTTTTTATTGGGTAATTCATCTTAGGCAATAAAGTACCAAGCTATTACATTTACCACTGTTTATATCGTAAAAGGTTCTTGTACGAAGCTTGATAAATAATAAGTCCACAGTAGAGAGATAGTTTGTTTATATATTTACGGTTATAAGTTAAGTTGTTTTGAATTCGATTACACAGAAATATGTAGAGCCTACCTATTCAATCAATTAAAATGAACGCAATAGAGATAAAGGTTTAAAAGTTTTCACTCTTTCATCATTATGAATTTTCTGCCAACTATAATCAAATCTTGTTGACTTTTCTTCATCAACATTTATTTTCTTCGGTCACGTTGTGTAAGGTTACTGGAAGAAACGGATGTAAGTTTATCATCATTAAAATTAAAATCGTTCATACGAGATTTCAGAAATACGTTTTAATAAATAAGTAAATATATATAAACAAATATTGTATTTGTTTAAAAGTAAAAACAATATATTTTTTAACAATTCGTTATACTAAGTAGCCCTAAATTATACGTTATTACAGACATATTTCTTTTGATATTGTACCTAGAACGTGACGGTACTGATGCCATTTATAATATAAAGGAGTATGAGAAATATTAAAATTGTTTAAATTTAAAAATCACGATCGGATGAAAATCCAAATTAAACCTCTGACTTTTAACATAAACCAAAGTAAATTTATTATTCGAAATACTTTGTCAAAAAAATGAAAATTAAAACTGGTTTCCGATAGAACGGAAAATACATCAAGGTAATAAATCAAGGACTCTCTGAACAGGATAATAGATTAAACAAGTTTTCAGACAAAACTGAAATTAATTTCCGGATCTGTCGGAAAGACAATATTGCAGAGTTTTGAACTAAACTCGCACAACAAAGTAAAACTTTAGATTAACATTCTCCAACTAGAATCATTTAATCTGCTTGGTTTGAATCTAATATGTGTTTTCATTTAATACAAAAATAAAATTTACTCACTTTAAATAATGTTTTTCTACCAACAATAACGTTTTCATAATGCTGACAATAATGTGTATTTTTAAGAGAATTTTAAACATTTTGTAGACACATTTATTCGGCAACCATGTGACGTTCCTCATTCGTAAGTTTATGCTAAGCAAGTGTTTAATAACACTTCGTGTGCAATCTGTTGGTATTTACCTTCAGTTAATTGTTTCAACTGTCTAAGCTCGATTCAACGATTTAATAAATAATACCTTTGATATAAAACTTACAATTTTTATCTATGCTGTTATCAAGGTTAAATAAAATTAATTATACATTAATAATTAGATTGGTTCCATAGTTGATAGTAAGTTTCTGAAAAGGTTACAAATACTAATACCAATAATAAATTTCAGGTACTGCATAATACATGATATACAAACAAATACAAAATTTTATGTACACACAAATCAACTCTTAACACATATGGAAAACAAACACACGAGACAAGGTAAATCACAAGTATTTTACAATAGTAGAATATCTCGAAGTTAGACAACTTTATTTGATTTATAAGAAACAATCGTTCTACGTTCCCCAAAATGTTCACTGACTTTGACAAATCATTTTATGAAGTTAATATTTCTTGCCCACTTCCACCTTTAAAGCCAACTTCACGACGTCGGGACAATTTCATTAGTTTGCGAGTCCCAGAAGACTTGAAGAGGTTTATTTATCATCTAGTTTAGGACCGCCTCTGTGAGTAAGAAAAATCTACACGTTTTCGTTCTAATAAAGTCACAAAAATAAACAAAATGGCTAACATTTTTCTAAAATGGAGGGATTAAATTAGTTTCAGTATAAATACAAATAATTAACAAAACAAAATTAAAACGTACAAAAATTACATTGAAAACAAATTTTTCAAAAATATTTTATCGGAAAGTAATTAAAATAACTATGAAATAATTATTAAATTACAATATTGAAAATTAAATTTATTGACAAATTTCATACATAATCTATACATAACTGTATAACTAGTTACGTGCTATTCTTAGTAAATTTAATGTTAAATGCTTCAGAGGGGGTAACTACTCTTATTGGCTGATCTTTGCCCTGCACAAGATTTGGCAAGTTACTTTGAGGGAAGGCTTCGATCGAGTGACATCTTTCCCGTTACACTCTGCGAGACGTAGTTTTCATGAGTTCGGTGCAAGACTGATATAACAGCATCTCTCCCGTTACGCTCTGCGTGATGTAGTTTTCTTTCGTTTTTTCCCGCCGTGTGGCGCAGACATTATAGTTTTTTCTTCCGCCGTGTGGCAAAGACATTAACGGAAGAAATGACAGATTACATTGTGTAGTTATTAGCATATAAGAATTACTTTCATTGATTTATATGTATACTTATTTCTTTTAATTAGATAATGTGTAGTGCGAGAACTGGGTCCACCCAAAACTAGTCGTCAACCATTTAGAAGACCACAATGAACGGGATATTTCAAGGTTCTGGTATGTGCATTTTTATGTTTACCATTTATTGTGTATTGTAAACCCTATGTGACATCATTTGTGTTTTTACCGCTACCAGAAATTCAGTATGATTTTACCGGGGAAATGGTACTCCGGGAAAAATCTAATTGAATCATACAATATCTAACATTTTTTGGTACCAGAATACGTAACAATAACATTAATGGAGTACGTAATAATATATTTAATTTTTGTTTGTTTTGATAAATAAGACAATAAAATGTAAATAGTATTTTAAATATTAATAAAAATAAGTCCGGATATAAGCTCCCTTAGAACACAAGTTTATGCAACGCCCTTTACATACCATCATGAGAAGATAATTAGTTCAGCAATTGTTCTCATTAAACTCTTCTTTGTAGCAACTTTTATTAATAATAAGGCTAATAACATTACCCAGGAAAACAATCAGGGTGTTTTACTTTTGCATATTTATTTGTGTCCGTATCATTGGGTTACATAACAATGTGTTATCAAAAGTACCCTCGGTGTGCATGAGTAAAATTAGAAAGCATGTGAAAAATAAATTCTAATAAAAATGAAGCCCGTTTCACTAGATTCACTAATTCTGTCCCTGCTTCAGTTGTGATATTATCAGCAAATATTAATAGTCAGATTCAAAATGCTGTATCACAGTCATAAAAAAGTATATTTGTATTTACTTGATTTTTGAAAACAGACTAGTTAACTAATAAAAAAATCTTTCAACTGCAATCTAACTAAAAAAGTAATTTTGAATAAAATGTTTGTTTACAATTATTGTACAAAGAGGGGAACGAAAACGTGACTACGCATTTTAAATTCCGTTCAATCCGTTTTTACAGTATCATCTGTTACATCATGAAAACGTTCACTCGCATTTTGTTTACTTAGACAGTAAAACAGGAGATGGGAGACAGTTTTTCGTATCCCAGTTGAGAGATATCTACGTCAGTTGAGCGACAAAATCCACGGGATGGAAATATCTCACTTTTAATCTTACCTACACATCATTATATTCATTCCATATTCGTTCTTTAATACAGTCCAATTCCATCAATCCTTCTCCTTAAAGGAATGTGTATTGCTATATAAGAGAACCTCTCTAATTAGTCACTATTTAATTCGTCACACTATGTAATTCGTCCCAACAATAACAACGATCGTCTCCAAGTATGCACTGTCAAGTAGTACACGCGCCAAAACTCAGATAAGGCCGATAACAGGCATGGGTTATTCGATTACTGAGAAAACCTTTCAACACATTTTGTGTTCTCCCATATCTCATACGCATGATAAAATATAGTAGAAGTATTCAGTAATCGACTGACCACAGTATAGTTGGCAGCGTTGAGTTGCATTATTACTCGTAGATACACTGTAATTTAACAGGTTGAATTCTAGAGTTCAGTTTTCGTTTACTTTCTTCATTTTATAACTTTTCCAACAGTGGTTAAATAAAGAGGAAATGTCTAAACGCAGTAATTATAAAACTTTAACATTGGTTACTAAGTATGACATTCTGCGTGTGGTTAAGCTATCGTTAGAATTCGGAATTCCTAGAACGACGAAAAATGACATAAAGAAAAATGGCAAAAATATTGAAGAGTTCATGACAAAAATGGAAGTTTCCGATGAGATGTTAACAAACAAAAAATAATGACAACACCCATTCACGTTCAACTTGATAATGCGATGTTTATCTGGCTGTAGTTTTGAACTGTACTGCAGACTCTTAGTGTTTTGTAGTGTTGTGTAATAGGTTTGTTTTATTTTATAGTGTTGTGTAATAGTGTTGTAGAGTTTTGCGGCCCACATAAATCATTTAAGTAGAGGTTTAATTTCATTAAATACCTATTTACATATATATGCGTTGTTTGCCCACAATTACAAGTCAATTTCACGACTTCCGTGATTCGTATTTTGTTCGAATTGGGTCCCGAACGTGACGAATTAGAGAAGTTTTTGTATATATTTTAATGATTTCTGTAGAGAGTACTCGGGCTTCATCCAATACGAGGGGGCACTGATGTTATTGTAAACAAATAGAACAATGTTATTAGCCATAAAATAAGTAAGGTTTACTGGAAATGCTAGACTAAAAACCGAACTACTATTTTAGTGCATATTTTAGTTAAATATCTACGCAGCGAGTATACTCCGGATGGTACAAGTAAGTTACCCCATCAAAGCCATGAGACAATGTTTCCTAATTCCCAGTACTAGTACATCTTAGTAGTACATAATACCTTTTTCCTTTAGTCCTATGTAATTCCACATCAACCATTCTATAACCCTATTGATTAAAGGGATTATCTGCTTGTCATGAGGGTAAGTAGGTGACTCTACGCAATGCTATGATCTCCCCTAAACCCTCTACCAAGTAGTTTACTTCTCTACCTCAACCCAGCCTATACTCAAAATATTGTCCTATATTATCCACCTGTCTAAAATAGTTACATTGGTTGATAGGCTTAAATCTGCAAAGAATAGATTCTAAAATTCAACCCCCGTTAAATAAAGATTTAGTCCTTTGATCCCTCGGAGGTTTACCATTTCAACTAATCTTTTTTAAATTTAGAATAATTAATAGTTTATATTAATTTTTAATACAAAACTATAAACCAGTTTCTTAAAACAGGAATATTAATAACAACTAGGAATATTTTGTGGTTACGACCTTTATTTATTTAAATAAGGAGTAGTAATATATTATATTAATGATTTCACAATTTGGAGAAAATAAATGGTAAAACTTACCCCTTTGATAAGGAATAAATAGAAATCTATATTGGGCTTCCAGTAAGCTATTATCGGTCAAAATGTAAAATACATTTCTGTTTTTAGTTTCTTTAGGCGACAAGCTATTGACCTGTAAACTTTATGCATTGCTTGATTGTTGGTTTAATGCGACGTGATGATTGTTCGTTGATCGCTCAGCTATTACGTTACTAGCCTATATTCGTCTATAATTGTAGCAGGTGTGTTTGTCTAGCGAAATGTGTAGAAATTTAGAGAATATCTTTACACATCCGTTGCTATTGAATTTTGTTCTCCATAAATATAAGTGAAACGTTTCTTTTGAAGCTCCGTAAAATTACAACTTGTTGGACTTATATTTAAAGCTAATTTTACCATTTTAAACTTAATAAATATTCTAGTGATTACATGGTTATCTTTCAAACTTATCTCTAAAGCTTTTTTTCTCATAAACATATCTTATTAAGTCGCACGTAGCATATTAAAGTGTAGAGTTGAACTTTTCTAATGTGACAAGTGTTTATAAAAACATGTTTAATTAGTAACTTTATTTATTCTAACACTTTTGATAATTTGGTTTTTGATTTGGTATAAGAGCTTTTAAAATATAGATACAGTAAACTTTCGACGTGTAGATACATCAGCTATGAACTTATATTAATTAACTTTCTATTAAAAAAAAAGATGCATATAATTATGAAAGTATAGGTTTTTAAAAGTATACATATTTTTATCTTAGTGTGGAATTTTTAAACTTTGAGTGTGTAGAATTATTTAGCTTGAAATATAGATAGGCCTACAGATAGACTTAATTTAAATGTTTAGATACATTAACTTTGAAAGTACAAATATTTTAAACTTTGTATATGTATCACAGAATATAAATTGATCGGTAATAATTAACAATTGTAAGTCGACTAGTGTTTCTTTTCTAAACAGGTTTCAATTTAACAGTAAAGCTATACACAGCGCCGTGTGTTGTCTGTTTAAATCTGCAGTGCATATATAATGCTCCGCCATTATGTTGTCGAATAAATACTAATTTTCTAATGTGTGAAAAGCACAGAAAATACTTTTAGAATACTCTCACATATTGATAACATTAAATCTATAACAAAATATATATCATACCAAAAATTAAACAAAAAATTATTTAGTAAGTGTTGATGTTTTACAGTTTTATAGATACCATTTAAGTGATACACATTAAGTCAATGTTAACTTGTAAATATAGATCTACGTCGAAGCTTAAACGTCATAAATATACTAGGTTGGATTTAAAACATGTTCGGGTGGTGCATAAAGTTAGACGAAATTGAATTAGTAGTTCTGAAGTAAGACAGATATCGCTGCCGTCATTGTTTGATAACTATTCCAGTAAGCTCTAGTGCCTAATAGTAAGTTATGAGTATAATTTTACAAACGTCACAAAACCCTCTGTATTGAAGTTCACATAAATCTAAACTCTAAGACAGTGATTGATGTGCATCTTTAACAGTTCCTCAATTTGACGTTTGCCAGTCAGTTACATTCAAATCATTACCGCTTTGTGAACTTCTCGTTAAATTTGAGTTAATTTTATGCAGAGAATTTACAACAGCAACTCTGAAGTTATACAAAGCCACGTTACCGTGTAATGACATTATGCGGAAAGGCTTTGTATAGTTTCTCTTTAACATTTAAAGTGTTCTTCATAATCTGGGCAAAGTTTTACAAGATGTGGTAAATAATAAAGCAGACATTTTGAAAACGTTTTCTTGTTTAGTTACAAAAAATCACTAATTATTTTTATGTTATTACGAAATGTTTGGATATTGCTTTTATTTTCTTTGTTTAGCATTATTTCCATTTTAAATTGTTTCATGTAGCTTGCTTTTGTATAGGTTCAAAGTTCACGATTTTACAGTTAACACACCTTAAAATGCCTACAAAGTTCCCGTGATTTGTACGTTTTGGTCTGCATGGTGTTCATATATGTTTCCCAAACTAACACTATGTTTGTAGTATACATACTAATTTTCTAAATAACTCAGTTATATAATTGTATGTACTAAATTGTTAAATATGTGTTTATATAAAAAAGTAATCACCAAATTGTATAATATCTTGCGTGGTTTGAAAAATCGTTTAAGAACATTTAAAATACATCTTAAAAATATTATGTAGGCCTGGGTTGTTTCTGTCGTAAGATTTGGGAAAGAATATGGCTTGTGGTTTACAAATGGGGAGTCTTCTATTTTAAGGCAGAGTATTGTACATTAGTGCTATGACGGTAATCTGCACGAGTTTCCTCTGGTTTTTTGATATTGTAAATGTGCGTTATCCTATTGTTATCCTTGAAAATGTATTTATTTTTTTTGTTTATTTCGTTTCCTGCATTAGATACATTTCTTTTCATCAGATTTTACAAATTTAAATTGTTTTTGTGTTTGAGTTATTGTTTTTAGGATTAAAATCCATAGTTTTTCTCTTTTCGTATTGTTACAGGCTTCTCTCTTATTCAATTCATAATATTACTACACACTCTTCTTATACATATATAAAACCTCATCAAGTTCAGTACCACCATGTTCTCAAATCATAAAGACATCATCTGCAAAAAGAAACCAAGAATTAAGCCTGAAAGAATCATCATTCAGGGCGTCTTGCTCATTCAGGGCATTGATTTTCAATCTTGCCAACAGATTCCTCAAGTGGAAAACTACAGGACTAGAATTAAACTTGAGGCTGTAGAAACAGGTGAGTAAGGGAGTCGTAACAAACGCGATGGTACTTTGTGTTTGCCCGCAGCGTGGAAATGTGTCATCGATAGATTTTATCGACAGAAAGGTGAACAAGAGGAAAGGAATGTGGGTAGTTATTTGGGTCAGGTGTGTGTGGATTGACGTCAATGGACTTTCCTCTCTATATAAGAACGGAGTTGTCTGCGCTTTTCATTCACACTTCGACTGTTGTTGGTTCACCCCGTCAATGTTAGATGAGATTCTAGCTAAACGTCGGAACTACGATTTTAAGGACTGCAAAATGAACGGATGTACTCCGGATATTAACTATTCATATACATATATATATATATTGTAACATTTATAGAATGGGCTATATAATATTATTTAAGAATTGGAAAATAGATGAGAAATAACTCACTCAAAATTTAGAAAGAAATTCATTAAAAGATTGGTTAGGTTAAAATTGAAACTAAATTCTGGTAAAAGCCTAGGAATTGTAAACAAGGTTTTTTGAACTGGAAATGTATTAGGAAATTTGTTATATCAAATAACCTAACACATAAATTAAAATAAGATAATCTAATAATAGTTATGTGTAAACAAATTTGTAAACTGTAGGAACATAGGGCCTAAGTAATTTCTTGAAGGAGAAAGTGAACACGTTTGTAAACAAAAGAAAATTGAAAGGTTATGTTTCTATGAATTCGGCTCAAAACACACACAATTCAGAACTATTTCAAAAGTAAAACACAAAGACACTTCACACACTAATAATATTAATAAAATAAACACTGGAAGGTTTGTTGACGATAGGAAATTGAAACAGTGAGTTTCAACCAAATTAACGAAATAAAAACTGATGAAAACAAACTTGTTGGTATGTCAGCTGTAACACAGATGTGAAAGCAAGAAAGTAGGTCAGTGTGACAATCGATTCTAGTGAAGAAAAAGAAAACGAACTAAATTATAACCCATATGTGTTTTTTTTAAGAAGAAAGGCGGCCATATTTTAAACAATTTTAGAAAAAAAAGGACGCGTAGTTAGTAGTTGAGTTGATTCTAGCGTGGGTGACGCTACAAGACCGGACCTGCCAGGAGCAGTCAAAATTCTATTTATTTGGAAAGAGTTCGTCTAAATTATACAGTTTTGTGAGTAAACTTGGCCAGATTAAACAGGAATAAGAAAATTGAAAGAGTTAATACAGTGAAAATATAATTTGAAAGAACTAAAACGGATTTAAGTGTGTGAATTGTTTAATTGGAGAGAACGGGAATTTACGTAAGCGACCAGCAAAATTTTGATATTTATTAAGTTGAGTAATAGCGCTATAAAATAACTTTAGCGGACTTTTAAGATAATAGAGAAGTTTAAATTTGTATATTAGGATATCTTATAGTTAATTAATAGTTCGAAATAATCCAGTTCAAATAGTTTGGCCTTTTTGCATTTTCAAAATTTAATATTGTTTGTTCAAAGTTTATTTAATTAACCTAAGAATTTCTAAAAATATAGCCCATACTATAACCCCGAGATATCAAGAGATCTTAAACTAGCCAAGGGTATAAAAACCTTGTAACTCAAATTTAAAGAATCGAATTTTAGTATATTGTGTTAAAACTTGTTAAGTTGTAAAATTTTGTTTTGTGTATTGTTTAATGTTGAGATGAAATTGTAATAATAAATGTTAATGAATTATTCTTGAGTAGTTTTTTTTTTGGTTATTAAATAGAAATAATATTTCTTCATAAAATAGTAAAACCCCGTTGCGTTTGTTTTATAAATAACTTTATAATTGGCGCAACAACGTGGGGGCTCGATAAAATTTATTTAGAGAGATTTTGAAATAAAATTAATTTAGAACTTTTTATATGAAAAACATTTGAACTGGAAATAGATTTAGAAAAAATTTTGGAAAATTAAACACTGAGTTGAATAGAATCAAGGCTAGGTTTATAGTATATATAAAAATTATTTATGTTTGTATAATAAGTTACTTACAGCTAAAAAAAGAAAAAATATAGGCGAGTTGGTAGTTGTAGGGGACCAGGAAAAAGGGACAAGCCTAGAAATACTAGAGACAGAAACGGAAGGCACAGATATGCCTATAGAAGAGAGTGAGGTGGAAACCCAAGTAGATGAGGCTAGGGGACTACCACCTATGCAAACCCAACAAAAAAAAACAGGGAAATAATGAGAATGAAGATTTAAGGGAGATGATGAGAACTCTCATGGAAATGAGTGAAAAAGGGAGTGAGAAAATAAAAGAGGAGATGAAGGATATGAGAGAGGATCTAAATAGACAATTAAATATAAATAATGAAAAAATAAATAGACAATTAAATATAAATAATGAAAAAATAAATAGACAATTAGATAAGATAGATGAAATAAAAGGGGAAATGAAAGATATGAGTGAGGATATGAGGGAAATAAACAAAAAATTAGAGGAAAATAGAGACGAAATGAGAGAGATGAAGGAAGATTTCAAATTCATAACACAGGAAATAAGGGAGGAAAGTAAGAAAATGATAGAGGATATGAGGGAACAGTTGAGAACAGAGAATAATGCTGTAGTAGAAGTTATGAGAAGAGACTTAGAGGAGAAGATTAAGGAGAATTTAGAGGAAACAAAAGAAATAATAGCTGATGTGACAGAAATTAATAAGAAAGAGATAGAGAAGGTAGAAAAAATAACAAAGCAAAACAGGGAAGAGTTAAGAGTTTTAAATAGGGAGATAGGGAAAGTGAAGAAAAACACAGAAGAGTTAGGAGAGTTAAAATTAAGAAATGAAGTAGGAAAGATGGAGGAACTGCCAATAAAAAATATAACAATTCAAACCGCAACTAATAGGAAGACTGAAAAGATTAGTAAAATGAAAATGGTAATAGGAGAAAGAGGAGGAGTTAAGTATCCGTCTCAATGCTTAGTGGTACAAAGCTTATTGAGAGAAATGATCATAGGTACGGATATGTTAATGAATGTGGAGGCACAACTCGAGTTTGGAAAATGGGAAATGGAATTTAAATATGAAAGTAACACAGAAAATAGAAACTATGAAGCAGATGGGAGATACAATGGAGATGTAAACGGTGTTAAGGCCAGGACAGGCGTGGGGACAAGAAAAGAGCAGGTTGCCCACGGTCAATCGGAATACTAAGACAATGAGAAACCCAGGAATAGAAATTAAATAGAGGAAACAAGTTTACAGGCATTAATAGACACAGGCAGTAATATGACATGTATCCAGGAGAACTGGAAAAGGAAAATAATAATAAAATAAGAAGGGAGATATTAAATATAGGTAAAGGAAGCAATATGAATAGACTCTAGGTGACTATGTGTATAAGAAAACGTTAGCAGGAGATAAGTTTTAAGGGATGGTAACTATATCTACGATAATTTATGGGTAACTTCGTCGAATATTGAGAATAATGAATAAAGATAAATATGAATCTATGTTAATAAATATTGAAGCATCGTTGTAATAAATAAAATATGGTAATTGTGTATTTAAACTTCGTCGTATTGTAAGGGAGAATCTGCGTTGATAAATAAGTATTAAAACAAAATTTATATTCGTTGATATAGGGATAGTGTAATCGAAGGAACTATAGATATGATCAAATAGAGTATATGAAATTGCAACCTTTAAAAATATTAGATGTTAAACTTCATATAAAAAAAAAAAAAAACTGAGATGATATAAGAAAAGAATTGAACTGGATGTGAGATTGGAAGAAGAGATAAAATACTAACTTCGAACTGAGAGTTAGATGAAGCTAAAAGCAAAATAAATATGAGATAAATGATAAACAGAGTAGTGACAAGGGGAAATAAGTTAAAATATATTAAATAACCTAATTAAACAGAGATAGCAGGGATAAAAACGGAAGGAGTACAAGTAGGGTGCAATGTAAAGATAAAGATAGGTATATTCTGGATGAGCATAACAATATAAAAAGGGGAAATATAATTTGGAAAAAGGGGAATTTGAAAATAAAATGAAATATATAAATAACGTCGATAATATGTGAAATAAAATAAATGTCTACGTGAATAAGGGTGTTAATGATGTTGATGTCGTTGAAAATATGTTAAAATAAAATAAATGTCTACGTTAATAGGTGGAGGTAAGGTGAATTACCGTCATATATATATGTAACAAAGTATATAGTATAATAAAGAGTTTAAAAAAAAAAAAAAATAATAATAATAATAAAATAATAGTAATATGAAATTGGGGTTAAATTTAATATAGTTGTGTTCAGATAGAGTTGATAGATTTAGAACTGAAGTGAGGTTGAGGCAAGGTTAAGACAAATTAATTTTAATTGAAAAAAAAAAAATTATGATGAATAGTTGGGAGGATGCGAAAAAAGAGATAGTAAATAGAATAATAAATAACAACATATAAAATTAATGAAATAGTATTATGCGAGTTTTAAACTAGTATAAACCATGTAAGACAAGTAGCTTGAAGTTTTCAGCTCAGTATTTGATTGGTAAAGAGTTAAGATAAAATTGTATTATAGAATTAAGTATAAATGGACGAAAGTGGACAGATGAAGGTATAAATGACTTTTAAGTGGACAATTATAAAAGTGGTAAAGACAATGGACAATAAGTTAGCCAAAGTGTTGAGGTATAACGTACTCAATAAAAATGTGTTCAGGTAGTTATTAAATAAAATGTACAAGTAGGAAATAAATGTAAATTTAAATTTAATTAAAAAAAAAAAAAAATATGTATATTTAAGCAAGCTTGTAAAATGTAAAAAAAATGTGTAATGTAGATATTAGGATTATTTTTTTTTGTTTAAATTAAATTAGGGGACATTGTAACATTTATAGAATGGGCTATATAATATTATTTAAGAATTGGAAAATAGATGAGAAATAACTCACTCAAAATTTAGAAAGAAATTCATTAAAAGATTGGTTAGGTTAAAATTGAAACTAAATTCTGGTAAAAGCCTAGGAATTGTAAACAAGGTTTTTGAACTGGAAATGTATTAGGAAATTTGTTATATCAAATAACCTAACACATAAATTAAAATAAGATAATCTAATAATAGTTATGTGTAAACAAATTTGTAAACTGTAGGAACATAGGGCCTAAGTAATTACTTGAAGGAGAAAGTGAACACGTTTGTAAACAAAAGAAAATTGAAAGGTTATGTTTCTATGAATTCGGCTCAAAACACACACAATTCAGAACTATTTCAAAAGTAAAACACAAAGACACTTCACACACTAATAATATTAATAAAATAAACACTGGAAGGTTTGTTGACGATAGGAAATTGAAACAGTGAGTTTCAACCAAATTAACGAAATAAAAACTGATGAAAACAAACTTGTTGGTATGTCAGCTGTAACACAGATGTGAAAGCAAGAAAGTAGGTCAGTGTGACAATCGATTCTAGTGAAGAAAAAGAAAACGAACTAAATTATAACCCATATGTGTTTTTTTTAAGAAGAAAGGCGGCCATATTTTAAACAATTTTAGAAAAAAAAGGACGCGTAGTTAGTAGTTGAGTTGATTCTAGCGTGGGTGACGCTACAAGACCGGACCTGCCAGGAGCAGTCAAAATTCTATTTATTTGGAAAGAGTTCGTCTAAATTATACAGTTTTGTGAGTAAACTTGGCCAGATTAAACAGGAATAAGAAAATTGAAAGAGTTAATACAGTGAAAATATAATTTGAAAGAACTAAAACGGATTTAAGTGTGTGAATTGTTTAATTGGAGAGAACGGGAATTTACGTAAGCGACCAGCAAAATTTTGATATTTATTAAGTTGAGTAATAGCGCTATAAAATAACTTTAGCGGACTTTTAAGATAATAGAGAAGTTTAAATTTGTATATTAGGATATCTTATAGTTAATTAATAGTTCGAAATAATCCAGTTCAAATAGTTTGGCCTTTTTGCATTTTCAAAATTTAATATTGTTTGTTCAAAGTTTATTTAATTAACCTAAGAATTTCTAAAAATATAGCCCATACTATAACCCCGAGATATCAAGAGATCTTAAACTAGCCAAGGGTATAAAAACCTTGTAACTCAAATTTAAAGAATCGAATTTTAGTATATTGTGTTAAAACTTGTTAAGTTGTAAAATTTTGTTTTGTGTATTGTTTAATGTTGAGATGAAATTGTAATAATAAATGTTAATGAATTATTCTTGAGTAGTTTTTTTTTTGGTTATTAAATAGAAATAATATATCTTCATAAAATAGTAAAACCCCGTGGCGTCTGTTTTATAAATATGTTATAATATATATATATATATATATATATATATATATATATATATATATATATGTACCATATATAGTTATTTAAACTTGTAGTGGAGGAAACTTGATGTTAATACATCTTTTTTAAATATTTATTCTATAATTAAATAATTTTAATAATTATATTTGCTTTCTATTTTCCATTTAATATTGTGATTCCAACGTATGCATATTGATCTATATATTTATATTAATTGTAATTTTTTAATAAAAAGTATCTAAAATAAAATGTTTCTTTGTTGTGCTATGTAGGTCAAATTTATTTTTACTTGTTTAACTTATGCCTGAATTTTTTTTATTTCCCCCCTCATTTCTCTTTTATTTTTTTATTTAACGTATTTATTGTTTTGTCTGATATATATTTATTGATAAATGTTTATCTTCATGTTTGTTTCTATCAGTATGGTGGTTAGGTTACTTTGTGCATTTCTGTTGAAGTGCCTGTGATGTTTCGACCCTTTATAATTTCATATTTGGTAAATTATTTCAATACATTTTACTACACTAATTGTAGCTGAGACACAAATCGTTACTGACTCTGCGGTATGTCTTACAAGTTATTTAGTTAAATAGTAATAAATATAATTAGGATGACTATTAGAAAACTAAGTTTGTGAAGCTTACACAGTGAGGATAGTGGACAGTAGGAAAGAGAAAATGAAAGATATACTTTCTAAAGCTTGATAGTAATTGTAAGCTAAAAGTGGAAGGGAAAGAGAAAATTAAAGATATACTTTCTAAAGCTTGATAGTAATTGTAAGCTAAAAGTGAAAGCTTTTCACTGTTTTCAAAAAATCACACGAGATAGAAATTCAAACTGTAAGTAAAGGGTGTCGGAGCGGTTGAAAATAAAAACTAATCAAGGTAAGTGGGTATTACTATGGTCTAAAGAAATACTGAAAAGGGTAATTATTCTGATAGAAAATTCATTCAGAAAAGATATAAAAATATAGAGAAATACTGTGTTTAAAATTAACTGAACATGCTTTGAAATCTGAGTACTATCGTCCAAATTCATAGTTCAAAGAAAATCATTAAAGGTAAAAAATTCATAAAAGCAAACTGGAAATATTTCGTTTAAAGTCAAACTGTTGTGAATGAAACTGCATTTGATTAACTGATTTATTAAAATGTAAGATTAAAAGAGTAGAATACAATTGTAAGTTATCCTAAATGGGAGTAGTAAATACGCCATATTCACTGCGCAGGTAAAGTTAAATGCTGTTAGCGAAGGTAGAGCGAATTGAAATTAATGCAATGTAAAGCCCTTTCTGCATTTGACAGTTCACTGACTCCGTATAACAATACGTTTGTTACAAGCAAATAACTGTTACTATCCTAAATACGTTTAAAGCCAATACGATTACATTTTGTTTATAATATATATATATATATATATATATATATATATATATATATATATATATAATAAAGATATTTTTTTACAGTCACATCTTTAGGCTGCTAAACAATTAAAGAATGATAATAATTTAATACCAACTAATTTATTCTAATTTGTATTCAGATGTTTTTAAATTAGATAAGTCATATTCAATGCCACATATTTGATTGAATAATTAATAATAATTTAAATATAAAGATAGAATCTTGAGACCTTTGGTTCTTTATTACAATAGAAGTGGAGTGATAAAAAAAACATTCTTAAAATTTATAAGTACAGTGAAAATAAATTTATAAGGAATTTACGCAGTTAGTAAAGTTTTTGGCTGAAACCTAATCTAATAAAGTTCTTACTCATTGTTTGAGACCCCTTGCATTTCACTGGTTGCTTGCAATTTAACGTCAGCACATCACTCCTGTATAGTAATCATTGTAAATTTTACTTCCCCTTTCTATTAACCTCCCTAAATAATTAGGCTTTTATAAATTCCTTACATATAATAACTATTAAAACCCTTTTTATAATTCTCATAATTATTCTTCTAAAAACAACCTCTTTTAAAACAATTCCGCGCAACTTGCCCCGAAATACGAGCTCCCCAGAAGCTCAAAACCTCGTCCTCGTTTTGCCCGATGATCTTAGTTTTGAATAAGGAGAGCTCTATCTCCCATTAGGGGTTTCAGCTACTCAGTATTTAACTTATAAAATTTTGAACGAGTAACGTTCGGACTACGGTTCTCTGCTGTTCGTACTTCCCGTTACTACGTCGTAATTTTATGAGCTCCTTGACTCCTCCAGATGTTTTACTTCCCCTTATACTTGTTTTTGAGAATTATTTTAAACTTAGGAATAATCTCCAACCCTATTTTACAAAATGGTAACCAAGCTGAATCCCACAAACTGAAATTTAAATTTGTTATGTTCTCTTTGTCGGCTCTTTCCTTAATATTTCTAACTTATTATTTTTATTTGAAACAACTAGTTTTTTAATATGTTTCATATCTGTATGTCATTATATATATATATATATATATATATATATATATATATATATATACAATTATATAGTATATATTTATTATATAATGTAAATAGTATATAATATATATAACTAAGTTTCTTTGAGAATGAAAAAATACTTTACAAACATACTTATAAATATATATTGTAGTGAAACAAAAAAATATTCTCTAAAGATGATTAATATGAAATAAACGCAAAAACAGCTTTGACTAGACAAACATATATATATATATATATATATATATATATCTGTGTGTGTGTGTGTGTGTGTGAATGTGTGTGTGTGTGTGTGTGTGTGTGTGTGTGTGTGTGTGTATGTGTGTGTGTGAGTGCGAGTGTTGTAAAAAATTTACTTAGCGTTCTGTATGGGCAAATAAAATAAAGAAAGAAACTCAAATGCAATAGTAATAGCAGTAATTAGAAAATTACAATTTATTTTTTGTGGAGTTTTAGTGTTACCGATACAAATATTATTAAAAATCTTTTATTAGTAAAACGCTAAAGTAATAGAGAAGACACTAAGCAACAGAAAATGGGTAAATACAAGACAAAAATTAATAACTAGTTATTGTAGTTTCTTCGTCTTGTCGAGGAATATGTGTTTTCTTCTTATGACCCAAATCAAAAACTTTGTTCCTCAATTCTCACTGTTATGTTCTGAGGTTGTTGCGCACCGCTGTTATGTTCCAGTACTGCTGCTGGGTCGCCGTCAATGTAATGTTCTGGATCTTGTTACAGATTTTCCTGTCGAGATTTTCTTGTTGCTGGTTATGTAGTGTATTTTCTTGAATGGAGGTTAATTAGAGGCTAAATAGTTGCTGCCAACACTTAGTCTTCGCAGGGAAAAATAAGAGATAATGTCGTATCTGATGATTTAGGATTTGAATACACAATCTGTTATACTCCTTAAATAGAAATAGAATAACACATGAATAATAGGAACTTGAATTCTCTCCCCAGGAAATAGAAATAGGAACTTGGTTTCTGTCTACTAGAAATAGAAGTTGGAACTTGAATTCTTTCTTATAGAAATAGAACTTGATTGACAATCATTATTAAGAAGTTTAATAAGTAGTATTAAAAATAGAATATCTCCTGAATTAGAACTTTAAAATACCCCAGGATCCTGGATACTTGACATAGAAATAGAATTTGTATTTCTTACGAAATGTGCCTTAGCACAGTACCTTAGTACGATACAGAAAGGTAATTTGTTGTAATGTCACGATTATTACTCACTCCATTGGTTTTGACTATTTGTACTCGCCATTACTCTGGCGTATTCACCAACTAAGATGGTTTCATTGCATTGGGTACTCACCAACTTAGCGGCTTTTACTTCTTATTGTGATGGTCACGACGGCTACTCACCCACCTAGAGGCTTTCACTTCCTTATTGTGATGGACACGACGGCTACTCACCCACATAGAGGCTTTTACTTCCTTATTGTGATGGACACGACGGCTACTCACCCACCTAGAGGCTTTCACTCCCTTATTGTGATGGACACGACGGCTACTCACCCACCTAGAGGCTTTTACTTCCTTATTGTGATGGAAACGACGGCTACTCACCCACCTAGAGGCTATCACTCCCTTATTGTGATGGACACGACGGCTACTCACCCACCTAGAGGCTTTTACTTCCTTATTGTGATGGAAACGACGGCTACTCACCCACCTAGAGGCTTTCACTTCCTTATTGTGATGGACACGACGGCTACTCACCCATTTAGCGGCTTTTACTTTCTTATTGTGATGGAAACGACGGCTACTCACCCGCTTAGAGGCTTTCACTTCCTTATTGTGATGGAAACGACGTCTACTCACCAATGTGTGAGTTTCGTCTTTACTCGTGCTCCTATTAATTACCTTATTTAGAACTTGGAATAGAAATCTGTACAGTCTTTAGTATGTTAGATTATATCTGAATCTGAGACGAAAGAAATAGTAGAAATAGAAATATAGCGAGATAGAAATAGAGAGAAAGAGAGACACATTGATTAATTGAAACAAAGAGAATAAATATTAGGATCTCGAAATAAATGTAAGAACTTGAATATAAGAATAAATATAAGATATAATGAACTTGAATGAATGTAAGAATAAAAGTGTGTAATAGACAAAGTTTGAGGCAAGATTGAATGTATCAGCTTAGAATTTTGTTATTAAAGACTCATTAATTACATACGTTTGTGTAATAATGACATATTTGTACAAAATAATTGCATTTTTACACATTTTGTCACGTACACAGAAAAAGTTACATAACGGATCCACCTACTACCAATTTGTTTCTAAATTATTTTTATAATATTAATAATTAACATTAATTTAGAGCTTCTAAATTATGTAACAATGATTTATAGCAACAAACAGATATAAACTCCTTAAAAGATGTTGAGATTAAGGTGCAAACTATGACATTAGGTGCAAATATTACACCAACAAAAATTATGTTTAGTCTAATCAGACTTGTTGATGAATCACAATTATTATTGTCAGAAATAGTTATACGCTTCGCTGCGTCACCCTACCCTTTTTGTTTTCAAGTCCATTCGCGGTTAATTGTTTTTCTTTGCTTCTGGAAAATCTTTTACAAACATGAAATGATTTGTAAAGTTTGAAGTTGGGCAAAGTTTTAAAAGCTTGATGGGTTTGTCCTATTCGCTGGCAGCTGTGACGTTTCCCTTGAAACTTGTGTTTATGGAATTGTTTGCCTTACTTCGAGTTTCACAAATATTAGACAAGCCATTACTGGATTAATAAAACGTTCTCCTTTCGATTGCATTAAGGTTTCCTTGAGTCACATGTGCCGCCATGTATTCAATACATCGAGTGTTAGTACTTAATAATTATTACCTTGCTTTAAGTTGATTTTTAACTTGTCCGATTACATTTAACCATATATTTATTCATTCGCTTTGTCAGTGCGGTTGTTTGAATCCCTTTTTACAGAAAAAACTTTCATGGTTGAATATTATAATGATTATTTTTTGGTTTCCTACTTTTTGTAAATAAATTATGCATTTTCCCAAGTCATTTTCCAAGTCACTGCATACATTTTCCTTCATAGTTTGGAGAAATAGATTGGACATTCGTTGAGGAATTCCAGACAGATTTGTAGAGCTACAAAATTTAAATTTAATCACAAGCAAATGATGTAAAGGAAGAAGGAAAATATAACAAAAAGTCTTATTTACAAAAATGTTAAGAAATATATGTATAAGCTGATATCGTGTCGGGCCAATAAGTTATTTAAAAAAGAATATTTAATGCTATAAATTCACTAGGTATATGGAAAGCAAGTTAAGTTTATTAAAATACCTGAAAACATTTTTTTCAGTAATGAAAGGGAAATGTTATCTGTAAAAAAAGAAATTTAGACCTCTATTCACCCTATAAGGTTAGCAATGAATAGAGAAACGATGATACATTACGTCACTGCTTCCAACCCAATAGATCGGTTTATGTCCTGTAATGTCTCCTGTCTAGCTATGTCCCAACTTCTATTTGTATAAATCTTACATGTTAATTAAGATATTAAAAAAAAAGTAATATACATACATACACACATATTTATTATTTATTACGAACAGTTTTCGTTTAATAAGATTAGATGGTGTTAGTGTAACAGAGAGGCTATGATAAAGCTAGAGATTCATACCATATGTACTTCTGGTTGACTTCAGCATTTCCAAAAAAACTGTAAAAGCGATTGCGTTGAATATTTAGAAATTACTTAATAAAATGTTGACAGTTACAGCATGTTATTTATTACAGGTTATGTTTCTAATTTTTATTACAATTCATGTCACTAAATGAGTTACTCCTAGACTGAATCAATGCACTCAATAAACAGCAATGAGTGCAATGCCTTTGGACCTTCTCTGTAAATGAACTTATTTAGAGCTTCAAGAGACAAGAAGAGTGCAATTAACGGTAATTGAATTCGCTCGTAGATTCAAGCTCTCTGCGCTTACAGAAATGTTTTCATTTTATGATAATGTTTGCTCTGTCTAATTTGTAGAATTAAATGTTTTTATTTGAAGGAATGGAAAGAATAAGGTTACATTTTATTTATACTTAACTAACAGAATTCTGTAAACATTATTTTATTAATTACTACATTACGTTACAATTCACTGACAATATAAATTCACCTTACGTTTAACCACGGAGAAACCCTTTTCAACAGTTTATAATTATCATTCAAACATTTTGAACGTAATCTAGCAATTTCACTTGTCTTTATCGTCCATCGTACGATCTGATGTAAGGTGTTTATAACAAATAATATTATTCTAATATAAATGTTTCCAGAAAGAAGCAAGCATGACCTTTAAATACTTAATTTAGTATCTTTAACAGGTCCCTGGTCTTGGTCTCTTGCTTACGGCCCCTTCCTTTTGGCTTCTTCTTATAACCTCTTCCTTAAGGCGTCTCCTTTACAACTACTTACTTGCAACCACATATATATGGCCTGATCCTTATTGTCCCTTTCTTACCACTTCTTCTTTACATTCGGCAATTTCCTTGCTGCCTTTCTTTACGATTTCTTCTTTACTATATCTTCCTTACAGCTACCTACACAGTCAATTCCCTATGGCCTATCCATTACTGGTTTTTCCTTTATGGCTTTTCCTTAGGGTCTCTTCTTAACTACATCTTCCTTACAGTTACCTACATACACCCACGTCCCTGTGGCCTGTTCCTTACTGCCCTTTCTTTATGGCTTTTCCTTGCGGCCTCTTCTTTACTACATCTTCCTTACAGTCACTTACATTGAGCCTCTTCCTTTGGCCTGTTCCATACTGTCCTTTCTTTATGGCTTTTCCTTGCGGTCTCTTCTTAACTACATCTTCCTTTCAGTTACCTACATACACCCACGTCCCTGTGGCCTGTTCCTTACTGCCCTTTCTTTATGGCTTTTCCTTGCGGTCTCTTCTTAACTACATCTTCCTTTCAGTTACCTACATACACCCACGTCCCTGTGGCCTGTTCCTTACTGCCCTTTCTTTATGGCTTTTCCTTGCGGCCTCTTCTTTACTACATCTTCCTTACAGTCACTTACATTGAGCCTCTTCCTTTGGCCTGTTCCTTACTGCCCTTTCTTTATGGCTTTTCCTTGCGGTCTCTTCTTTACTACATCTTCCTTACAGTCACTTACATTGAGCCTCTTCCTTTGGCCTGTTCCTTACTGCCCTTTCTTTATGGCTTTTCCTTGCGGTCTCTTCTTAACTACATCTTCCTTACAGTTACCTACATACACCCACGTCCCTGTGGCCTGTTCCTTACTGCCCTTTCTTTATGGCTTTTCCTTGCGGTCTCTTCTTAGCTACATCTTCCTTTCAGTTACCTACATACACCCACGTCCCTGTGGCCTGTTCCTTACTGCCCTTTCTTTATGGCTTTTCCTTGCGGCCTCTTCTTTACTACATCTTCCTTACAGCCACCTACATTCAGCCTCTTCCTTTGGCCTGTTCCTTACTGGTTCCTTATCGTCTCTTCTTTACTACATCTTCCTTACAGCTACCTATATACAGCCACTTCCCTGCGGTCTATTCCTTACTGCTCTTTCTTTATGGCTTTTCATTACCGTCTCTTCTTTACTACATCTTCCTTACAGCAGCCTACATAGACCCACTTCCCTATAAGCTGTTCCTTACGGTCCTTCATTTATTGCTTTTCCTTACGGTCTCTTCTTTACTACATCTTCCTTACAGCTTCCTGTATACAGCCACTTCCCTGCGGTCTATTCCTTACTGCCCTTTCTTTATGGCTTTTCCTTACGGTCTCTTCTTTACTACATCTTCCTTACAGCTTCCTGTATACAGCCACTTCCCTGCGGTCTATTCCTTACTGCCCTTTCTTTATGGCTTTTCCTTACGGTCTCTTCTTTACTACATCTTCCTTACAGCTTCCTATATACAACCTCTCACGGACCTTACATCACTCTGCCAAACCCTCTACTTCCTCCGGCTAACCCTTGTACAAACCTCACCTCGTTGACCTTTCCTCGTCCGCAAGAAAGTATTTGGTTTCTCAAGAAAGTACATGGGTTTATCCCTAGACTACGAACCACGGTTCGAGACCTGTAAATCAAGGAATAAACACGTCAGGGAAACAAACCCTTGAATTTGTTACAAAAACCAATTAGCCTCCTATAAGCCTTTTAAGCTCTTTTCGGGGTAGTGGAGTCTTTCAGAGACACTTTTAACTTACAAACTAAAATTGGTTACCTAATGAATTTATTTGAACTTAAATGAAAACAAATCTAATTGGAAAATATAAATTTTTTTATTTAACATTAGAATTTTATATTATTTAGTTTATGTTATTTTGCAGGAATTATCTTCTTCTCAAGTTTTATCTAACCTGAAATTATACTCAACCTGCCTATATAGTTTCAGGTTAATAGTGCAGAATATGTTTCCTTATTAAATCTACATTATTATTATTAACACACACACGCACACACACACACACACACACACATATATATATATTTATATCTACCCTATTCTTTTCTAATATTATCAAAAGCCGAAAGTTCATAATCTATATAGTAATATTTACTCAATTTCAATTATCATAATTAATTTTATACATATTTTTGTTTATACAAGTTCAATTTCACATATTTCAGAATCTTGTTAATCTACAGACAGTTTAAAGTTACTCTGTCTAGTTACAAGAGGCTATACCTTTTAATACAAATTTCATCCATTTCAATATCAGAGTCTGGTTAACATTTACCCATCCTTAGGTTACCCTAGTTAGTTATACTAGGCTATAGATTTAATAAAAGCTTCATTTACTTTCACTCCTATTCATACTTATCTACTAGGTTATAACGGATTTCTATCCGTTCCTCGAGAATAAAGCCATATTTGATCAAATCAATTAAAATTAATACGTTAATTCCCATTTAATGCAAACGGTTTAATGGAAAATCAATTTAGGATATTTATAAATTAATTTAGGTAACCTAAGAGACCTTAGGCTATTCAATATTCATTTAGTTTTGACTTGATTTTAATATAATTTGAAATAATGAATTATTAGAAAGAAAATTAAATTGTTTATATGACATTTTGCTGTAAAAGTTGAAGTATATTCCAAAAGTGGTTGATTCTTCGGTTTTGTTCTTCCTTTCTTGAAATTTCGTTGTTCTCTTACTGCATGGCGTCTGTGAAATTCTCTAAGTCCGGCGTTTGGGCATGTTCTTGGTCGTGATGATGTTATGAGGATATTTGAGCATCTGCCAAAATATCCTTACACTCCCTTGTCACATCGAAGTACTTTACGGTCGTATTACAACATATTGGAACTTTAACTTCGCTTGCTGGTAAAACACGACCACTCGTTATGGTGATGGAGACGCTACTCTCGCGTTACCTCGACAAAGGTACGCTTTTTTCTTTAAAAGACCAAATTCCTACGTCATTACGTCTACCTTAAATTTTAACCAATGGGAACTCCGTTGCTATGGTAATCATACTGTTTATATTTAATCTCCAAATCGTTCTACTTCTATTAGCTCAACTTGATTCTTCTCAATTTTTATGAAAGTCTTTTCTTTAATGCAATGTGTTACTTTAATTTTTTAACTTTAATTTTAATAATCTATTTGTCTCTATTTCTTCTAATTCATTTATTATACTGTTCCTTTTCGTTTATCAATTTACGACAGCACCGCTGTTTCCTCCGTATGGCAAGATCTTATAATTAATCTCTCTACAGGTTTTGAAACCGAGTTAAATATAATTTCATTCCTAACCTCAATTCTAGGCTATATCGTTTTAGATTACGATTATTACCTTTAAAAAATTACAATTTTCCATAGCTAGGCGCATATAACTGATCCCAGAAGGCGAAGCAATGTAAGGTAAATACTGCCTTTTGATTTGTCTGTAGCTCCTCCCACTCCACCAACAACTGTCAAATTCGTAGAGCCTTTAGAAAAAATTATTTCGGCCTCAGACATGCAAGCCTCAAAATAAATTACATGTGCCTCAACTAAATGAAATGTTAATATTATTATAGTTGAAAATTGGAGCATTTAACTCACGCCAAAATATTATAACATGTAGCCTACTTGTACGTGAACAACAAATGTTTATAAACTGTATAATTTTGTAGAATTATTAATATTTCGTAGGCAGGGTAGGCATTTTTAAATTACTTTGGTAATTAGGATCTTAAAATCAAATAGCTACGTACCTACTTGACTCAGAAGTTGAACTAAGTAATTAAACAATAACTGCCATACCTATAATATAGGTACCTATGACATATTATAATATAATGTGAAACATATAATATGTTATACATTACCAATACCAAAATTAAGTATTACAAAAAAAATATATATATATATATATTTAGAGTATATATAGAGTCCTTTTAGACTACTTATATTTATTTAAGATATACTTAAAAAAAAAATTGAATTAAACATTTTTCTATTTTAAAATTATTTAAACATTTTACAATCTCGAATAAAATTAACTAAACAAAATTTTAAAAAATTAAAGACAACCAAAGACAGTGCTAACATGTTTTGCCAGTCAACTTCCACGGGAAGATCCTCTGCTCTTGAACCAGTCCTCGGTCCGGTGTTTTGGTCTTAGATCTGGTCTGTCTTTGGCCCGGGGTAGAATCTCCCTCTCGCTCTCTCTCCTCCTCGGCTCCTCACTCTCGCTCCACGTAGGTTTAGCTGCACAGGATGTCTTCTTTGACTTGTTATTTATGTTTTAATTATATCTTAATTTTATAAAAATTTGAAAAAGTCTTTTGCTTAAAGTTCTTTATCCTCGCCTAATTTTTCTCTAATAAATTTATAAAGTTTGCTTTGCTAAAACTTTATTAATCTTTTAATCTTGATTTAACTGTTCTTGATATTTATTTCGGCGTTACAAAACCACTTTACGCCTACTTACTAACAGTTCATTTTCCGTTTAAATTAAGTCTTATAATTTAGCATTCATGCAAAATGCGCGACACGTAATTTTTAAAATTTTGAAAACAGAAAGTACTTTGAACGCAGATGGTAAATGCTCAGTTTTAGGGGGGGGAGGTATACTCCTAAAACGTACTCCGGGAAAACACGAATTCTACATTTCGGCCTCACCACTAGCCTTTAGCCGCACATTGTCTATATCACTCACAGTTTAAAAACAATTTCGAGCCTAACATCTCACGATCTTCCTTGTTGTTTCCAGACTTCTCTAGCCTTAGCGTCACTTCAGCTAGCGGCCTTTGATAACCCTAGTTATGTACTTTTTACAACGATTGGCTTTCCGCATCCCCTCTCCCTTCTTCTTTATGAACAAATGATCTGTTTTCACTTCAATTCCTCTAACTTTGTTTTGGTGCGATTTAACGATTTTTTCATACCTTTAAATTCTCTCAGATTTCTTCCGCTGATAACAATGAAATATCGATGATGTTTCTACGTGAAAATTGGTGTTTGACATATTAACCACGGCTTTTCTCACTGAGTACTTGTTTAACTTTAAAAGTACAGGCTTTGCAACACATACCTGATTGCTTGCTTTATGCTTGCAATGAAAGAAAAGATATTGTTAGTGAAGTTCTGGCAACACGTCGAGTCAAAGAGAATTGGGGTTGATAAGACGAAATAGCTCAGATAATCTGCACTTCTCAACTGTGAGTTATCCATTGGTTAAACATGACTTGTGACAAACTACATGAGTTTAAAATAGAATTTTCCATCTTTAAAAAGGAGTTGAGATTAAGAATTTGAGTAAAGCCTCTAATATCATATTTAGGTGTTTTGAAAAAAGTAGTACTTTTATGCATTTAAAAACACAATTCAGTGCTTTCTTGTTTTTTAATGATTAATAAAATTACTCTATTACTAAAGATGACTTTAAAAGGCGATTATGGCCCAGTTTGAAAATTCTGCTGACGATGACTAAATAAAAGGCTGTATCTATTCTCTTGTCCAAATCTATATTAAATCGAACTATTTTTATATTAATTTTTCTTGTCTCTTACAAAAACAGAAAGGGGTAATTCATGCATTTATACTAAAGATGATTTCAAAAGGCCGTCATGGTCCTTCGGGGAAATGTGTCCTTCGCGCGCGCGCGCGTGTGTGTGCATATATATATATATATATATATATATATATATATATAAATATATATATATATATATGTGTGTGTGTGTGTGTGTGCGTGCGCGAGCGCGCGCGTGTGTGTGTGTGTGTGTGTGTGTGTGTGCGCGCGCGTGTGTGTATATGTGTGTGTGTGTGCGCGAGCGCGCGCGTGTGTGTGTATGTGTGTGTGTGTGTGCGCGAGCGCGCGCGTGTGTGTGTGTGCGTGCGCAAGCGCATGGGTGTGAGTGTGTGTGTGTGTGTGTGCGTGTGTGTGAGTGTGTATTGGAGTCCTGTCATAAACATAAAGGGAGGTTGCTCTTAAATACAAGATTTAGTGTATTGACTTGAAGAAAATCAACACATACATATAGGAATACTTAAAAAAATAAATCAAACTAAAAATTGATAATAATAAAAATCAATAAATCTATAACTACCAATTAAAAAAATAAAAGAAAGTAAAATTAAAGCTAATCTAACTTCATAAGAAATTCTTTGAGCAACAGAACGCAGATCCCCCAACAATGAATAAATAGAACATGAAGATCAACCAGAAACCATTAATCTATAAACACCAAGTCTTGTACAACACAAAAAATATAAAATACCAAAATTAAATTCAATTAAATTAACTAAAAAAGGAAAAACTAATCAAGTAAATAAAGATAAAAATAATCTAAAAACAGGAGCAAAAAAATAAATTAAATAATTAGACATAAAAGGAACCATTTGCTCCCTACTAAATAATTTAAACGCATCAGAAAAAGGCTGAAAAATACCAAAATAACCTAACTTATTAGGACCCTTCCGAATATGAATATAACCTAAAATTTTACGTTCTAATAAAGTAAAAAAAGCCACTCTTAATATAATAAACAACAACATTAATAAAACATTAAAATAATATATCA
>JBAIZL010000005.1:177004385-177049385 GCA_036971475.1 Prosapia bicincta | reverse complement strand
AAAAATTATTATCATTTATTTCATTAATCAATATCTCAGGATTCATTATTATCATACTAATTAAATCATTAATCTAATTAAACTTCAAGGTTTTAAGTTAAATTAAACTATTAACCTTCAAAGTTAAAATTATAATGATATTTATAAGCCTTAATAGGTTTTAACTATTACTTTAAACTTGCAATTTAAAATCATATTATTGACTATAAAGCTATATTAAAGGAAGATATTTATTCTTCATAAATAAATTTACAATTTATTACTTTTTAAGTCACTTTAATTCAATTAATGAAAAAATGACTTTTCTCAACTAATCATAAAGACATTGGAACAATGTACTTTTTATTTGGAATTTGATCAGGTATAATTGGTATAATATTAAGTATACTAATTCGAATTGAACTTAGACAACCTGGATCAATAATTGGAGACGATCAAATTATAATGTAATTGTTACATCACATGCATTTATTATAATTTTCTTTATAGTAATACCAATTATAATCGGAGGATTTGGAAATTGATTAGTACCATTAATAATTGGAGCACCCGATATAGCATTTCCACGAATAAATAATATAAGATTTTGAATACTTCCACCATCAATTACATTATTATTATCAAGAAGAATAATTGATAATGGTGTAGGTACTGGTTGAACAGTATACCCACCTTTATCAAGAAACATTGGACACTCAGGATCATGTGTAGATTTAGCCATTTTTTCATTACATCTTGCAGGTATTTCATCAATCTTAGGAGCAGTAAATTTTATTACAACAATTTTGAATATACGAACAAAAGGTATAAAACTTGATCGAACTCCACTATTTGTTTGAGCAGTCCTAATTACAGCTATTTTATTATTATTATCACTACCTGTATTAGCAGGTGCAATTACAATATTATTAACTGATCGAAATTTTAATACTTCATTTTTTGACCCAGCAGGGGGAGGTGATCCCATTTTATATCAACATTTATTTTGATTTTTTGGACATCCAGAAGTTTATATTCTAATTTTACCTGGATTTGGATTAATTTCTCATATCATTAGACAAGAAAGAGGTAAAAATGAATCATTTGGATCATTAGGAATAATCTACGCAATAATAGCAATTGGATTGTTAGGATTTGTTGTATGAGCTCATCATAAATTTACAGTAGGAATAGACGTTGATACCCGAGCTTACTTCACTTCTGCCACGATAATTATTGCTGTTCCTACTGGTATCAAAATTTTTAGATGATTAGCTACTTATCATGGTTCAACATTTAAATTATCAACATCAATTTTATGATCTCTTGGATTTGTATTTTTATTTACTATAGGAGGATTAACTGGAGTAATTCTTGCTAATTCATCAATTGATATTATCTTACATGATACTTATTACGTAGTAGCTCATTTCCATTATGTATTATCAATAGGAGCAGTATTTGCTATTATAGGAAGATTTATTCATTGATATCCTTTATTTACAGGAATATCAATAAATACAAAATGATTAAAAATTCAATTTTTTATAATATTTATTGGAGTAAACATAACATTTTTTCCTCAACATTTTCTAGGATTAAGAGGAATACCTCGACGATACTCAGATTACCCAGATGCTTATTTATCATGAAACATTATATCCTCAATTGGAAGAATAATTTCATTTATTTCAATTTTAATATTAATATTCATTATCTGAGAAAGAATAATTTATAAACGAAAAAGAATTTTTAAAAAAAATATAACATCATCAATTGAATGATTACAAAAAAATCCACCATCTGAACATTCTTATAATGAATTACCCATAATAATTAAATTCTAATATGGCAGATTAGTGCAATAAATTTAAGATTTATATATAAGTTAAATCTTTATTAGAAATAGCCACATGATCTAATATTAATTTACAAAATGGAATATCACCAATAATAGAACAATTAATTTTTTTTCATGATCATACATTAATGATCTTAATTATAATTACAATAATAGTATCATATATAATATTAACATTACTAAATAATAAATTTATAAATCGATATTTATTAGAAGGACAAATAATTGAATTAGTTTGAACAATTATACCTGCATTAATCTTAATTTTTATTGCTTTACCTTCTCTAAAATTATTATACTTAATAGATGAATTAAATAAACCAATAATTACAATTAAATCAATTGGTCATCAATGATATTGATCTTATGAATTATCAGATTTTAAAAATATTGAATTTGATTCATATATAAAATTATATGAAAATAAAAATCAATTCCGACTTTTAGATGTTGATAACCGAATTATTCTACCCTATAATAATCAAATTCGATTATTAACATGTTCAATAGATGTAATTCACTCATGAACAATTCCTAATTTAGGAGTAAAAATTGATGCAGTCCCTGGACGTATAAATCAATCTAGATTTATAATTAATCGACCAGGATTAACATATGGTCAATGTTCAGAAATTTGTGGATCAAATCATAGATTTATACCTATTGTAATTGAAAGAATTAAAATAATTAATTTCATTAAATGACTAAAAACATATTCATTAAGTGACTGAAAAGTAAGTATTGGTCTCTTAAACCAAATTATAATAAATTAACATTTATTCTTAATGAAAGAAATTAGTTTATATAAAACATTAAATTGTCAATTTAAAAAATTTGATAATCAAAATTTCTTTATACCTCAAATAGCACCAATATGATGATTATCTCTATTTATTATATTTACAATATCATTAATATCATTTAATTTAACATTATATTTTATTATAAACTTAAATCAATACAAAAATAAAAATATAATTAAAATTAATCAAAAAATTTGAAAATGATAACAAATTTATTCTCAGTATTTGATCCATCAATAAGATTTATATCATTAAACTGAATTAGAACAATTATTGGATTAATAATTATACCCATAATATATTGAATAATACCTTCACGAAATATATTAATATTTATATTAACAATTAACAAATTATACAATGAACTAATAATATTAATAACAAACTGTAAAGGATCATTTCTTATATTTATTTCAATATTTATATTCATTATCTTTAATAATATAATAGGACTATTACCATATGTATTTACTAGATCTAGTCACCTATCATTTACAATAACATTATCATTACCGATATGACTATCCTTAATAATTTATGGATGAACAATAAATACTAAAAAAATATTTTATCACCTTATTCCAATTGGTACACCTTCAATATTAATACCATTTATAGTACTTATTGAAACAGTAAGAAATTTAATTCGACCTGGATCACTAGCAGTTCGATTAACTGCAAATATAATTGCAGGTCACCTATTAATATCATTATTAGGAAATATAACAATCAACATAAATAACTTAATAATTATTATTATAATCATAATACAAATTATACTAATAATATTTGAAATAGCAGTATCAGTAATTCAAGCATATGTATTTACTGTATTAAGAACACTTTACTCAAGAGAAATTTAAATGACAAAAAATCACCCCTTCCATTTAGTAGATTATAGTCCATGACCTATTACAGCATCAATTGGAGTAATAACAATAACATCAGGAATAGTTATATGATTTCATATAAATAATCAAAATATATTAATTTTAAGATTAATAATTATTACACTAACAATAATTCAATGATGACGTGACATTACACGAGAATCAACATTACAAGGACTTCATACCTCAATTGTAATAAAAAGAATAAAAATTGGTATATTAATATTTATTTTATCAGAAATTTTTTTTTTTATTTCTTTTTTTTGAAGATTCTTTCATAGAAGTTTATCTCCAACTATAGAAATTGGATTAATATGACCCCCAAAAGGAATTCAAACATTTAATCCAATAAGTATTCCTCTATTAAATACTATAATTCTATTATCATCAGGAATTTCAATTACATGAGCTCACCATAGATTAATAACTAACAAATTTAATCAAGCTAAGCAAAGAATAATAATTACAATTATTTTAGGAATTTATTTTTCAATTTTTCAAAGATATGAATATATAAAATCACCTTTTACCATTGCAGACTCCATTTATGGATCATCATTCTTTATAGCAACTGGATTTCATGGAATACATGTATTAATTGGAACAACATTTATTTCAATAATAATAATCCGACATATAATATTCCATTTCTCATCTTATCATCACTTCGGATTTGAAGCATCAGCATGATATTGACACTTCGTAGATATTATTTGATTATTCTTATATATTTCAATTTATTGATGAGGTAGATAAATATTCTTTTAGTATAAATAGTATAATTGATTTCCAATCAAAAGGTTTAACAATTAAAAAGAATAATAATAAAATTAATATCATCATCAATAATAATTATAATATTAATAATTATATTAATATTAATTATCTCAATTATCTCGAAAAAAAGAATAATAGATCGAGAAAAATCATCACCATTTGAATGTGGATTTGACCCTATAAGATCATCACGAACTCCATTTTCATTACACTTTTTTTTAATAGCAGTAATCTTTTTAATCTTTGATGTAGAAATTGTACTAATTTTACCAATCACCATTATTATAAAACATAGAATAACAATAGAATGATTGATAACAAGAACATTCATTATATTAACTTTAATTTTTGGATTATATCACGAATGATATAATGGAATATTAGAATGAACTATATAGGATTATATTTAATTATAATAATCGGTTTGCATCCGATAGGTACTATCTTTAGTTAATCTTAAATAGAGAAGTAATTTTACATTTAGTTTCGACCTAAATAATAAAGAATAATTTTTCTTCCTATTTAACTAAAGCCAAAATTAGAGGCAATTTATTGTTAATAAAAAAATTGAAAAAAAAATTCTAGTTAAAAGGAATAATGACAACTAAGAAGCTGCTAACTATCTTAATAAGCGGTTTAATTCCGTTAATTCCTTATTAATAAAGTTTATATAACATTTCATTTTCAATGGAAAAAAAGAAAAAAAAAATTTCTTATTAATATTTTAGAGTTTATAAACTATAATAATATCTTCAATATTAAGCTTTTTAAATTTAAGCTACTAAAATAAATTAAATAAAAAAATAAAAAAAAAATCAAATAATAGAAATAATAATATAAATTTTAAAATTATTAATTTGTAAACCCTGATTAAAATTTGAAATAATTAATAAAACATTAACCAAACTTTTTGAACCAAAATACTCCCCTCAACCAAAATCAATTAACCTTAAACAATTTAATATAAATAAAAAAGAATTATTAGTAAAAAAATAAGTTGAAAATATAGGTATAAATCATATACAACCAAAAAAATAATTTATTAAAGGAATATAAAAAAAATTATTATACAAATTTAATTCATAACCAACTCAACCACCTAAAAAAATAAAAACCAAAATAACAAGCTTTAAATCAATAGGCAAAAAAACTAAATTAGGAGACTTAAAAATTAATCAACCTAAAAATGATCCACCTATAATAGAAAAAAAACCATAGAATTAATTCTAAATATTATATTAGAAGAATTTTCATATATACAATTATATGAAAAAGAATTAAAACTACCACATAAAGAATAATAAGACAAACGAAAAGAATATATAATCGTTAATCCTACACTAATTAAAAAAAAAATAAATAAAAAAAACTTAATGAACTTATCATTAAACTTTCAATAATTAAATCCTTAGAATAAAATCCAGCTAAAAAAGGAAAACCACATAAAGCTAAATTTGAAATATTTATACAAGAAGTAACAATTGGTAATTGAATAATGAGACCTCCTATATAACGAATATCTTGATTACCCCACATAAAATGAATTAACACACCAGCACACAAAAATAATAAAGCCTTAAATAAAGCATGAACAAGCAAATGAAAAAAAGCAAATCTAGGAAAACCTATTATTAATGTAGACATTATAAAGCCAAGCTGTCTTAATGTCGATAAAGCAATAATCCTCTTTAAATCAAATTCAAAATTAGCTCCTAATCTAGCCATAATTATAGTTAATAAACCTAAACAAATAAATAAATCAATTAATCAAAAATTAATAATCATTAAATTAAAACGAATTAATAAATAAATACCTGCAGTAACCAAAGTAGATGAATGAACTAAAGCCGAAACAGGAGTAGGAGCTGCTATAGCGGCAGGTAATCAAGATGAAAAAGGCAATTGAGCTCTCTTAGTTAATGCAGCTAAAATAATTAAAAAACAAATAAAATTAATATTAATTATCTTATCAAGATAAAATAAATAATATCAACTTCCATAATTAGATATTCAAGAAATAGATAAAATTAAAGCAACATCACCAATACGATTAATTAATGAAGTCAACATACCAGCATTATAAGAATTATAATTTTGATAATAAATAATTAAACAATAAGAAATTAAACCAAGACCATCTCATCCAAGCAAAATACTAATTAAATTAGGACTTATAATTAAAAACATCATTGATAAAACAAATAAAATCAACAAAAAAAAAAAACGATTCCTATTTAAATCATTAATTATATATTCGTATCTATAATATATAACAAAAGAAGAAATACCTAAAACAAAAGATATAAAAATAAGAGATATTCAATCAAAAATTATTGACATATAAAAATTTATTGAATTAAAAGATAAAAATAATCATTCAATCAAAAACAACTTATCATTAATAATTAAATAAATACCAAAAAAAAAAGAAATAAAACTCATAATTAATAATCAAAAAAACATAAAAAAACATAAATTTACCTTATAAATCAAAACTTAAAGTCTTATTAGACATCCATGAATCCACAAATCATTATTTTAAATTAAAATATTTAAGTAACATATAATAAATAAATTAACCTTCAAAATTAAAAAATTTAATGGAAATCAATGAAGAATTAATAATAAATATTCACGTACTAACCCACAAGAAAATCTATAAAAACCTGAAAAAAAAACCATGCTGAGTATATGAAAATAAATAAAATCTATAACAAGCACTCATAAAAGATATAAACATTAAAAATAAAATAGTAAAAGAAGATCAACAAACTAATCTATTAATAATCATAATCTCACTTAATAAATTAATTCTTGGAGGTCTAGCTATATTACAAGAACAAAACATAAACCAAATTAAAGATATAGAAGGCATAAATCTAATTAAACCCCTATTAACAAAAAAACTTCGACTCATTAAACGTTCATATAAAATATTAGCTAAACAAAATAAACCAGAAGAACATAAACCATGTCCTAATATTAATAAATATGAACCCCCTTGACCAAAAGAAAATAAAGTTATAATCCCTATTATAACCATTCTTATATGAGAAACTGAAGAATAAGCAATTAAAGACTTAACATCACTTTGAATTAAACAAATTAATCTAACAATAAATCCTCCATACAAACCAATTACAATCCAAAAATAATTAAAACTTACAAAATAATAAGGAGTCAAATTTATTACACGCAATAAACCATAACCACCTAACTTCAATAAAATACCAGCCAAAATTATTGAACCAGAAATTGGAGCCTCAACATGTGCCCTTGGTAACCATAAATGAAAAATAAATATAAGTTTAACTAAAAAAGCAACAATAAATCCTAAATAAATATAAATTGAATCAACATTAAAAAAATATAATATATACATGCAACCATTATTTTTATCATAATAATAAAAAATAGAAATAAGTAAAGGTAAAGAAGCCAAAACAGTATAAAAAAGCAAATAATAACCAGATAATAATCGTTCAGGCTGATAACCTCAACCAAAAATTAAAAAAAGTGTAGGAATTAAACTAGACTCAAAAAAAAAATAAAACAATAAATAATTATTAACACTAAAAGATAAAAACAAAAAAATCATTAATAAAATAATTATAAATAAAAAAAACAAATAATAATTATTTATAATCCTAATTATAGATCTAGCTATAATTATCAATGAAAGAATTCAAATTCTAAGTAAAATAAAACCAATAGAAATAATATCAACTCTTAAATTATACCCAATTAATCTATAATCAAAATCAAAATTAACAAACAAAAATAAAAAAAAAAGTAAAAATATCATTGATTGAACCAATCAAAAATCAAAAAAAATAGGGATTAAAAAAAAAATAAAAAAAAAAAACTTTAACATAAAACTAATCTAAAAGATTTTAAATAATCATTTCCATGAGAACGAATTAATGAAACTAATAAAGATAAACCCAAAACACCTTCACAAACAACAAAACACAAAAAAACTAAACCAAAAAAAACGATCATATTCATAATTAATTAAATAAAAATAAAGAATTAAAAATAATGAAAGAATAACAAATTCAAGTCTTAATAAACATAAAAAAACATGTTTACGTCTAATACACAATCTTAATAGACCAATTATATATATATATATAAATATTAATATTAAAAACATTAGTTTTAATAGTTTAACAAAAACAATGGTCTTGTAAATCATTATTAGAATAATTCTTTAAAACTAATCAGCAAAAGAAAATTAATCCTGTCTTAAATCTCCAAAATTTAAATTTTTATTTAAAATAAACTATTTGCTGTATAAAAATATTATTAATAATAATTATTACATCATCATCACTATTTACATTAATAAAACATCCATTATCAATAGGATTTTTACTACTATTACAAACAATATTAACATGCATAATAAACGGAATAATAAATCAATCATATTGATATTCATACATCATATTTATTACATTTATTGGAGGAATAATAATTTTATTCATTTATATCGCAAGAATTGCTTCAAATGAAAAATTTAAATTCTCAATAAAAATAATTTTAATAATTATTATAATATTAATAATTACAATATTAATAATTAACAATTTAAATATAGATTTCATTAACGAAATAAATATATTTAATAATAAATCAAAATTAATAAATAAAGAAATATTATCTATAACAAAAATATTCAATTATCCTAATATAATATTATCAATATTAGCAATCATATACTTATTATTCACTTTAATTGTAATTATCAAAATTAACAACATTAAAGAAGGACCTCTTCGAATAAAAAACTAATGTCAATCAAAAATCAAAAAAAAATAAAAATTATTAATTCAATAATCATTGACTTACCAGCACCAATCAATATTTCAAATTGATGAAATATAGGATCAATATTAGGAATATGTTTATCAATTCAACTAATTACAGGAATTTTTCTAGCCATACATTACACCCCTAATATTGAATTAGCATTTAATAGAATTAGACACATCTGTCGAGACGTAAATTACGGATGATTAATTCGAAATATACATATAAATGGTGCATCACTATTTTTTTTTTGTATATTTATTCATATTGGACGAAATATATATTATGGATCATATAAAATATTATGAACATGAACAATAGGAATTATTATTTTACTTACAACAATAGGAACAGCCTTTTTAGGATATGTATTACCATGAGGTCAAATGTCATTTTGAGGAGCAACAGTAATTACAAATCTCTTATCAGCAATTCCCTACTTAGGAAATTATTTAGTCCAATGAATTTGAGGAGGATTTTCAATTAATAACTCAACATTAACTCGATTTTTTACACTACACTTCCTATTACCATTCATTATTTTAATAATATCAAGTTTACACATCTTTTTATTACACTTAAATGGATCTAATAATCCATTAGGAATTAATTCAAATAATGATAAAATCCCATTTCACCCATTCTTTACAATTAAAGATATTTTAAGATTCTCAATTATTATTACATTATTCATAATATTAAACTTAATACAACCATTTATATTAGGAGAACCTGATAATTTCACACCTGCAAATCCCATATTAACACCAATTCACATTAAACCAGAATGATATTTTTTATTTGCATACGCAATCTTACGATCAATTCCAAATAAATTAGGAGGAGTATTAGCACTACTAATATCAATTTTAATCCTAATATTTATACCAATAATAAATACAAGTAATTTTCAAAGAATAACCTTTTACCCAATTAGACAAATCTTAACATGAAATATATTATCAACAACAGCTATATTAACATGAATTGGAGCACGACCAGTAGAAGAACCATTCATCAAAATTGGCATAATTTTAACAATAATTTACTTTCTTTACTTTATTTTACAACCTATCACAAATAAACTATGAGATAAAATCACCAGATAGTTAATTAGCTAAAAATAAGCATTTATTTTGAAAATATAATATAGATATTAAATAATCTATTAACTTAACCAATATCAATGAATTATAAAATTATACATTTATAACCTATAAAAAAAAAAATAATTTAAAGAAATAGGTAAATAACACTTTCAAGCCATATACATAAGCTTATCATAACGATAACGAGGCAAAGTACCACGAACTCAAATAAATAAAAAACCCAACAATCTAATCTTAAAAAAAAAATAAAAGACAACAAATTACAACCTAAAAAAACAATAGAAAATAAAGAACTCATAAAAATAATTCTTGAATACTCAGATAAAAAAATATAAGCATATCCTCCTCTTCTATATTCCACATTAAAGCCAGAAACAAGCTCAGATTCACCCTCAGCAAAATCAAAAGGAGACCGATTAGTCTCAGCAAGACTTGAAGAAAATCAACACATACATATAGGAATACTTAAAAAAATAAATCAAACTAAAAATTGATAATAATAAAAATCAATAAATCTATAACTAAAGATCTATCAATAGTGTCTTTTAGATTTAATGTATATAATTAATTAACCTTAACTATAATAATAGGACTATTGATAAAGTAAAAAAACTAAAGATGTATATATTGTAAGGATTTAAAATTTAACTTACACAGATCAAAAAAAAAAAATTGAGTTTAATGTTTTAAATAGATAAACATCAATGTAAATTCTAATTCTAAATCGATGCCTTCTGAGGCACATATTTCATTATTTCACTTCAAATGTCTTGGGCGAAGCCCGGACTAGACGCTCTAGTATTTTTCAATTCTTCATACCTCACTTGTAAAATAAATGTTTTCATAAGTCTGAATAAAACTGCTTTCATTAATAATTGGGTGGTATTTTTTAAACAGATTGTCCAACAATATTAGTGCTCAGCTAACCAACACTCGAAGTACGTAAAATAGTTTACCAACATCAACCATTCACTCCGTAAATATTTGGCATTTCCATACACAATGTAAAAATAATGTATTTTAACATTAATGCTTCAAGAGACTGAAGTAGCACAGCTGAACATATTTTCATTCTTCCAGTTTTAGAAAATCAATAATACTTTATGGGATCATGTTTTGTTAATATTTTATATAAAATGTTTATAATAAAGATACTAATTTGAGACATATAATGGGGTTTAATGTGATATACATATATATATATATATATATATATATATATATATATATATATATACAACATAGGTTATTCAAATACAAGAATATTTATTAATTTATATCCAAAGCATTTCGTTTGTAAACAGTACCAACATAATCAGGAATGAAAATTACAATAATGTAAGCATAATAATTGCTTACATTATTGTAATTTTCGTTCCTGATGATGTTGGTACTGTTTACCAACGAAAAGCTTTAGTTATAAATTAATAAATATTCTTGTATTTGAATAACCTATGTTGTTTTAAATTATTAAACAAGAAAACGTGTTATATATATATATATATATATATATATATATATATATTGTAACGGACTAGGTTACTTGGGAAATGAAAATATAAAGTTTTAAAATACAATGTTATACAATTTATTAATCACTGATAAATTACAGTAGAACAAAAGACAGCAATGTGTCGAGTAATTATATTTTAATTACTGCTAATTATTCCATACATTTTAATTACTTATTAACTTTTATAATTTCTATATATATCGAGAAGATAGTAACTTAAGTCTTTCCATTAAATTTTTAGAAATGAATATTTGAAGGACAATTTCTACCATTCATGTGTTAACCGTTTATCATTTAAAATTCAACTTAGTTAACTTTAAAATACATTTTCTTTATTACTATCTAAAACGTACCTGGTTGTGCACTAATAAAACACTTTAAAACATATTAAAGATTGCCCATGGCTTTCGGAATCACTAAACACTTAACACATCGCTCTGCAAATCCGCGCACTTAAACAAAAATTATATAAACTTTTATTGCCTTGGCATCTGAAATTTTGAATACTAGAAGCTTACAAATTTCTAAATTATGTCCGAAAGTGCCATACGTCCGTCTCGTTCAAAGACTTTTGGAGAAGTGGGCCTTCTGAAGGGGCAAGCCAACGGAACTTTCCCACCCTCGATTATTATTTCGAATTTTTCGATTGGTGCATTGGATCTGGCGATATCAGACCATGCTTGCGTCACATGGGGTGATGTGGTAATTGGGCTAAGTTACTACTCGTACGATATTTTACATTTTTACCCGCTAGGGGCGCTACTATCTATGCTAGCTTTACAAAGTGCACCAAGAAACAAAAATTTTCTTTTATATTGGAACGATATAATTATAAAATAAAAATCAAATATATAAATGAATTTATATGTAACACCTTATTTTTAAGAGTGTTACATTTTCTCTTGTCGACCTGAAAAGAAAATTTTTGTTCAACATTACATCTTATTTCTACTTCAACATTTTATACATGAGTGTGTGCAGTCCCCTTTTACAATTGAAGAAAACTTACACTATATAGAGCTCTAACGTACTATAGTAAAAGTGTAAATAATCTATTCAATAACGGATGTGTTTGTTTACCTACAGTCTCCACTATGGAATGTTCGCGATTCCCCCTACGGATGTACATCCGCTTCTCACGTAAGCTCTCACGGGCCTACCGTTGACTAACCATATTTACAATATTATTTTGCAAACTCGTTTTAAACACTTCACAAACCTCGAATTTCAAGTCCATATCTTTAAGCTAATATTCTTAGGTTTCGTTAGCACTTCATTGTTTTAACAACCTTATGTTATTATATTACAACTTTGTACGGCGTATGTTATGAATTTGTTAACTTTTGAAAATTTAAGTCCCATACCTTAAAATTCTTTTTCCTTTTTTTTTACATTTGCACAAAGGATAATCAATAGTAACTCTTGCTTGTAAACGCATACTCAAGTGGTATATTTAGATTGTACACAATTTGGTCAGTCTGTCGTGTAAAGTCTGGATTCCTAGTCGTATTGGAATCGTGTTGTGTTAAATGTAATAGAAGCTATAAGTCAGTCAGCCTCGTGTATTTGTGTGGGCTATATACCATGCGGGCATGACATATATATTGTTGTCGTGTTGTGTATGCAATTGCACATAATCGTATATACCTTTACTTGTATACCCTATGACATTTTTCCTACCCCTTTCCTTTTTATAAGGAATTTATCTTTCAGTACGCCCCTGTTTCAATTTTAATTGACTTATATGAGCTCTTCTTATATTATTGAGGTTATTACTTTGTTGGATCAGTACAGACACAGGACTAAAAAAATACAATATTTTATACGGACCTTCATATTTCATAGCCAATTTACTTTGAAAATTATCAATCTTTTTCGATAAATAATGGCATCTAACATAAACCTCATCCCCTATTTTAAACGGATGTTTATTTTTCTCTTTAACATATTTTCCGTATCTTTCGTTACGTTTTGAAGATTTTTTTAAATTTCCAAATGCTCTACCAATCTTTTCTATCCATTCCCCCTTCGAACACTTGTTCTCTATTATATCATTTAAGCCCCACATGTTGCTTAAAGGATCATTCGGTTTATAGTTAAATAGTAATTCGAATGCGGAATATCCAGTAGATTCATTTAGAGCAGAATTTAAACTCCTCTGCAAAAGGCTTATTCCTTCGTCCCAAGATGTTTGTTTGTTATGGAAGTATGCTCTTAACATGTTTTTAACGTTTTTAATATATCGCTCAGCGCGATTTTCACAAGGCATATAGGGGATAATTTTTGTATGTTTGATACCATTATTGAACATAAAAGTTTTAAATTCTCTTGATTTAAAGCACGGACCTTGATCAGAAACAACACATTGTGGTACTCCGAAATTAGCAAAAATAATATCCTGCATTTTGTTGATGACATTTACAGAGGTAGCTCTTCTTAACGGTATAACAAAACAAAATTTTGATAAATCGTCCACACAGATTAACAAATAATTATTACCCTTTTTACTACGAACGAGAGGCCCCAAAATATCAATATACAATTTTTCCATCGGTTTATTGGCTGTCTTACTTATTAATGGTCCATAATACACTCTCGGAGCTTGTTTGGATTTAATACAAATTTCACAGTTTTTCACTTTTTCCAAAATAATGTTCTTTAAATTAGGTCTATAAAAATATTCATTTATTTTTACGAATGTTCTCAGTTGACTTAAATGGCCTCCCATCATAGAGTTATGATAATATTGGAATAACATATCTATTAACAATTTTGGTAAATAAATCTGTGCTTTGGATTTCTCCTTAATTTTAAACATTAAAACTCCTTTGTTTAAATAAAATTTTTTATTATTAGTTCCGTTTTGTACACTTTGAATTATCGTATTAACTTCTGGATCATTTCTTTGGTGTTCCATTATATCTATAAAACTTAAGGGTATTTGAGAGATTACATTTACATTTAACAATTTATTATTGACCCATCTATTTTTTTTACTTATTTTGTTAATGTTGAGAATTTCATCTTTTGATTCTACTTCTATTATTTCGATTTCTATGTCACTACATTCAGTATGAATTCTGCTTAAGGTATCAGCTACAGGGTTGTCCCTACCCTTTACATGGAATATTTTGAAAGGTAAACTTAATATGCGCTCAAGCCAACGCCCGATTTTTCCTAGTTTTCTGAAGTGACTTAAAGACCATGACAGCGCTTGATTGTCAGTTATTAAATAAAATGGCATTACTTCTAAATATTTGTAAAATTTTTCGATACTTAACACTATCGCTAAAGTTTCCTTTTCATACACTGATAAGTTGCGTTTAGAATCTGTAAATTTTTTAGAATAAAATGCTATAGGTTTATGTTTATCGTTGTTATCTTTTTTCATCAAACATGAACCTATACCATGTTCACTGGCGTCTGTCATTAAATAAAATGGTTTATCATAATTAGCAATATTTAGACAAGGCGGGTTCATTATACAATTTTTTAATTTAACAAAACTATTTTCACATTCTTGATTCCAATTAAATTTTACTCTCTTTTTGCGTAGCTCGTTTAATGGGCTAGCAATTTTAGCATAATCTTTTATAAAGGTACTAAAGAAAGATACCATGCCAATAAATCTTGATACATCTTTTGAGTTTTTAGGTCTTGAAAATTCTTTAATAGAATTAGTTCTATCTGGATCTATCTTAATTACATTTTCGCTTATTTTGTTGCTTAAAAAAGTTATCTCTGTACAAGCAAACTTTGCCTTTGACAAATTAACAGTTAAATTATTTTCACTTAATCTATTGACTACTTCAGTTACATGTTGAATATGTTCTTTTAAAGATTTACTATAAATAATGATGTCATCAACAAAATTTATCATGAATTTATACTTTATATCGGAAAAAATTCGTTCTACATACGCACTCAATATTCCGCTCCCAACATGGAGATCATAAGGAATTCGCGTGTAATTGTATTGACTAAAAGGAGTACTGAAAGCAGTATATTTTTTGCTGCTTTCGGATAATGGAATCTGATGAAAAGAATTACACAAATCTATACAAGTAAAATATTTTGCACCACTTAAGTATTGATAACAATCAGACATATCTCCTATTGGTTGTGAAACTCTCTCTATTATTTGGTTTAATTTTCCATAATTAACTACTAGCCTATGTTTGTCCTTTTTTGATACTAAAAACGAAGGACTTAAATATGGACTAGTCGAATGTTCTATAATTTTTTGTTCTAAAAGTTCATCTAATATTTTCTTTAAAATTGCCATTTTTGGCGGACTTAATGGGTATGGTTTTAATTTTACTATTTCTTCACTTTTAACCTTTAATTCAAATTCAAAATTTAATGCTTTACCAATTTTATCTGTGAAAACATTAGGATAACTTTTTACTAATTTTTCTATGTCTTTTTTGGCTTCCTCACAACCAATTTGAATTTCGCTTGAGTTTAAATTATTAACCATACAACTCTTTAAACTGTTTAACGCTACTTTCACATTTGGTTTGAAATTAAAATAACATGAGTTCTTTGAAATATCTATTACTAAACCTGTTTCTTTAATAAAGGGAAGTCCTAAAATTATTTTACAATTTAAACCTACTGCTATTAAAAATTTCACTTGCCATGAAAAATTTTTTACTTTAACTTTAACAATGCAGTTACCTTTTATTTTTATTTCTGTATTATTGGCTGCTGAGACTTTATCCTGTTCGTTTACAATTTTCTTAACTAATTTTTGTTTTAACAATGTTTCAAAAAATTCTTCGTTTATTATGTTTATTGAACATCCAGTGTCCAATAAAGCATTACAATTTAAATTACCACTTAATTTAATGTTTATTGTAGGCAGCATAATAATTTTTGTTTCATTCTTTAACCAATTTTTCTTTTCTACCATTTTCATAATTTTCAAACATTTTCTAGTCTCTCTGAAAATTTTTGATTTATTCAATACATTAACTTGTTCAATTTTTGTTTCATTCTTTGAGATATTCGGATTTATTACATTTTTGTTTTTTAAATCTGAGCGTTTAAATTTATTCCCTTTATTGTTACATTTAAATTTATTTTGACATTTCTTGATTAAGTTAATTTTGTGTGTTACTTCATTACGGAAGAAATATGGCATTTCTTTCCTTAACAGTAATTGCTAGTTAACTTTTTTGTTGTTATTACAATGCTTAGCAATATGACCTAACCTGTTACAGTTATAGCATTTTACATGATTCCTATTACTATTCACATTAACTATTTGTTCATTGTTATATTTCTTAAATTTTATCTTATTAGGCTCCTGCCTTCTACTTGGATGATTTCTAAATGCAGGATTATTGTTTTCTTGTCTTATTACATCGTTATAACCTAAATTTTGAATCTGAACACACATATTGTCCAGGTCGTTAAAATTAGCGGGATTGTTTACAAAAATTAACTTATTACGGTCTTCTGGCTTAATTCCTAACTTAATAATTTCTATTATCTCATTATCTGAATAGTTACATCTTAACAATTTGCAATTATCTTTAACTCTTCTGATATACATGTTTATTAGTTCTAAATTACCTTGCGGTCTGTTTACCAAATTTCTTTTTAAATTTTCTCTGAGATTTATAGGTACAAAACTTTTTAATATATCTTCATGAAAATCATCTAAGGAGACATTATTGTCTAAAGCAAAGAGAAGTTTATCCAACAAAGGGCCTTGTACCTTTCCAATGCTTAATTCTAAAATTTTTGCATCTGGCAATTTAGTTTCTCTTTTTATTTTAAAAATTACACTCATAAATTTTAATAGGCTGTCTAATTCTAGTCCATCTGACATGTCAAACATTTTAAAATACCTTTCTAAAGGATTTGGCAATTTATTGTACAGTTCAGGATTAAACACTGGCATACAATTGGTTTGACTTTTTAGTAATTGATGTTCAAAATTAGTTATTTCTAAATTTGTATTATTACCAATTAATAGTTCAGGTATTGCAATTTCCGTTGATTCCCTATCGCAATCGTTTGTTTTTGATTCAGTCTTTTCAAACACATCATTAATTAATTTCTCTTCCTCTAGACTACTAGTAGATAGTTGTCTTTCGGTTTCTATCCTAACTTTACTGTCTAAATCTGTTTCAGCTATTAATTTTTCCAAATCTTTCATCTTTTTTAAGAAATCTTTTAGGTCGTCTGACATTTTACATTCTAATTCAAATTTCAACAAGCATTTACATCTTAATCTTAAATGTACTAGTTTTGTTTCAGCCCTTAAAACATCAATAGCTCTAGGGTCGGTTTTTAAATTATTACACATTCCTACTAAGTCCTTAAATTTATTTTCAATTAACAAAAACTCGCTAGGCACATCCATTTTACCAATTAAATTATTAGGGTCCGCTTTATAACTAGAATCTTTGGCTATTTTTCTCAAGGTCTTTCTTATTTCGGATACTGTACTGTCCGTTCTAACCTCTACACTTCTAATTTTTAGTTCGAAAATTAACTCATCTTTTATCAATAGATCAATATTGATTTTTAAGTCGCTAGACATTTTGATAGTTTGAAATTAACCTTGCTACACACTGACGAGTATTTTTAAGGAGGGCTGCACAACTTAAATAATTAACACATGAATGGCATTAATCCTTGGAATTCGTTAGCAGTAATCATTATTTAAATTTTAATTAATTTAAATTAAGCAGCAATTATCATTCACTTTTTAATTAATAAACTTTTCGAAAACTAGCAGAGTCGCGCATTTGTAACGGACTAGGTTACTTGGGAAATGAAAATATAAAGTTTTAAAATACAATGTTATACAATTTATTAATCAGTGACAAATTACAGTAGAACAAAAGACAGCAATGTGTCGAGTAATTATCTTTTAATTACTGCTAATTATTCCATACATTTTAATTACTTATTAACTTTTATAATTTCTATATATATCGAGAAGATAGTAACTTAAGTCTTTCCATTAAATTTTTAGAAATGAATATTTGAAGGACAATTTCTACCATTCATGTGTTAACCGTTTATCATTTAAAATTCAACTTAGTTAACATTAAAATATATTTTCTTTATTACTATCTAAAACGTACCTGGTTGTGCACTAATAAAACACTTTAAAACATATTAAAGATTGCCCATGGCTTTCGGAATCACTAAACACTTAACACATCGCTCTGCAAATCCGCGCACTTAAACAAAAATTATATAAACTTTTATTGCCTTGGCATCTGAAATTTTGAATACTAGAAGCTTACAAATTTCTAAATTATGTCCGAAAGTGCCATACGTCCGTCTCGTTCAAAGACTTTTGGAGAAGTGGGCCTTCTGAAGGGGCAAGCCAACGGAACTTTCCCACCCTCGATTATTATTTCGAATTTTTCGATTGGTGCATTGGATCTGGCGATATCAGACCATGCTTGCGTCACATGGGGTGATGTGGTAATTGGGCTAAGTTACTACTCGTACGATATTTTACATTTTTACCCGCTAGGGGCGCTACTATCTATGCTAGCTTTACAAAGTGCACCAAGAAACAAAAATTTTCTTTTATATTGGAACGATATAATTATAAAATAAAAATCAAATATATAAATGAATTTATATGTAGCACCTTATTTTTAAGAGTGTTACAATATATATATATATATATATATATATATATATATATATATATATATATATATATATATATACTTGTGTGCGTGTTTGTGTGTGTGTGTGTGTGTGTGTGTGTGTGTGTGTGTGTGTGTGTGTTACAACTGGCTAAAATGGTTTGTATAATTTTAAGAAAGATATAAAATATTCAAAAATGCTTGTTGAAAAGAATTTTGTATTTTAAATGTCGGTTCTTTACTTGGTTTAAGATACCAAAGTCAAATATTAAGACTTTTCATGGTAAAATTAAAGGATTGTTTGAATCAATAAATTGAAATGACGTTTTTGAAAATAAATTTAAATCTTATAGAGAAAAGTAAATTAAATTTTTGCAATTAAATTCAAAGTTTTGAATTGAAGAAAAAGTTAATTAATAAAATTTGAATTTTAAATATTAACAAAGAAAGGATTAATGTTGATTTTAAATTTAAATTAAATTTATAATTTTTGAAAAAGGATGAAAGTAAGAATAGGTGATATACAAATTTATTTGCTTACAAAAAAAGTTATAAAATTTATACTGAGAACTTAAAAAATCATCAAAAAATTAAGAATACGTTAATATATAAAATAATTACAAACTGTGCTGTAATAGAAATTAAGTTGAAACTAAATAAAAACAGAGTGTTTTACTAACTTTGTGTGTGTATGTGTTGTAGTGCTGCTATATTCGAGTATTAGAAGACTTTTTAATACTCTAAAGCAAGAAAACTATAGCATAGCTCTAGAAAGTCTACAGCAAAAATCATCAAATAAGTTAAACGAGGAAGTATGGATAAACTGAGGATCTGGGACTGAACAGTAATAATGTCTGTCATATATTAAATAAAACAACCTCTAACCACAAATTTTTTAATTAATATAAACATTTACGCCACAGTTGCTTTAAGTTGATGTCTGTCATATGTTAGTTTGGTTTTATCATGAAACAGCTGTAGCTTATATATCACGAAAGCGATTAGAGGCAATACATTGGAAAAACTATAACGTGGTTAATAGGTCTAAATGTTAAAAACAAATTAAAAAACGATTCTACAGAAAGATTACTCCAAAATGTAGGCATATATTAGATTATTAGTAATTCGGTCTACTTAGTTTAATAATGCAGTAAACTGTTTGGTGCACACTCAGACAACAATACGCTGCGAAAGCAGTTTATTAGCCGCAGATCTGAAAAAAGTGTGAAACAGTAACAAATAAAAGTTAAAAATAAAATGTATACACGAAAAATTCAGATATAAATAAGATAATGAATAATATATTTTCATGTATAATTTAAAAGAATATTAGATTGTTAATTTAAAGTATATGGGTATTCCTCTATAAGATTTCCGTAATCTTCTAAATGTTAAAATCACAATCATCTAATTACAAGAGAAGAACCGTTATAGTTGTGAGAACCTAAATATAAGAACTTATATGGAGAGTGTATATGGAGAATGTATAAACCAAAAATTCAGATATAAATAAGATAATGAATAATATATTTTCATGTATAATTTAAAAGAATATTAGATTGTTAATTTAAAGTATATGGGTATACCTCTCTAAGATTTCCGTAATCTTCTAAATGTTAAAATCACAATCATCTAATTACAAGAGAAGAACCGTTATAGTTGTGAGAACCTAAATATAAGAACTTATATGGAGAGTGTATATGGAGAATGTATAAGCCAAAAATTCAGATATAAATAAGATAATGAATAATATATTTTCATGTATAATTTAAAAGAATATTAGATTGTTAATTTAAAGTATATGGGTATACCTCTCTAAGATTTCCGTAATCTTCTAAATGTTAAAATCACAATCATCTAATTACAAGAGAAGAACCGTTATAGTTGTGAGGACCTAAATATAAGAACTTATATGGAGAGTGGGTTGTACGATAAATTCGGGGTTTTTTACAGAATGACAGATTTATAAATAGCGATTAAAATATTCCTGCAAGCTACAAAGTAGAAGATGCAAAGAGGGATGACAATGACTCAGTAGGTGGGTATTTCAGAAGAGAGCGGAAAGGATTCAGAATAAGATAAGACTGAATAACAATGGTTAATTTTAACTTGGAAAGGTTGTAACGTTATTTGATAAATTAGTTTAATTCCTAATGAATTATGATAATAAATATTGCAGTAGTTTGTTACACAATTAGTTATTTGACCTGCAATGTCAAGAGTTTAATTGAACATAAGAATGGTGCGTTCAATAAATAATTTAAACAACAAATATTAATTTTAAAAAATCAAATTTTACTGCACAAAAAAATATGAAATACAAAACCAAATTACATTTGAAATATTATAAAGCTACTTTAAACTTATCTGTGTTTTAACATAGGATGTAGAAAAACATGGCTCCTGATTTACATCTCGCCATTCTGCATTTGATTTGCACTCCGCCTGGTGTTGTGTCTTAACGTAGCAACATTTCTTCAAACAAAATAAAATAAATTTTATATAACTTTTACATTATTAACAATTTAAAATAAAATCATCCCTTTGCTCTTCAGATCTTGAAAACGTCAGTATCGCCCTACATTTCGCCGAGGAAGAGAAGCCACTTGAAGCGACCACGCGAGTGTTTTAACTTCGGCGCATCGTTGCTGCGCATAGCAAATCAGTTTTTTTTGTATATGAATATCTGTCTCAGCCAGGACATTTTATTTTATAATTTACAATTTTTTAAATCTTATTTTACATTTTAAAATTATTATCTCGTTTTGTTTTCTGAAGCTGTTTTAATATACAACATTACGTAAAAATAATATTACAATTTTAATTAGTTTTTACAAAATATGATAAAAATAGAACATGAATGGTTTATTTTGAAAATTATTTCCCTAGATCAAATACATCATTACACTGAAACTACTAGCTATTGAACTTTGGTTTCATTGTTGTAATATTATTGTAGACGTTTAATCGAACTAAAAATATTTATTTATACGAAATATACAGAAATTCTAAAATTGGTTTTACAATGTAGGTTAACACTGATCGAAACAAGCCAGACGTGTAATTGATTCTGTGCTTACAGGAGAAAACTGAATTTACTCTTCCAAACAACGCTATCCCTAAGTCTCTTGAATATTTGAATACATGAATTGAAGTTGTGAAAACAATGAAATGATGTTAAAAAATATTGAATTATGTTGCAGACTCCCTGAGTTGAAGAAATATTCAATTTGTATGACGAATATAAAAGGCCTAATACAAAAGTAGGGAGAACGTACTGGAGTTTCTTTATTAATCCTTATTAATAATTTTGTTTCTTTCTAGAAACATTTTTTTGAAATATGTTTTGAAAAACTGCTTTGTCTATAGCTTTATATATATATATATATATATATATATATATATATATATATATATATATATATATAATGTTATTATTATTACTTGTAAATAATGTTTTCTAACACTAATTGCAATAATTTTACCTTATGTGATGAGGTACCTTTCGCTCACTTGACCATTGTCGAATTACTGACTATTTTTCTCTGTTTTTCTGATGTGAATGTTCGGTCCGTGATGTTGGTATTTTTTGCCGTCATACATATTTCTTCTTGCGTCTCGTGTATAAAGTTTTTAAATAGTATATCGTCTGCATACGTTGTCTCTAGGTTCATTAAATTGTTGTATATGTTTTTATAAATGTGGTATTTTTCGAGTGAGTTTAGTTCAATTGGGTTATTATTTATTTCGAGTATAATTCGGTAATTATCGTAATTTGTTATTTCTTGGTTATGTGATATTAGTTGTGCTGCAACATTTGATGTTATTGTATTTTTATTTTTGAATGCTCTGTAATGTTCTTCAAATCTTATTTTAAATGATCTGGTAGTTTTCCCTATGTAAAATGCGTTGCAGTCGTTACTTTATAAATGTAACTTTATAAATTTCTGATAGGTTATGTTTTTCTGTATTTGTTTTGTGGTTTGTGTCATTGAGATATTTTATTATTTTGTTGTTTGGTTTGTATGTTATAGTGTAGTATTCTTTGTTGTATATACTTTTTAATTTTTCTATTTGTGTAAAAAATTACATTATACACGAGGCGCAAGAAGAAATATGTATGATGTCAAAAATACCAAAATCACGAATCAAACATTCACATCAAAAAAATAGAGAAAAATAATCAGTAATTCGACAATGGTCAAGTGATCGGAAGGTACCTCATCACATAAGGTAAAATTATTGCACTTAGTAGTGGAAAATTATTTATAAGTAATAATAATAACTTCATAAAGTCAGTGGAACGAATATATATATATATATACACATATATATTTATATATACACATATATACACAAGAGCCTCGAAAATTCAAGGTAAATGGGACCGAAACTCCCTAGGATTACCAAAAACTCGGATAACACGGAAATACGTTTTTGTGCATTAGAAAAAATAGTTGTTTTAATAAACCCTATATCAGTACTATAATTAAGAATGTAAAAAATCAGTTTATAGAAAATTATATGCACATTTTTTGAAAGTCATTTTCTTTGCCTACCGTATTAATATAAACAGATCTTGGACCATTTCCTAATTATACCGTATTGATATGGACATTTCTTTGAATCCCGACTCATTTCATTTGCATACCGTACTGATACGAACATTTCTTGGAAGCGTGATTCGTTTCCTTTGCATACTGTACTTATATGGACATTTCTTTGAAGTCTGACTCATTTCTCAAACGTAATGATATGAAGATTTCTTGAAAGCCCGAATAATTTCCTTTGCGTACGGTATTGATATAAACATTTCTTGGAAGGCCGACTAATTCACCTTTGCCTACCGCATAGCTATAAACATTTTTTGGACGCCCGATTCATCATCTTCTTTCAAATAGATAAAATAGGCACGAATAGAAATAGGCTCGAATTTAACGGAACCTGGAATTATCGGGAATAAAAATTTCCAGACTCCACTGTATATGAAGCTATTGACATTACAAAATTGTATTATTTAAATATATTTATATTTTTAATTATATTTTTTCCTACAGAAAATGATATAAATGATAAATAGAAAAATATATAAATTGAAACAATTCTTGTATTTGATAAATTTTTATTCAAATACAAGTGGATACAAATGGCTTTCGTGTATACGGTTATGTTGTATAGATGATAATAAGGCTAAATTGTAACGTAATTGTAGCTCATGCATTCTTCAAACTGATTCCAGTCTGCTTCAAATTACAGAATATTGTATTTAGTAATCAGTAATAAAATCAGAAATGATGTAGTACAGCTCCAGGTCTCGTAATATCCGTAAGGAGAATTTATAAAGGTAAACCCTCTCAGTTATTTTTAGAATCAATGAATAATACGGAATGAATTTAGACAGACCACTTGAAATGAGAGACATATATTTTTAGAAGGAAGAAAAGACATCGTGAAAACACAACCCCTTCAAGTGTCGCAAATAAAATGTTAATATTGGAAAAAATCTTGGCGAAATTAGATTTCCCTTCTTGAATTAGATTCGAAAGGAAAGAATTGGAAAAGACTTCACGTTGAGCTTTTCTAAAGCTTTGTTTTTTCACCAAGTCTGTTTTAATTTTAAACTCGTCATATCTGTTCTTGCAATAAAAGGTCGAAACCTTACTTCAACTAAGAAAACTGGAAAAAATGTGTATGTGCGAATGTGCGATGTGTATAGGCATATGTGTAAAAGTAAACAAATATAATTAAGAAAATGCTAACTTTCAAAGTGTTCTATTACACCACCAATTTGATGTATTCTAAATATAAACTTAGAAACAATATAACGCAACGTATATTTTATAAGGTTCTCTTTTACATGTAGAAAACGTATAACTACAATGATCAGTATTGCTTCTAATTTAAACCTTTAAAGTAAATTGAATCATTGAACAACATCCCCAACGTTTCAGTTGATCGACTGCAAAATCAATTGGAACCTACAGATTTACTGGACCAGGTGCACACCAAAATTGGACGTAATCGGAAAACACGGTCAAAGCAATTCCGTCAGGATAATATTTACAGTTTGGTGTAAGTGCTGCAGCACACTCTACAGGACATAGTGTAAAACTAGGCCGTCAAAATGTTTCAGTGTTTTGCAATAATTTCATAGAGTGTTTGGGGTTAGGTAGCGCTGGGCTATTGATAGGTATTTTATAAATTGTAGGATAGACTTTGTATACTGTAAAACATGATTGATTATCTTTTAACTGATCATTCAAATTCTATTTTTGAAATCCAAAAACGCTAAAACGTTCGACGGTTTCGCAATGGCATCCCTTACAGTTGGATATTATAATTTTATTTAGCGGTGTTTAGTATTAAACTAATAACTATTTAGTTTGATCAGTAATAGACTGCTGTCTTTAAATTAATAAATCTGTTAATTAATTTATCTTTTATCTTTAAACTAATAAGTAACACGGTGATTTTAAGTAAAAGTAAAGCCAAATAAAAATTAATGGTATCTATTATAGTATCATAAATCTATAAGGTGTTACCCCACAAAGAAAATTCGGTAATTATTATCATTCTTCACGTAATCGATATTGGTAAAAAAAATATTCATAGTGAACAAGAAAGTCTTCGGAAATAGGAGGGAAAATGATGTAACCATAAAAATATAAAATTTGAAATCAACAAAATAGCTTCAGAGCTAGGCTCTGAGTAGACATAAAACGTTTTAAAACCACGTTTTTTCTATAAAATAGAGCGCTAAAATATACTACATTAGAATAAGGCTACAAAGCATCCAGTTAGGGTAATTTCGTTATTAAAAATAGAGTCTACTAATGAACATTTGAATGCGTTAAACATGACCGGCTGGTTTCGTGCAGGGATACAGAAACATATACTAAAATAGAGGGACTTCACCTATCAAATCGTAGGCCTCTTTGTAAAACTAGTTTGTTTTATTTTGTGCCTATATTTTAATGTACTACAACATTGTACTTTTTTTAAAAGAAACCTGATTTTGTTGTGTGTATGTATTGTGAGGTAGCCTTATATATTTCGGAATTTCTGGCCGTTAACATTTAGACTTTAATTCTAACTTTTCTCGTAAGCAACTCGTACATTTTCCAATGATTACAAATTTTCTCATTATATTTGTTCGTCTAATGAAACAGAGAGTGAATGAAGATTGTTAATCACTTTACAAATGATAGAGCCAGTTGGGATTACATTGTGAATACAACACTAAACATTAAGTGCAAATAGATTAATTATGTTTATACAGTAAAATATTATTTGTAAATATATTAGGATTTGTATGAAGACAATTTGCGTGGATGTTTCTATTTACATAAATGGAAGGAGAAGAGGAAGAGAAATAAGTTTTATTAGCTCCCGAAACAATTTAATTAGCTTTATTGCAAAAATATTTATTCTACCTAATCACAGCACAAAAAGTTGTCTCATAAATGTAGACATAACATACATGCAATGATTACAAACCAGTAGTGAAATTTTAACACCTTTTGGTTTTTAAACTCTAATAAGAAATAATATATATTTATAAACAATAAACTACGAGAAAAACAATTTGTAATGTCGTATGCCAATCATTGTTTTTAAGAAAAAGATAAATAACACATTAACAGAAAATTAATTTAGTAAGTTCAGAAAAATGATTCATAATTAGTATTTTATTTGTAATTTATTAAAGGAAAATGGAATAGACACTTTTGCAACAAACGTTTTGAGGTTTTGTTACAAAAATATACTGTGAAGTAGGTTACAAAGAGAGCTGACCTCCCTCGAAATCACTTCCTCCACGTAATCATGCGAGCATCCTGATTGCACAAAGCGGACAGTCTCTTTATAAGGGAAATGCGGTAATAACTCCCACACCATCATTTATCTGTCTCTAATCAAAACAATACGATATCCGTTTATCGTCGAATTTCCACATCTTAATAATTCATAGGTCTTCTTTTTAAAAAAAGGCAAATTACTTCAAACAGTATCATAAAGATAGTTAAGTAAAACAGGTCAAATACGTACATATATACAACTAAAGACAAATTCAATAATTTAAATGTGTATTTAAAACGTATAAGATATATTATGTTATGATATAATACTTCAAAATGAGAAAGTACTTTTAAAACCACAAAATGGAGTTCGGATTAGGAATTTATATTACGTCTGGTCTAAACCATTCAAAATAAATATTCCCACACCTGAAGAGAATAATCTAATCGGCTCATTGTTGCCAATGTTGCCTTTTTATTAACATGCCAATGTTTATAGTATTTGATATCATGCAAGAATGTACGTTTCCTGTGACGTCCCATATTGACGAATATGCACTATGACGTTAAACTGACATCAATTGTATACATTTTTACATAATCCTGAGGTCAGTTTTTATCTCTAGAGGATCCCAGGATTTATGGGATGTTCAGTCTCTGGAGTAATTATTCAATATTCATCCCGATTATTACCTTATGCATTATTCGTGGATGAACATTTATTGAGCCAAATAGTTGCCGAGCTTAGACAATCGTGTCAAAACGGTTTAACTCAAAAAGTGTTGACATATAAAGCCGTTACTCATAACACGATTTTTAGTCAATAATAGACAAAAATTTATATTCGCTTCCGTTATGGTATTCTGTTTTAAATTATATTCTGGAATTTATTTTAAAATAAATCTTTGCTTTACAAAATTACTATTAAACTAAAAGCCACACCTCTGGGACATACTCTCAGGCTGATGCAATATTGTACACCAATATCCCAGCGCAAATAACATTGATTTCCAATCCACAACACAACACGTGCTGCTGTACATTTGTCTTTAATTGGTTTTAATGGATGTTATAATTGACTAAATAAGACGTAAAAAAGCTGACGTACCTAAACAAGTATTATTGACCAATGAAACTTATATAAAGTGACACGAATCTATTTTCCTTACTGAAAAAGAAATATAGATAATCTTGCTTTTGACATTAAATTTAAAAAAAATTAAAAATATAAACTTAATTTATCGGTTTTCTCTTGTTAACACGTGATGAATACTGTGAATTATTTAAATATTTATCATAAATACTTTGATATTAACTGTCATGGAGAATAGTTTAATAGTTAGTTTTAAATACAAAATAAGATGCAGTGAAATAAAGGAATAACAAATATAAACAGAATTGTGTGTGTGTGTGTGTGTGTGTGTGTGTGTGTGTGTGTGTGTGTGTGTGTGTGTGTGTGGGTATGTGTGTTTGTGTGTTTGTGTGTGTGTGTTTGTGTTTGTGTATGTGTGTGTGTGTGTGTGTGTGTGTGAGTGTGTGTGTGTGTGTGTGTGAGTGTGTGTGTGTGTGTGTGTGTGTGTGTGTGTGTGAGTGTGTGTGTGTGTGTGTGTGTGTGTGTGTGTGTGTGTGTGTGTAAGGCGACTAGTAATAAAACCAGGTTAATATCTCGCTCTAATGTGACACAGTATTAAGTAATTATAATAAATGTTGTAATATTTTTGTAATATAATTTGTTTCTGTATTAAATATACAAATGTACAATATGTCCTTAATAATTTCGAACTGCACACAAAACGTTGTAATAATTTTACAATACACTCAAATTATATATTCAAAACATGTACATTATACGACATTTTTAACACTTTCACGCTCTCTAATACACGCAGGCGCATAAACATATTGGTTTTAGAACTATAAATAAACAGATTCAAAATTAAAAATCCAAAAATTGACTAAAGCTAAAAAAAAAAAATTAAAACAAATGCAACTATTTGTCATAGGGTTTAACGTTTAACGAAAGGTTAGATTCTTATTCATTGAAACGGGTTTTTATAATTTGAAATTCTATATTTATTTATTTGCGTCACTTCCTACTATTGATTGGCGATTTGTAATCAACTTTCAAATTCCTTGTAGGTATTTTATATATTCCGATCATTCCCGAATCTTAAATTTAAATTTCCAAGGCTCTTGGAGTATTATAATGGAAATATTTTACTGGCAACCCTCTACGCCTACATAAAAATTACGGAATTAAAATGCTGCGTTTAAATCGAATGGGTGGTGTTCCTTGGGTCTTACACTTTACAAAGTTTACTATCGTGTGATGAGAGTTATACATAGTCGCATTCAGTTGTTCAATTTTGTGCCAATAGCTCACACTCTCTTGATATATATATCTTGCACAAATTTTCAAATGTTAATAAATTCTTTTATATTGTTAACTCGTTTTTATTCATACAATCGAGTTCAAATCCTTTTTTGTAACCTATAGTTGAAGACAATTGATGATATTACAGTTTTTAAATTATGATTCATTAATTAAAGTTAAAAACCTTGATGACCCGGTCAAATTCGAACTGAGGAACTACATGTTTGAAATCCAGCAATGTAACACTGAGCAAACTTTCCCATAGCTACAAATAAATTACTTAACAGATATATCTGAAATTATAACAATAAGGTCCCTTGCAATAGTGAAACATTACAAGAGGCGGATAGAATGAGAGGCTATAGATCCCCACTAGCTTCATAAAAAAAGTGAATGAATAACATCAAACAAAAGTAATAGTATAACACAATATGTTGTAAAGAGATGAAAAAAGTACAATTAAATTCGCTTTTTATTTTGGCACTTAATTTTAATATATATATTTATAATAATTGTAATTAAAAATAAAAACCAACTAAAATAACATTTTGCTTTGTCGACCTCAGTGAGAATTGACTTTAGAAATTCTGTCTATATTACTTGTCTATTGTAAAATATAGTTTTTATGTTTCGTACATTGTTTAAATGCATTAAGTGCTTACGGGCTTAATTTGTTCTTTGAGATATTCATTTGGCCAAACAATTATCATTAACATACATACTTTTAATTAGGCAACATCATTGTTGGCATACAGTTAATTGACATACAATTAATGTTGGCAACATCTTTTACTGTATATATCGGCTATTGAGGATGACTCACACATTATTCAGTTATCATCGTAACTGAAAAAAACTGAAAAAACCACAATGCAACAAAAACTGGGCATTTAGCTCCTTTCGGAATAGACTTTACTTTAAATTGGCAACAACTCCCCCCAGATAAGAAACGTGGAATTTTTAACTGGCATTAATATATTTGTTGAAACTGTAAGTTATGACCATGGCAATGAAAATGAGTTGTGACAAATAAAATGGTTTAAAACACGGATTTTCATACTACTTACCCTACACCCCCTATACACAAGGTTGTATGAGTTTCATTACTTTTATTTCAATTTATTCGTCTTTAATTAAAGAAACGTATAAACAATATACATTATTACTTATAAAATAAATTTTTTAAATTATTTTCAATGAAAGTTAAACCCAAAGTAATAAGTAATTTCGGAAATAGTATTTCTTATACAACTTGGTGTTTACATGAATTAACATAAACAAAATAATTATATATATATATATATATATATATATATATATATATATATATGTTATTATTCAATTCTTTTTATTAGTCCGCATTCTCCTTATATATATATATGATAAATAGTTATTATCTGGACTACATCCGTTCATTTTGAAGTGAATAAAATCACAGTTCCTACGTTTCGCCTAAATTTCGTCTAGCATTGAGGAGGTGAACACAACTACATTTGAAATAACAAATATAAACAGAATTGTGTGTGTGTGTGTGTGTTGCGGCGGGCAGTATTCTCTTGGAATACATACCGCAAAAAGATAAAATTTAAAACATAAAGAGTTTAAATTTCTTTTATATAAAACAAACCGAGCCACCGTAAGAAGGGTTAGAAACTTTAATTTAAGGCCGTTTGCAAGGGGAAGATGGTCAAAATTGACCTAGAGTTACCATCGACATTTCCAGAGATAAAGCAAGACGAGAAAAATCAATAACAAAGAATAATAAAACTTCATCAAAGGCACCCTTAAAGAGTTATACGGCTAGAACGAAAAAGTGGATACAATCGATCTGTCTTATAGATTCTGCTAGCCGTTGAGCTTTTGTACAAAAGGTGATGCGCGCGCCGATCATGACGACATCGATAAGGTTTCTTATTGGTTTATAGGCTCGTGGGAACAGACTGGCTTCCCGTGGGAGACAAAAGTTAGCGTCGTTTTACACCCCAGCTAAACCAGGACTCTTGAACCGTACGGACGTGTAAGGGATTAGCTCCGGTAAAACAATGAATAGTAGTTTTGTTACCGTTAATAGTTCAAAAACTATGAGTTTCTAGGGAAAGTTCGTTTCGTTGAGATGTCGTGACGCTGTGTTTCTGAAAATGGGGCCCTTTCGTATTTCAAGATCGCGTCGAAAGAGGTTTCCCCATAAAATTCCATCAAATATGTGCGAGCGTCTTTAAATGTGTGTGTTGCAGTCTTACTACGAAGACAAGGCGAAGTGAACAGTGATAACCTAGCATAAAAAAGTGATACTAAATTTCTAACAAAATTAACATAATTTAACTAACTTGGTAAACGTTTTAAAAAATTTTTATTCTTTTCTGTGTCATAAAATGCCCAGTTAAGAACTGTGTTAAAAAAGGGCTTAAAGTTAAAAATTTTATTAGTAACTGTCTAAAATTTAAAAGAGGTGCAAAAGGCATCGAAGAATGAAGATGGGAAAGTTTCAAACAAAGGGTGAGCAAGCAGATCTACCTGAGGCGTGCCAGAAGCACAAAGGGATGGAGGCTTTCAAAGATGGCGGCGACTCGTGGGAAGTCATCCAAGTATACCTGCGTGGGAAAGATGCAACATCCAAGCCGGACCTCCCCCACCCCACTGGAGAACAAAGGGAGAGACGAAGAAGAGAGGGAGAAATGGGCAAGCCGTGCTTTGTGGTGGATTTCAGGTTAGGTCTATTTTGTCTTCCCTTTGCAAATTAGAAATTTTTAATTTGAAGAATTTTTTCTTAATGGGAGAATGTTATAAAATTTAAATAAATTTTCAAACCATTAACAGTAAACTTTGAATTTCAGAAGTAAATGCTGGTGGCTTTGTTTCAAAGGGTGGGATTTCAAAATGGCGATGCCATAAAAGCAGAAATTATGTTGCATTTCATGAAAGTAAGGGAAATAGAAATTTTAGGTTAGAACTTATGTAAAGGGTAAGGGTTTTAAATAAACAAATCAAATAAAGGGTTTTAAATTATTTAAAGAGTTAAAATCTTATGAAGGTGTAAGGAATTTGAATAAGAGATGTGTTGTAATAAAATTAAATACGATTTGCTAAAAGTAAATATCCAAGATGGCGGACAAAGGCCATTGTTTACAACAGCTGATTGGAAGGTCATGCTTTAGTTTCAAGTACTCCTATAAACGGGAGTGCTATTTCATATAATTAAATTAAACTAAATTGTTATTTTATCTAGAAGGAGTCATTTTGACATTTTTCCATATGAAACAAATTGACATAAATTGTTCTCATTTAAAATAAACAAGGGTTATATCAAATTGAAGCTATTTAATTGAAATTGTTGATTTTATTTAGAAAAGGGTGAAATATATAAATGTATTAAATAAATTAAATCAAACCAAGGTTTGAGTAAAAATAAAGGGTTATGATTTTGATATGTGTAGATTTTAAATATTTTGAAAAAAGTTCAACAAAAGGGTTAAGTTAAACAAGAGATTTTAAAATTGTGAGTGGGGCTAGCTAATAATAATATGTTAAAATAAGTTTTTTCTTTTATGAATTATAAGTATATTTTGTTTATTTCATGATTTATATGTATGTAAAATAATATGTTGGTGATAGGGAAACTTAGAAGGAAAAATGAAAATTTTGCAAATTGGTTTAAAAATATAAGTTCTATAATTTAGGCAAATGGGTTAGTAGCCATTTAGCAAAGGTTACTCAAGATTTATTAAATATCAATTTCCTTCAGGAATTGCATTGATAAATTTTAAATAAATTTTAATTAGATTTCAGTATGTATAATTTTCATGAAGAAAGGGTTAACCAAATGATAACCAAAGGGTTACATATTTTATATTAAAAGGGTTTAACTATGTTTAAATAAGTTGTAAACAAAACTCAGTATTTATAATTTTCATGCCGAAAGGGCTAATCAAATAGTAACCAAAGGGTTAAATATTTTCTAGTAAAGGGGTTAAATGAATTTAAAAAAAAAATTTTTGTAGATTTTGTAAATGATTAAGGATATGTTTAAAAAAGTTAAATATGTTTCAGTAAACGTTTTAATTAAAATATGTATTTAAATATTATAATTTCAATTGGGAAGGTGTTAGAATTTATTCAGCGGATGACTTAACAATTTTTATTGATTATGATTTGTTGTTCAGTAAATATTTTGATAATCTTGTGGGAGATATGGCTATATGTTTTATATGTAATTTTTGTTTCAGTATGGGCTTGATAATTGGTTTTTATATAATCTGATATAATTTATGAAATTGTTTTTAGGTTGTTTGGTAAAATTGAGTAAAACTTTACCTGCTAAAACAAATAGAAATTGAATTTTAAAAAGGTCATTTAAAATTGATAAAGATATAGAAAAAATTTTATCATTTACATGCCTATGTAGAGTATGGCCATAAAAAAAAGTAGTGTGTTTAGAAAGTTTAACTAATTGAACAAAATGTGAAAAGTAGGGATCTTTCGGAGTGTATTGAAGAGTAAGGCTTTACTTGAATCCAAAAGGTTAAAGCGAAAATTTGTAAATTGTAACAATTAAATTTTCAGTAAAAAGTTAAGTAAACAAAACCAAATATTGACAATTAAAATTGCAAGGTTGAGAACCTGGGATACTGAAATAAAATTAGGTCAAGCAGTCAAGGGTTGTTAAAAAGTCACTTAAGGTAAAAGAGAAATTTTAATTTGAAGATAAGAACAAGAACTTCAGATAGGAAAGGGTTATATTTTGACAAGTAAGATTGACCGTTAAGTAGAGCAAAGTTTTACGCTTTGGTATACTCCGATTGAAAGCAAACTAAAATCGTAAAATCTTAATTTAAACTTTAATGTCAAATAGAATAAGCAGAGTATGGTTTCTTAACTGTGTAAGAACCAACACAAAGGATATTTTTAAGTCAAATAAATTGCAGTCTGTGCGATGTAAATTTAAATTTTAAATTTTAAAATTAAAAAATAAATATTTTTTAATCTAACTTGCAAACAAACTGAGTATTCTTTTAAACAAGTTTCTTACACTCTCCTACAGCTGATATGGTCATTTCGCCGTTTAGATGTCTTTCAAAAGGACCCATCCCCCGGGAGGACTTACCCGTTAAGGGTAGTATCCGCAGCAAGTTAGGTTTTTTCTTTTTTAAGTCCAGTGACTTGTTCTCTGGCAGATTTTGGCGAGCATTGCACAGCGTTCGTGGTTTTGGCTGCGAGCGGCTCGTTTCAAAATTCTTGCTCTGCAATGGGCGTTTGGTGGTCGGACTTGCGCGCGCGTGCTGGTCAACGGTAGGGTTGACGGCGCGGCGTAAGTGGTGGCCCGGTCCGTTGCAGTTAGTAGGATGGCGCCTGAACGTGAGGGACCGACGGGTAAAGTTGCGGACTTTCCCGTATAAATATTTCGGTCTCTATTAAAATAATAAAAAGACATGGCGAAATTCGACCTAGGAAGTGTAAGAAATAAATAATAAAAAGTTAAAGAAAAGAGTTAGATTGCAGTTTTAGGTTGAAACACTGGTAAATTAATTAAAAATAAGATAAGAAGGTGAAATTAAGAGGTAAATAGTTTAGTATGAGAAATAGATTTAAAAGAGTTAAGAAAGTAAAGTAGGGGTAAATAGTAGTAAGTAAAAAGAAGGAAACACATAGACGAACGCGCGCTTTGGAAACACACGCACGACATCCAACGACACTTTTATGTAAATTAAAGGATTTTATAAAAAAGTTTAGAATTAGAAATTAGAAAGAAGGAAAGGATTAAAAACAAAAAGTAGATAAACAGAACAGAAGCCATGGCAACACAAAAGCAGCAGGAAACAAGTGAAATGGAAAAGCTAATGGCGATGCTATAGAAAGAAAAAGAACAGGAAAGGTTAGAAAGACAGCAGGAAAAAGAAAAGGAGAGATTAGAAAGACAGGAAGAAAAAGAAAAGAAGAGAGTAGAAAGGCAGAAGAAAGAAGAACAGGAGAAATTAGAAAGATATAAAGAAAGAGAGCAGGCCGAAAAGAGATGACAAAATGAGGAAGCGAGGAGGATAAGAGAAGCAGAAGAAAAAGAGGGCAGGAGACAAAATAAACAACAAGAGAAAGAAAAGGAAAAGAAAGATCGAGAAGAAAAAGAAAAAAGGGATAGAGAAGAAATGAAACAATTCCAAGAAAAAATGGCGGAAAAGTTTAAAAGTCATAAGGACGACATAGCCCAGCACATGGTGAGCATGGACGCAAGAGTGTCGAATTATGAGAGCAAAGTCGACCAATTACAAGTAAGGATCGAAAAGGAGGAGGAGGAGCAACTGGAGCAGGACAAGAAAATCGTGGACCTGCAAACAGGCCTGCAGAAAGTGGAAACCAGCGTTAAAAGAGTAGCGGACAAAGTAAGGAGTGCAGGAGCACAAGCGACAAGTATTAGCTGGATAAAACCACGGGCCTGGGATTATCAGGAGCTTGCAGGAGCAAAAAGGATCGAGTATTATGGAAAAGACAACGAAGATCCGGTAGCGTTTATAAAGAGCATGGAGGAGCTCTTTGATGAAGTAGACCCCCATGTTAGAAGAAGAGACCAAACTGAAGATGGTGGTCAGAAATTTAAGAGGAACGGCAGAAGCCTGGTGGAAGGCAGTTATGAATCCAGGAGACCAGTATGTACAGTTTAAGGCTAAGGTTTTAGCCAGATACTGGGGTTTTGCTGCGCAAGAGAAAATAAGGCGGCAGTTAGACACTGGGAAGTATTACGAAATGGGACCTTACAGCAAGTCTGAGTACTTTGTGGTAATGGTCAACAAAGCCAGAAATTTGGACCCGCCGATACCAGAGCGTTACCTCGTGAACAAGGTGATGACGCATTTCGGAAGGGAGGTCCGGAATGCTAGCCTTGGCGTTCATAGGGAGTCAGTGGCCAGTGCCATTGATTTCCTTAACGGCGTGGAGACGGACAACGGGAGCCGGGGTATAAATGGGAGAGAGGTGCCGCCTAGGTACCAACAGAGGCCACCTCCAAATATGAGGCCTCCTCATCCAAGGAACAACACCAATGGGAACCCCAGGACGGAGAGAGAGACCAGACCACCTCCAAGACAGAACGTGGAACCAAGAAATAGGACAAGGAGTCCAAAAAACGAGGCGGGAGGGTCTCGTGCAAAATAGATGGAAACAGACAACATAGAGACAGACAATGGCAAGGAAAAGGAACCGAGACCCGGAACATAGAAATGAAAAAAAATATTGGTAGTATAAAGGAGAGTAAAAGAATAGTAAAAGAAAAAGAGAGGCAAAAAGGAGTTACATCTGACAGAGAAGCGAGCAAAAACGTGCTGGAAGGAGAAGGCAAAAGGGAACAGAGTGGATACAGGGCGATGGGTGGGGCAGAGCCCAAGGATGCTGTAGAACAGCTACCCAGTAACAGTAAAGAAGGAAAAAAGGAGGAAATTGAGAGAAAAAGTAGGCAGCAGGAAGCTGCAAAACAAGGAGGCCTGAAGAGTTCCAGTGACCTAGCCAAGATCCCGGAAGGAAACGGAAATGCAAGCAATCTCGAAGAAACTCAGAATCAGGAAAACAAAGAAAGAAGTGAAAAGCCAGAACAGATAAGAGCCACAGCTCAACAGCCATACATGGAACAAGCAAGGAAGTTAGTAGGTCTCAATATGGAGATACGAGACGACCTGCTCGAGGAGGAAGGTTTGTTGCCCCGACAATCCCAGAATTCTGAGGAATGCCCTGCACTCATAGGCGCTATCTGGCAACAGGTAGTGCGTGTTGAGATTGACACCGGCGCGGACGTGTCCGTTATACAGGGCGTGTCTGTATAACGAGCTGAAGCGCCAAGGGAAAGAATTCTTGTAATTGCCGGTAAGCAATACGGGCATTATTATGGCGGTGAAGACACCCCAGATAAGAGTCAGTAAGCAGGCCTTTATTCCTCTGAGTTTGGGAGGTCATGTAATAGAGAGTAGCTTCATGGTGGTGGAACGCTTACGGGCGGAAATTGTCATGGGTTGCGATCTGTTACATCGACTAAAAGCCCGTATCAACATGGAGAGACGCTTCATGACTTTCGAGGTCGAAGGAGGGATGGCAAGTCTCGACTTCATAAGACCTAAAAAAGACCATCCAAACACATCAGTTGCTAACTTGGAAGCTCAAGAAGGAGAAGATGTAAGATCTAAAGAAGACCATCCAGGAGAGCTCCAAGAGAATAGTAGGAGAGCAAAAATCGACAAGGTGGGATGGATTGGTACAAGCGAAGAAGAGGGGCTTGTACTGGCGCCAGCCGAACACCAGGCTGACGTCGTTACCCCTATCGAGAACCCGGAGTGGCCGAGTCTCGGGGGGGGATTGGGACATGGATCCCAATCTGAGGGAAATGTTGGAGCAGACGTGGCTAAAGAGAAACCAGAAACAGAATTAACACAGAGAGGTAGTGAACAGGAGAAAAAGGGAAAACCAGAAGGCCAGGAGGGAAAAGAAACAGAGCGAAGAGAAAGCAAGAAGGGAGCAGCAACTTCAAGTCAAAGAAGAGGAGCCGATGGCAAAGCAAACAGAAATGTGCCGTAAGGGAGGAGCAAAGAAGGTTATACACGTGGAACTAGGGCGGAAAAAAGGGCAGAGCCCGAGAAAGCCGAAAGTAGGCACAAAAAGCATAAAGGACAAGAGGAAGAAATAGGAGGAAAAATACAAAAAGGACAAGGAGGCCCAGAATGTTCCCACGACCATGCGGAAATCCCGGAAGGAAACAAGGATGCGAGCGAGCCAGAGGACAAAAAAAACAAGCGAAATAGGAAAGAAAAAGGAGGAGAAAAGAAAACTCAGGATAAGGCCAAAGGAAGTAGACCCAGATACAGGATGAGGAGGAGATTAGGAGTTGTAAATTGGAAGAGCAGAGTAAAGAGAAAGAAAAATAAAAAGTATAAAGACGACCAAACACTGAAACCACGTCGAGAATATAATATAAGAAACCTAAGTACAGTACAGCAGCAGGACGAAAATAAATCGATTCTCACGAAGACTCAGGGGGAAAGGCTGAAAAAATTAATAGAGGAATACAAAGAGGTATTCAGCGAGACTCCAGGAAGGTCTAATAAGTATAAACATAAATTGAAAATATATGAAGACAAACCGTTCATAAAGAGGAGTTATCCGATCCCTATAAATTATAGGAAACAGGTCCAACAGGAAATCGACGTTATGCTGGCCAACGACATCATCGAGAGGTCAAGAACGCCATACATCAACCCGATGGTAATGGTCCTCAAGCCAGACAAATCCATCAGACTATGCCTTGATGCTAGGAGACTAAATGACATCACTGTACCAGATTACGAAAGTGCACCAGCGATTGACGAGATTCTAAGGAAAGGAAGATGTAAGAGGTATATCTCCAAGATTGATCTCACGTCTAGTTTTTGGCAAATACCTCTTACACATGACTCCATCAAGTATACGGGGTTCCTCTTCAACAACAAGGTGTACAACTTCAAGGTAGTGCCTTTCGGACTACAGAACTCCTTAGCGGCATTGGTTAGGACGGTGGATTTGACGCTGGGACAAGAACTAGAGGAAAACATTCTAGCATACGTCGATGACCTGCTATGCTTGTCTGAGACGTTCGAGGAGCACCTCGAACATTTACGAACGATCTTCACCAAATTCAGGGAAGGAAACCTGACAATTAATCCAAGAAAAACATTTTTCTGTCAGGAGGAGGTGAAATTCCTAGGATACATTTTTACTCAGGAAGGGGTACGAACAGACCCAGAGAAGCTACAGGCCATACACGATTTTCCAGTGCCTAAAAATAAAAAGCAATTACAATCGTTTCTAGGATTTGTGAATTACTATGCTCGTTTTACGAGCAAGTATTCACAGGAAACCTCACCTCTTTTGAAGCTCCTGCGCAAGCAACAACCCTGGATTTGGAACTCAGACATGCAGGCGGCTTTTGATCGTGTCAAAGGGTTGTTTCTCGAGGCAGTAACGATTACACACCCAAGAGCCGGGCAGGATGTCTTCCTACAAACGGATGCCAGCCACATAGCGATAGCAAGTCAACTCTATCAAAAGGACGATAACGGGGATTTGGCGGTTATTGGATTCGCTAGTAGGACCCTCAAGAAAGCAGAATTGTCATACAGCGTGTGCGAGAAAGAACTGCTGGCCATTGTGCACGGCCTCAAGAAATTTAGACCACTTATATTAGGAGCGCCGTTGCACATCATCACGGATAACAAGGCATTGCAATTTTTAAACACCTGCAACTTCACCAACTCTCGCATCACCAGATGGACACTAGCGATCCAAGAATACCAACCCTCCGTTATTCACTGCCCTGGCAAGGAGAACTTACCTTGCGATACGGTCAGCCGCATGTACCAGGCACAAAGCGGGATCGGAAAACTAAAGAACGAGCAGGCGGTTATCAGGCTAAACGAATTGAAAAGCGAGAAACCCTTAAGACAAATAATCCTATCATTGAAGGAAGGACAAAGGGAACAAATAGATTTAAATAATATAAAAGAAAATATACAAAGGTACCCGAGATACGAGGTAATAGAAGGATATTTGTGCTTTAAAGTGAGAGGAAAAAATAAAATAGTGATTCCAGAAGGGAACATTGAGCCACTCATAAACGAAGTACACCAGGTGTACTTGCACATTGGAAGAAATAAATTGGCAAAAATGCTAGGTCGGAGCTTCTATATAAAGAATATGTACCAAAGGGTGATGGAAGTGATAAGGAGATGCAAAATATGTCAATACGCCAAGCATACTAACAGGTATTCACAAGCATTAACAAGACCAATCCTTACACAACAACCAGGGGAAATGGTTGCCGTAGACTTCTTAGGGCCCCTACCCAGGAGTATAGGAGGGGCGAGACACGTACTAGTGATCCTTGACGTGTTCTCAAAGTTCATAAAATTATACGCTGTGAAAAGCCCGAACTCCAAAACCTCCATTGATCGCATGACTGAGTATTTTAATACAGTGGGAAAACCGATTAAAATTCTTACCGATTTCGGCGCGGCATTTACCTCCAAACAGTGGAAAGAATGGATCGAGGCAGTAGGAGTGCGACACATTCTTATCCCTGTTCGGCATCCCCAGGTAGATTTAGCCGAGCGTATAAATCGAGATTTGGGAAGAATTTTACGGACATACTGTAGTAATGCACAATCCTCATGGCAAAAATACTTGCAATACATAGAAAAAAATCATAACCAAATGCCACACGAGATCACAGGCTACACGCCGGCAATGGTCCACTGGGGAGTGGAAACAAACTATGTATGGGAAGGATATATCCCTTAGGATTGTAGGAATGCGGTAGTGGAGACTAGGAGGGAGATGCTTCAGAAAGTATTTCAGCGAATTAGGACTAAGGGAGACTACAGAGCGGCAAGGACAAATAGAACCTGTAAGGAGACGCACTTCCAAGTCAACGACCTAGTGTTAATCACGAGGCATAACCGCTCCAATGTGCAAAGAAAAGAAACAGAAAAGTTACTATTGATTTACGAAGGCCCTTTTAAAGTAACCAGGAAATTAGGGCGTAAGACCTATGAAGTGGCCAATATTATTACAAATAAAGTAAGGGGAAGGTACGATGTTAAAGATATAAAATTGTACGTAGACTAATAATAAACAAAGAAGCCTGATAGCTGACCTGACTTCAAGACAAAAAAAAAGGTATGTTGCCTTAGTGCAACAAATATTGATCCGAAGTTGTGTATAGTAGGAGCACTGACCCAGGCAAAAAAGATAAGGAAATAGCTTTAGTACACAAGGTCACAGCTGTGTGGAGTTACCGACTAATGCGTAAGCAAGTTACGCAAGACGCCAGCTGATAAAAATGACAGCGCCCGAGAGTGAGAGGGCAATACGGGAACATCGTTCCTCACTTAAGATAAGGAGCGTAAGTAAATAACTGCAGGTATAGATTGTAAGAAGTTGGTTAGATATTTTGAATTGTAGTTATGGGAAATGTAAAATGTTTATATGTTTGTAAAGAAAAAAATAAAATAAAGCCACTAAAGAGGGAATAAATGTAGGGCGAAGTAAGAAAAGGAAAATTTAAGATAAAAAATTTTTAAATTGTTAAACTTTCAAAGTAATGAAGCAAAGAGAAAACAAAATCAGATATATTGTGTAAAGCCTGAGAGTGAAAAGTGAGAGTTGTGAGATTTATATAAATGTATAAACTTATGGTTGTACTTATTAATATTGTAAAAGTGTTTAAAAGTGTTTCAGTGATACGAGATAGAAGAGGACCAAGGACAAGTAGATAGATAAGTAAGATAGTTAAGGATTAGCTAGCACCCACAAATAAACTAAGAAAACAAATAAATCTCGAAAAATAATTTTTTTTTTGTATAAGTAAATTTTTTTTTTGGAGATACTTTCAAAAATTTTTTTCCTCAATTTTAAAGGGGGATTTTGCGGCGGGCAGTATTCTCTTGGAATACATACCGCAAAAAGATAAAATTTAAAACATAAAGAGTTTAAATTTCTTTTATATAAAACAAACCGAGCCACCGTAAGAAGGGTTAGAAACTTTAATTTAAGGCCGTTTGCAAGGGGAAGATGGTCAAAATTGACCTAGAGTTACCATCGACATTTCCAGAGATAAAGCAAGACGAGAAAAATCAATAACAAAGAATAATAAAACTTCATCAAAGGCACCCTTAAAGAGTTATACGGCTAGAACGAAAAAGTGGATACAATCGATCTGTCTTATAGATTCTGCTAGCCGTTGAGCTTTTGTACAAAAGGTGATGCGCGCGCCGATTATGACGACATCGATAAGGTTTCTTATTGGTTGATAGGCTCGTGGGAACAGACTGGCTTCCCGTGGGAGACAAAAGTTAGCGTCGTTTTACACCCCAGCTAAACCAGGACTCTTGAACCGTACGGACGTGTAAGGGATTAGCTCCGGTAAAACAATGAATAGTAGTTTTGTTACCGTTAATAGTTCAAAAACTATGAGTGGCTAGGGAAAGTTCGTTTCGTTGAGATGTCGTGACGCTGTGTTTCTGAAAATGGGGCCCTTTCGCATTTCAAGATCGCGTCGAAAGAGGTTTCCCCATAAAATTCCATCAAATATGTGCGAGCGTCTTTAAATGTGTGTGTTGCAGTCTTACTACGAAGACAAGGCGAAGTGAACAGTGATAACCTAGCATAAAAAAGTGATACTAAATTTCTAACAAAATTAACATAATTTAACTAACTTGGTAAACGTTTTAAAAAATTTTTATTCTTTTCTGTGTCATAAAATGCCCAGTTAAGAACTGTGTTAAAAAAGGTCTTAAAGTTAAAAATTTTATTAGTAACTGTCTAAAATTTAAAAGAGGTGCAAAAGGCATCGAAGAATGAAGATGGGAAAGTTTCAAACAAAGGGTGAGCAAGCAGATCTACCTGAGGCGTGCCAGAAGCACAAAGGGATGGAGGCTTTCAAAGATGGCGGCGACTCGTGGGAAGTCATCCAAGTATACCTGCGTGGGAAAGATGCAACATCCAAGCCGGACCTCCCCCACCCCACTGGAGAACAAAGGGAGAGACGAAGAAGAGAGGGAGAAATGGGCAAGCCGTGCTTTGTGGTGGATTTCAGGTTAGGTCTATTTTGTCTTCCCTTTGCAAATTAGAAATTTTTAATTTGAAGAATTTTTTCTTAATGGGAGAATGTTATAAAATTTAATTAAATTTTCAAACCATTAACAGTAAACTTTGAATTTCAGAAGTAAATGCTGGTGGCTTTGTTTCAAAGGGTGGGATTTCAAAATGGCGATGCCATAAAAGCAGAAATTATGTTGCATTTCATGAAAGTAAGGGAAATAGAAATTTTAGGTTAGAACTTATGTAAAGGGTAAGGGTTTTAAATAAACAAATGAAATAAAGGGTTTTAAATTATTTAAAGAGTTAAAATCTTATGAAGGTGTAAGGAATTTGAATAAGAGATGTGTTGTAATAAAATTAAATACGATTTGCTAAAAGTAAATATCCAAGATGGCGGACAAAGGCCATTGTTTACAACAGCTGATTGGAAGGTCATGCTTTAGTTTCAAGTACTCCTATAAACGGGAGTGCTATTTCATATAATTAAATTAAACTAAATTGTTATTTTATCTAGAAGGAGTCATTTTGACATTTTTCCATATGAAACAAATTGACATAAATTGTTCTCATTTAAAATAAACAAGGGTTATATCAAATTGAAGCTATTTAATTGAAATTGTTGATTTTATTTAGAAAAGGGTGAAATATATAAATGTATTAAATAAATTAAATCAAACCAAGGTTTGAGTAAAAATAAAGGGTTATGATTTTGATATGTGTAGATTTTAAATATTTTGAAAAAAGTTCAACAAAAGGGTCAAGTTAAACAAGAGATTTTAAAATTGTGAGTTGGGCTAGCTAATAATAATATGTTAAAATAAGTTTTTTCTTTTATGAATTATAAGTATATTTTGTTTATTTCATGATTTATATGTATGTAAAATAATATGTTGGTGATAGGGAAACTTAGAAGGAAAAATGACAATTTTGCAAATTGGTTTAAAAATATAAGTTCTATAATTTAGGCAAATGGGTTAGTAGCCATTTAGCAAAGGTTACTCAAGATTTATTAAATATCAATTTCCTTCAGGAATTGCATTGATAAATTTTAAATAAATTTTAATTAGATTTCAGTATGTATAATTTTCATGAAGAAAGGGTTAACCAAATGATAACCAAAGGGTTACATATTTTATATTAAAAGGGTTTAACTATGTTTAAATAAGTTGTAAACAAAACTCAGTATTTATAATTTTCATGCCGAAAGGGCTAATCAAATAGTAACCAAAGGGTTAAATATTTTCTAGTAAAAGGGTTAAATGAATTTAAAAAAAAAATTTTTGTAGATTTTGTAAATGATTGAGGATATGTTTAAAAAGGTTAAATATGTTTCAGTAAACGTTTTAATTAAAATATGTATTTAAATATTATAATTTCAATTGGGAAGGTGTTAGAATTTATTCAGCGGATGACTTAACAATTTTTATTGATTATGATTTGTTGTTCAGTAAATATTTTGATAATCTTGTGGGAGATATGGCTATATGTTTTATATGTAATTTTTGTTTCAGTATGGGCTTGATAATTGGTTTTTATATAATCTGATATAATTTATGAAATTGTTTTTAGGTTGTTTGGTAAAATTGAGTAAAACTTTACCTGCTAAAACAAATAGAAATTGAATTTTAAAAAGGTCATTTAAAATTGATAAAGATATAGAAAAAATTTTATCATTTACATGCCTATGTAGAGTATGGCCATAAAAAAAAGTAGTGTGTTTAGAAAGTTTAACTAATTGAACAAAATGTGAAAAGTAGGGATCTTTCGGAGTGTATTGAAGAGTAAGGCTTTACTTGAATCCAAAAGGTTAAAGCGAAAATTTGTAAATTGTAACAATTAAATTTTCAGTAAAA
>JBAIZL010000005.1:176994385-176999385 GCA_036971475.1 Prosapia bicincta | reverse complement strand
ACTCTGTGAATGACGGTAGGCAAAATTCCTTCGTAAAACGTGTGTACAAACGGGCGCGCGTTCTAGCACTTACCACAATTCATTAGATATAATTTTGTGTTATTTAATATTTTTACAAAACAGTAAACGCTTTTTTTCTCTCTGCGGAAAAGTTACTCAAACATTAAACCGATGTCAAAGTAAAAAACATTGACTCTTCAACATTGACTGCATTTGGTGTCAACTCACGTTCCAATTACAACCAGGACTGAAGGCTGAGGTTTATGCCTATAGAATAACAAGAGGTCGAGTAAGAACCCTGCAGTGCATACCAAGACATGCAAACATGAATTGCAATGGGAAGGCTAATGAACTCACAAAACTAGGAGAAAGTATTCAGCAGCTATAAAGTCCAATAAGGTTATTCACGGCCTAATGGTCGTGGGTATGTCGCTATCAGAACTATCTCCAACAAGGTCTAAGAAGAGACAAAGTAAAGATAAAGGATGGGAAGAAATTTGTTTAAGACCCCAATTGTGGAGTGTCATTGCGGATATACGCTTGAACACCGGTTATGACTGTCTCTAGGCGCTCCTTCACTTGTATGGCCTGACCGATACTAGTACCAACCCTCTTTGCAACAGTTTCGAGAGGACAGGCGACCACAGGTCAGTTTCCCAAGCACCGCTGATGAATATGGTTAAGCAATTGCCAATGACGTCTTGTCCTTACTGGGACGTTCGACGCCTGTCAGAGTTGCCGACAGCTGGGATTAAAAAGGAAAATGAATAATAATTAAAAAAAAAATTATTTTTTTTTACAATGTGTTTTTGAAAAAGTTTATTGATCGGTAACAGAATGATGTTAATTTTGGCAATTTTATTTGTTTACCTCTCGATTTGTTAGGGTCACGTTTTACCCAAAAATAATATTCTATTAACTTTCTTGACAAAAAACTTTTAATTTATTAGGTTTAATAAATGTTATGAACTGGTTAAGATTATTAGTATAAATTTAACGTGTGATACGGCCCCCTTATACATCATATGCAATATGTAAACAACTATATTCCGCCAGGTCTTGCTGTGACTTTAACATGTTTTATAATTAGTTTCACTAAATCAATTACATGTAGCAGTGTAATATAAAGTCTTAGTTTAGAAACATTCTAAAGTAAAGGGTTTAGTAGAGATGCATTGTAGAGCAAAGGACGACGTAATTTCATTCCCGGGGCCATGTGGTTGTGGCTGCAGATGGAATGCGAGAATAAACGTCATAACGCTACTGTTCTAATTAAGCACTTACTGAAAGACTTTCTAAAATCAACTGATTGTCATATTATTTCGGCATATCATACTTGAATATTTCATAACACTCTTGAGAAGTGGATCGAGCAATGACTAGAATTCAAAAATAAATAATTGACTGATTATAAATATGTTATAAATGAAAAATATTATTATTAATAAAAATTAAAATTGATTTATTCAATTGATAAAAAGATGTATACAATTTACATCATTAATAAAATTGAACTTGCAAATAAATAGGTTGTATAAAAAATTGAAAAATATATATTTCGTTTGAAAGTAATAATAAACAAAAATTGTTTTAAATATAAAACTTCTAAGATGTTTCGGTACCCATTCTTCATGTGTGGCATTTTACCGCTAAAAAATAATTACAAGATTTTTGCTATGCTACTTCTCAAAAATGTCTATAAAGTTTATGAAACGTAAATCAATTAAAATTCAATGTTACCTGTTTTTATACAATAATTACTTACAATAATGTGCAAATCGTTTATTGTAGATGTTAGGTTTTATTAGTAAACCATTATAGTATTAAACTATTATTGACTAGTGAATTAGGCTTTACCATTATAGTTGTTTGTCCTTCGTGGTGCAACTACGCCGTTTATTTTCTACAGGTTTTAGTGCTCTTCTAGTCTTCAAAAGTTAAGAGGTAAATTTGACTTATCAAGAGGTTTTATAATCACTTATCAATATATTATTTATAATAGAGGAAACAGAAATTATAAGGATGCCGTTTAAAGTATCGAATTAGGCTCGCGTACGCCTAACGTGCGCCTAATTAGGCTCCTACTTAAATAGGAGTTTACTGCTGAAGTGAATAATACTAAATTAGATACGACAAACTCATTGTAAAAGCTGATTATGTTTGAAGTTAGTCTTACAGATAATGTAGCAAATTCCAAGATAATTTAATCGTTCTTTAACTTTAGTATATTTTGCTCAAGTAATAAGCAGAATAATCTTTATTACCGAGCGGGATACAATCTTCAATATAAAAGTGAAAACCTTATCCTATATAAGGTAATTTTCATATAGTGTGTATTCTGTTGAGAGTATTATTAAACCTTAATTTGTAACGAAAATATTGAAATTAAAAAAATCCTTTTTCAATTTTAAGTACAATATATATGTGTGTGTGTTGTAACATTATATGGTTTTCTATAAAATTATATTTTCATGGTGTTTCTATTTTATTAATAAATAATTGTAATTAGCCTTAATTTTGAGCGTTAATCTACTCTTTAGGGTTGTTTCTTAGGATCATAAAGAGAAAAAGTTCAAAAGCACCAAATACTCGTATATAATTTGGGTCAGGTAAAACTCGTAGACATTAATTTACTGTTTTATATTAGTATTATAATAATATTATATTATACTAAAATATACTATATTTTACACACACACACACACACACATATATATATATATAAATATCGCAACACGTATTCTTGTGTATTAATAAAGAACATAAGTCAAGATACAAATACAAGAATTATAATTGAATTTACAATTAAAAGCTTTTCGTTGGCTAATAATACCAACATCATCAGGAATATTAAACAATTCAATGTTTAATATTCCTGGTGATGTTGGTAATGTTAGCCAACGAAAAGCTTTGAATTGTAAATTCAATTATAATTCTTGTATTTGTATTTTGACTTATGTTCTTTATATATATATATATATATATATATATATATATATATATATATGAATAGTATACTTATATATCATATATGTATTGTATAACATATTATATGGTTACTATTATTTATTTATATATTAAACTATATATATATATATATATATATATATATATATATATATATATATATATACGTATGTATGTATACAAAGTAGAGTTTGTAACAAATATTTCGTAGAACAAGTAATAAATAAAAAAATATGAAGTCTAAGACAAAACCAAAGGGAGATTAAGTCTAAACAAAATTCGATATTTCAATCATTGGATGTATGAAACGATGGTGTAATATCTAGTTCGTAAATGCAATTTATGCTGATGATTTTTTGTGATTCGAAATAAGTCAATAGCATTCCGCTTAAACTTACTGTGAAGGTCCTCATGATATCAATTTATTAAATTAATTAAAAGCTTCAAGAACGTTGTTTTGTAAATATTCTTGCAGTTGAAATGTTTCTGCCTTAAATAACAGAAACATCATTTACTAATATCTGTTTTAAATCTCAAAAGTGAGAGCACTGTAACTAGTAACCTCTCGAAAGTTGACTCGTGATAATAGAAAGTAAAGTTTTTTTTTTAATTACAACAATAAAATGTAAGGGATATATATATATATATATATATATATATATATATATATATATATATATATATATATATGTGTGTGTGTGTGTGTGTGTTACGTGTTTTATTACAGTTGAAATTATTACAAAAACTATGCTTTAAAAATACAACTAATGTACATTCAGTTGGAGTGGAGACAATTGTTCTCCTCTAAGTTTCTTTCACATTCAGTTAACAATGGTCTACAGGTGCTCAAAACACAAAACCTGCGTCAGCAAAATTATATATAGGTCACCTTTATATTAGTTGCATTTACAATACGTAGTTATATAACTCCTCTACCCATAAATAAAACTTCTGGGGGTGGCGAACGTTCATCCTCTGTTGGAGTTCTTTTTATTATCTTGATGAAGGTGAAGTAGGCCTATATCAAGCCACTGAATAAGGCACTACAAAGGACGATAGTTCATACACTAATAAGATGGCTTTTTTCCATAGTTGGATTGATTTTAGACGTGGCTTCCGTGTTGATTTTATCCAGCCGTATAACTTCTATCGAAAGCTGTGGCCCTTTATCCATCGTAAATTTTAACTGGGACGTGTCTATGAGAATAGGGTGACATCCAGATGTCGTTGACGTATAGCTTAGTTTCATGTCGTTGAAAAAGACTGAATCATAATTAGTTTTTATTAAGAATATGGCTTGAAGAGTGTCAGTGGCAGTTGCCTTTTGGTTGGTATTACTAGAGACTCTTTATTGGAGAAAGTTGCCAGGTAATGTTTGTTTTCTGTTATCCAGTTCTCCGTTGTTATCCGTGACTTCCAATGCATGTTTCTATCTCTCTTATTACAGTTCAGATAAGTTATAATTTTAGACATAAAGTGATGGAAAAAGCTAAATTTAACTTTCAAACTTTAACTGGTCATGGCATAATAGTACAAGTTTCTAATATTTGAAATGCTGGAAGTGTAAATTCGTTTGTGTGATGTATAGCAATTTTTTAAAATGTCGAATACATAAATTTAAATGTATTTTAAATTTTGTAAAAGCAATCTCATTTAGATATCATGTGCCATGCCATTGTTTTTTTTAAATAATGTAAAGTTCTTATAAAATACTATATGCAAAACAATTTAATGCCAAACATAAATTAGTGTAAATGTTTCAGATGTAATTTTGCTGTTGTATTTTATTTATATATTTTGTGCAGTAAAACTTGATTTATTTAATTTGATATTTGTTGGTTAAATTATTTATTGAATGCACCCTTCTTGAATTCAATTACATTCTTGACATTACAGGTCAAATAACTAATTGTATAATGAATTGCTGCAATATTTAACATCATAATTCATTAGAAATTTATATTATATCAATTTATTATCCCCCACGTTACGCCGTTACAATTGCCGCAGTTAGATATAAATTTTGTAATACA
>JBAIZL010000005.1:176876885-176989385 GCA_036971475.1 Prosapia bicincta | reverse complement strand
GATGCAGGGCAAGGGGCAAATCTGCAGAGTTAACACACTATCTTGGAGGTAGACCCACCCAAACCTCAGGCATAGCATCCCTGCAGCGGGAATTTAGCCACCCGAGGAAAAGGCTTAAGGTAAAGCTACCTTGGAGCCTGGTCTTAGGTAAAGCCTCTTTGGAGGTAGACCTTAAGTAAAGCTACCCAAGAGTCCGGCCAGGCTGGTTGCTATATCAATTACAACCTATCGACCAAGACAAATACCTCCACCAAGTCCTAGGTAAAGCCATCCGGGTGTCAGACCATAGGTAAAGTAACCGCGGAGTCGGGCGTGAGGTAAAGCTACCACTGAGGCAGACCATCGGTAAAGCCACCCTGGACATAGGAATAGTCTATACGGAGCATGGCCTCAGGTAAAAGCCATCCCGAAGACAGCCGATAGGTAAAGTAACCCCGGAATCTTACATTAAGTGAGGGTGGTTATCAAATGAAATTACCAAAAATGATCGGCTACATCAAACGACCAACGTTCCAACTAAACACTAATTGTAACCGACCAACCGAGCGCAAATAGTCAACAAGTTGAATCGACCAATCACAACGCAGGGGCCCGGCGGGCTTACGCAAACGGTCGCAGTAAGACGTGAAAGCCCATATACCATGTTAAACCAATATATATGATAGTCCACATAATGTGTTAAACAAACATGCAGGCCTAGATACATACTATGCTAGGCCAACATACAAGGGCCTACCATGTCTGTAAACCACAGCCCAAACCCTTATGACCTGAGCTATTTTCACCTCCTCTATTAGGTCGATCCTGGCAACCGTATAATATGGGAGGTACTATAGGGTACATCTACCAATGCATAACCTATCAAGCCCGCGTAAAGGTTTATGACGTATCGGCGTTCGAGCGACTTAGGTATTAGGCCCTCCATAACTAGAGGGGCAAGGGTTATGATTGTCAAACTCAAAATTGTCTATGCTACAAAATAATAAACAAAGCAATAAAGCCCTGTCGTTTCAGGGAATACGCCTGACCGCGTGCTAGACATGTACAGACTTGCAGAGATAACACATTACCTAAAAACCGCAACGGCAGCCGGTGACCGCTATAGCAGGCATAAAAACCCGCACGGCTGTGTCGTTGTGAATCTAGGCACGTGTCTATGTTTTGATTACTGTATCAATTTACTGTGTACTGTCGTCATACCAAGGCCTATAATCAGAAATCAGTGTAAATAATCAAATAGCCTCAATGGACATCTCCTATAGCTGTAAATGTATCTAGATATAAAGGTATATATGGAGAAACACTAATAATGAGCCCTATCACAAAACGAGAATAAATATATGTTATAAAACGATGCTAAGCCATCATGCATGCTATCATACATAGGCCTGTTTAGCCAACACACGTGATAGGACACATAATGTGTTAAACAAATATGCGTGTAGGCCTGCATACATACTATGCTAGGCCGACTTACTACATGGGCCTACTATGTCGGTAAACCACCGGCCAAAGCCTATATGACCTGAGCTATTTACACCTTGTCTATCAGGTAGAACCAGGCAATCGAATAATATGTAATATACATCCCTTATTAGGCAAATATCCCCGTTACCCACATAGACCTATGTTAAGCCAGGATGAATGATATCTTATATAGTGTGTTAAACAAATATGTTTCTAAACCTACATAAATAATATGCTAAGCCTGTGCTAAACAGATATGCGTGTAAACTCACATAAATACTATGCTAACCAACATGGATGCTATCCTACATAGGCTTATATACTATGTTAGGCCTGCATACGTAATTACCCTATATAGTGTGTTAAATAAATATGCGTGTAAACCAAATAAATACTATGCTAAGCCAACATGCACGCTATCATACTATGTTAGGCCTACATAATGTGTTAAACATATATGTGTGTGCAAGCTTGCATAGATATTATGCTAAGAAGACATGGGCCTGAACACATTATATCCGGTGCATAGTTTAGCTTACGGTCATCACACACTATCCTACAAGCTGCCCACATAATACCTGATACATAGCCTGGCTAATCATTAACACATAGTAGGCCCCAACACATAATATCCGGTGCATAGCCTCGCTAAATAAGCATAAACTCCCCAAAATTGGCTTATCAGTTATGTATGGTCTAGATATAGTCACACATGTCATTTCAAAAGTCAGCTGGAAAGAAACACTAGCCTGGCTAATCATTATCACATAGTAGGCCCCAACACATAATCTCCAATGCATAGCCAGGCTAATGTTCATCATGTAGTACCCAATGCATAGCTTGAGTATGGTTTATCCAAAGCATAGCTTGACTATGATTATCACATGAGTAGGCTGATTACAAACTAACACATAATAATCATTGCACAGTCTGGCTAGTGGTTATTAAATAGTACCTGTTGCATAGCCAGGCTAATGATTAACACATAGTACCCGATGCATAGTCTGACTAGGGTAAACACATAGTATCCGAACCATAGATTGACTAATGGTTAACACATGGTATCCAAAGCATAGCTAGGCTAGTGAATAACTAGTGGTTAGTTTGACTATGGTTAACACACACACAGTATCCGATGCGTAGCTTAGCTAATGGATAACACATAGTAACCTATGCTTAGCCTGACTAGGGCTAACACATATCCGATGAATTGCTCGACTAAGGCTAACACACAGTATCCGGATCGAATATGACGTCATCCAGGGCGGACGTTTAACCAACCAACATACGCTAAGTTCAAACGAACAACATTTACACCAAGCTCAAATAGGCTACGGCCAGATCAACGTTTCAGCTAATGGTTAGTGAAGGCACCAACAAAAGCCTTAGGCCTTAGACATAGCTACCAACGCCTACCAAAATATCTATGCAGAAACCGTCAAGGCCTGTCTAGGTATGTTGTATCATTTACAGCATACTAATTAAGGTAAAGCTACCTTTCAGGTATGCCCCAGGTAAAGCTACCCTGGAGTCAGGTCGTAGGTAAAGACACCCAGGTCTTAGGTAAAGCCATCCTGGAGAAGGGCCCGTGTTTTGCCCTAATCAGATTTTAACGACAGTTTACATTTTTGTTAGATTTAGCATTAGACCTAGGACATGAGTTTACATGTTTTTGCGAAGTTATATTTAGCCTAAATTACGCCGGGTGATTGGAAATTTTACGAGATATGTCTAAGCTAGTGTTAAACTTGTCTAGAGGCCGAGTTTACTAGATATCTAGTAATGTGTCTCGTGCGGGTTGCGACCTGTTAAACAGATTGTAATGTGTATAATGCAGCTGTAACTAGATTTAACACTGAATGTTTAATTTGGTTATCGTTCAAATCATATTATTATCAAGACACTAGTACTTATCCTATGTTGACCTCTACCTATATAGTTTGTTTTAGGAGTTTCAATAAGTACAAACACATGTAAACAAAATCATTTTATTGATCACATAGTAGTATTATTTACATTAGGCTACGATAGGTATACTCTTATCGTAGCGGATGTCCGCACCCTGCATATGCTACACTCTTGAAGGTTCAATGCACACCCCAGACAGGCAAACACATGTCCGCACGGTAGAAGGGCAACCTGTATTTCTTCGATACAGCAAATCTTGCACAGCGTACGATCATTCAGATTGTTTACACCGTCATCGTCGTCCGAGTAGTCTTCATCGTCTGTTGTACAGATGTCTTCCCCCATCTGTGCCTGTTTAGCACATATACCCACTATGTATTTACATTTAGGAAACCACTTTGCATGTTCCTGTAACGGATCATCATTCGCTGACCAATCTTTAAGGCCTCCGGCGCATGTAAAGCACAATGTTTGATCTTCTTGGCCGGTGTAAAAGAATCCCGCTTCGCTGAGACGCTCGGGGTTGACAGTATGGTTTGACACTCCTTTCCAAGTACGAAACGATCTTAATCTACGACGATACGGTGATAGTTTGGGGAAGGCTTTCTTCTCGATTGTGAGAGTGTCTGTCCAGTAGTAGACACCTACCATGCTGTTGTCTGAGGACTTGGGTCTGTGCTGTCCGTACTTATATTGTTGGTTAGGGGATGATTACGTCAGGGTTGATCAGAGGCATGTTGAACTCGTTCAGATTTGTACACACCCGCCCTTTGGCCGACTTCTCCTGCAGATGGACTAGTGTTATGGCAAGCAACAGTTAAACCTATACAGATGACCGTCCGGACGGCCTCTTGACCGACATTTTGTTTGACGTCATTTGCTGCGGTTATGTTGATATTGCGGTCATAACAGTATTAATGTATAGGTTTTAAAGAAGCATTGTCGAGCTCTGTGAGTATGATCTACACCTGCAATGAAACGTTACTCTATTACCGTCGGTCATAGAGGTAATTATATACCGTTTTTCGGCTTGTGATGAGCAATTACGCGGGGAGGGGTGAAGTAGGTATATATGCCGGGAATTTCATACAGAGAGCACCAGTCTTCGGCGTTTTTGCAATTAAGTGTGTTAAGATTAACGATGACCGATAAAAGTATTCAGTCAGAGGTGAGTATGAAATAGTGTGTTCTTTCTTCTAAATACTTTCTATTTTTCGTTATTCCAATTTTTCCATTGGTTTTCCAGCCAACAAACATCGACGATGAAACGGGTATTTGGGACGATAGCACACGTAGCCCAGGGACATCGTACTATAGCCGCCATTCGATGGAGGCCGAGCCGAGTACCTCTGGTACCACATCACAGGTAATTATATACAATTTAGACTATTATCAGAGGCTCGTTTTCATATCTAATAATGATATGTTTCTTTCAGGGAACAAACACTCCAGCCAAAGGACCCGAGTCTACCAACCATCCAACACTGGTGATTATTGTATTCCTATTGCGTTATTACTGTTTTCTTTGTATTTTTCATTACTAATAAATTGTATTTCATAGGCTGGACCAATAAATCACGCTATCATCAGGGTCGGAAATCGAATTTTCTATTCAAGCGTATTAGAGGAGGAACTGAAGCACATACGAGGGGTCGAGCACGCCCGTATTGACTGTTTACTTTGTTTAGGACGCAGGATACGATATCCTCCTCAATATGCGGTAAGTTTTATTGAACAGTGATAGTGGTAGTATAGGCTTATACAAGATTTTTTTAAATTTCTATTTATTCCTTTTCTAGACTGTTGTGGAGTATGCACGTGCAGCTGCAGCACGTAGCGTAACGACTGATGCACTACATATGCTAAGACGGCTTGTATCGGACCTAGAGGCGGCGTTGCGTAAAGACGCGTGTGAGGATAGCTTCTACGCAGTCGGCGTATGGAGGATTATGATTGGCGAGCTGGACAAGCTAGTTGAAGAAGGCAGAAGAAGAGTGGCTGTCGCTGAAGCGAAGGCAGTAATGGTCGAGCGAGACCCTCCATACACGGTCGTAAGTGTTACATTTTGTAGCGATACCTGTATTTATACTATTCGTGTACAATAATATAAATTATCCACTTTGTACGTGTGTTGATACAGAGAAGTTCGGGAGAGCAGATTGAAGGAGGCGGCTATCGTATAGCGGACTGCGCTGTCTGCTTGGGAAAACCACCATGCACCGTCATCGTACCCTGCGATCACGTTTATTGCAACGAGTGTGCTGAAAAGGTGCAGATGTGCCCCATATGTAGGAAACACGTAGACAGACGCTACCGGCTATATCTGAACCTGGAGTAATTGTTCAAAATATCATAATTTAAATATTCGTTAATAAAGTCTTATCTGTATATCCAGAGTTTTATTTACACCATCATATTTCACAGCATCGATAGCCGCTTAACTATTGTTAAGGGTTGACTCCAAGCTAGCTTTACCTAAGGCTTCGGGTTGGCTTTACCTGAGACTTTGCTCAATGATTGCCTTACCTAAGACCTGGGTGTCTTTACCTACGACCTGACTCCAGGGTAGCTTTACCTGGGGCATACCTGAAAGGTAGCTTTACCTTAATTAGTATGCTGTAAATGATACAACATACCTAGACAGGCCTTGACGGTTTCTGCATAGATATTTTGGTAGGCGTTGGTAGCTATGTCTAAGGCCTAAGGCTTTTGTTGGTGCCTTCACTAACCATTAGCTGAAACGTTGATCTGGCCGTAGCCTATTTGAGCTTGGTGTAAATGTTGTTCGTTTGAACTTAGCGTATGTTGGTTGGTTAAACGTTGGCTATTTGATCTAGCCTACACTGGCCATCACGGTATCAACATAGCCGCCGTCTCCGCCCTGGATGACGTCATATTCGATCCGGATACTGTGTGTTAGCCTTAGTCGAGCAATTCATCGGATATGTGTTAGCCCTAGTCAGGCTAAGCATAGGTTACTATGTGTTATCCATTAGCTAAGCTACGCATCGGATACTGTGTGTGTGTTAACCATAGTCAAACTAACCACTAGTTATTCACTAGCCTAGCTATGCTTTGGATACCATGTGTTAACCATTAGTCAATCTATGGTTCGGATACTATGTGTTTACCCTAGTCAGACTATGCATCGGGTACTATGTGTTAATCATTAGCCTGGCTATGCAACAGGTACTATTTAATAACCACTAGCCAGACTGTGCAATGATTATTATGTGTTAGTTTGTAATCAGCCTACTCATGTGATAATCATAGTCAAGCTATGCTTTGGATAAACCATACTCAAGCTATGCATTGGGTACTACATGATGAACATTAGCCTGGCTATGCATTGGAGATTATGTGTTGGGGCCTACTATGTGATAATGATTAGCCAGGCTAGTGTTTCTTTCCAGCTGACTTTTGAAATGACATGTGTGACTATATCTAGACCATACATAACTGATAAGCCAATTTTGGGGAGTTTATGCTTATTTAGCGAGGCTATGCACCGGATATTATGTGTTGGGGCCTACTATGTGTTAATGATTAGCCAGGCTATGTATCAGGTATTATGTGGGCAGCTTGTAGGATAGTGTGTGATGACCGTAAGCTAAACTATGCACCGGATATAATGTGTTCAGGCCCATGTCTTCTTAGCATAATATCTATGCAAGCTTGCACACACATATATGTTTAACACATTATGTAGGCCTAACATAGTATGATAGCGTGCATGTTGGCTTAGCATAGTATTTATTTGGTTTACACGCATATTTATTTAACACACTATATAGGGTAATTACGTATGCAGGCCTAACATAGTATATAAGCCTATGTAGGATAGCATCCATGTTGGTTAGCATAGTATTTATGTGAGTTTACACGCATATCTGTTTAGCACAGGCTTAGCATATTATTTATGTAGGTTTAGAAACATATTTGTTTAACACACTATATAAGATATCATTCATCCTGGCTTAACATAGGTCTATGTGGGTAACGGGGATATTTGCCTAATAAGGGATGTATATTACATATTATTCGATTGCCTGGTTCTACCTGATAGACAAGGTGTAAATAGCTCAGGTCATATAGGCTTTGGCCGGTGGTTTACCGACATAGTAGGCCCATGTAGTAAGTCGGCCTAGCATAGTATGTATGCAGGCCTACACGCATATTTGTTTAACACATTATGTGTCCTATCACGTGTGTTGGCTAAACAGGCCTATGTATGATAGCATGCATGATGGCTTAGCATCGTTTTATAACATATATTTATTCTCGTTTTGTGATAGGGCTCATTATTAGTGTTTCTCCATATATACCTTTATATCTAGATACATTTACAGCTATAGGAGATGTCCATTGAGGCTATTTGATTATTTACACTGATTTCTGATTATAGGCCTTGGTATGACGACAGTACACAGTAAATTGATACAGTAATCAAAACATAGACACGTGCCTAGATTCACAACGACACAGCCGTGCGGGTTTTTATGCCTGCTATAGCGGTCACCGGCTGCCGTTGCGGTTTTTAGGTAATGTGTTATCTCTGCAAGTCTGTACATGTCTAGCACGCGGTCAGGCGTATTCCCTGAAACGACAGGGCTTTATTGCTTTGTTTATTATTTTGTAGCATAGACAATTTTGAGTTTGACAATCATAACCCTTGCCCCTCTAGTTATGGAGGGCCTAATACCTAAGTCGCTCGAACGCCGATACGTCATAAACCTTTACGCGGGCTTGATAGGTTATGCATTGGTAGATGTACCCTATAGTACCTCCCATATTATACGGTTGCCAGGATCGACCTAATAGAGGAGGTGAAAATAGCTCAGGTCATAAGGGTTTGGGCTGTGGTTTACAGACATGGTAGGCCCTTGTATGTTAGCCTAGCATAGTATGTATCTAGGCCTGCATGTTTGTTTAACACATTATGTGGACTATCATATATATTGGTTTAACATGGTATATGGGCTTTCACGTCTTACTGCGACCGTTTGCGTAAGCCCGCCGGGCCCCTGCGTTGTGATTGGTCGATTCAACTTGTTGACTATTTGCGCTCGGTTGGTCGGTTACAATTAGTGTTTAGTTGGAACGTTGGTCGTTTGATGTAGCCGATCATTTTTGGTAATTTCATTTGATAACCACCCTCACTTAATGTAAGATTCCGGGGTTACTTTACCTATCGGCTGTCTTCGGGATGGCTTTTACCTGAGGCCATGCTCCGTATAGACTATTCCTATGTCCAGGGTGGCTTTACCGATGGTCTGCCTCAGTGGTAGCTTTACCTCACGCCCGACTCCGCGGTTACTTTACCTATGGTCTGACACCCGGATGGCTTTACCTAGGACTTGGTGGAGGTATTTGTCTTGGTCGATAGGTTGTAATTGATATAGCAACCAGCCTGGCCGGACTCTTGGGTAGCTTTACTTAAGGTCTACCTCCAAAGAGGCTTTACCTAAGACCAGGCTCCAAGGTAGCTTTACCTTAAGCCTTTTCCTCGGGTGGCTAAATTCCCGCTGCAGGGATGCTATGCCTGAGGTTTGGGTGGGTCTACCTCCAAGATAGTGTGTTAACTCTGCAGGTTTGCCCCTTGCCCTGCATCAGCCAATTTATTTAGGGTAGAACACTCTAGTTGGGGTATGCCTACTACTTGCCTATACTCGCTCAAGCGCTGATACGTCATCAGATAACCGTTAAATCTTTCCAAAAGTTACCCCCACCACCGGAGCTATTCCGGGGTTACTTTACCTAAGGGTCGGCCTTGAGATGTCCGTACCCGAGGGCTAGCTGCTGGGTGGCTGGGCTCGGTTTGGCTTTAACCGAGACCGTGCTCCGTGTTAGCTTTACCCGCTCTTAGGCGGTGTTACCTCAAGCGCTGTTTCGGGTGTGATTTTTATCTAGGTCACCGATCATTTTTGGTAGACTTTAGCCACAGCGGTTGATGACACCGTTCAAACCTTGGGTAATCACACCACCGTATGCGCTGTGTTGCATAGTTGGAGCGTCGGTCGTTTCATCTAACCGATAATTTTTTGACAATTTCATTTGATAACCACCACCACCCCCACCTAATGCCTGATTCCAGGGTTACCTAGGTTGGCTTTACCTTGCTCCGTGTTAGCTTTACCTAACGCCTAGCTGCTGGGTGGCTAGGCTCGGGTTGGCTTTAACCGAGTGCGTGCTCCATATTGGCTCTACCTTGGCGGGTTTAACTGATCCTGGGCGGATTTTACCTAGGACCCCGCTCATTTTTGACAATCTAAAGATAGGTGAACCCGCCCCCGCAATGTTCCAAAAAGGTCTATACACGTATCCCATACTGTCTGTTGATCCAGCCGGTCGATTTTTGGCAATTTCATATTTTTTGTAAAAACTACCCCTAGGTGAAACTACCCCTACAGTAGCGATAATACACTCTAAACTCATCCTATCGGTCAAGACACGATTTTCCAAAATTTTTTCGAAAACTACCCCCCACCCCCAATCCACCCCCGGAGCATCCCCCGGTGATGGTCCTGAACGTGGCCGAGGTCACGCCCTATACGTAGGTTAGGTTAGGTTTGATACATTTTGGCTAGCTTAGGTCAGTGGGTTGAAAATAAATTTTTTTTGAAAAACTACCCCCTACCCCTCTGGACGTGTTCAAAACCCCCCCCAAAGCTAGGGTCAGGGTCACGACGTCCTCCCGCATCATCCAAAACTACCCCTATAGTCCTAGGTTACGTAGCGGCCGATTTTTTTTTTTTTTTTTTCGAAAAACTACCCCCTACCCCCCTGAACGTGATCGAAACCACCCCTTGGTCTGGGGTCAGGGTCGGGATGACCTTGAGCATCATCCAAAACTACCCCTATAGTCCTAGGTTACGTAGCGGCCGAGTTAGGGGTGGGTGCGCGCCAGTCTGGGGCGAGATCTACTGATATGATTGGTTATGTCGTGATATCATTTTATTAGGAACTGTAAAATAATTTCAAATTTTGATTTTTGGTTGTCATCAAAGCGATAATAAAATGAAAATAAGTAAGTTCTAAATCAGTAATTTATTTTCATACAATTTTCAAATTTTTCATCATCAGTTGTCATAACTATAAACATTCTAAACACTATCCTGTAGAAAAAATTTTAAATAAAATAAATGATTCACTTTGAATTTAAGTTTATTCATATTCAATTACTGAATGCGACTTGATAATTTTTTGGAAGAAGGAGGAAAGAAATATAGGATAAAGGGATAAGTAAACATGGACGGATGAGAAAAAAACATAGAAAGGAGGAATTAGGAAACGCAGGAGAGATTTTTAGTGGGCAGGAAAAAAATGACAAGTGAACATAGGAGGGAGAGATTCAGAAACATATGATTGATAAAAAAGTATAATGAAGGACAAGGGAACTAGGTATGGAGGAATAAGAGAATATGATAGGGGAATAAGTAAACAAGAAAGAGAGGCAGTAGGAAATATATTACAGAGGTTAAGGACAGGATGGGTTGGAGCTATACGCAAATATCGGATTAAGGAATGAGGAAAAATAAAGGGAGGGCTCATAAACGTGAAATGTAAGATCAGATAAAGAAATTATATCAGGAGATATAGGAGGGAGGGATAAGAAAACAAAGTCGGAAGGGATAGGATCATATGAGAGAAAGAATAAGGAAATATGAGACGGAGGGATAAAGAAGTATAACATTGAGGGATAAGGAGACATGTTAGAATAAACAGCGTTAAAAAAACTATTTGAACGGGTAATTTCAGAAACACCATGAGTCATTTTTTGGACTAAATGAGTTAAACAGAGAATCATGTTTTTCTGTGGGTTAGATGACGAGAAGGAATTGCATTTGAATTCAGTAACACCTTAAGTCACTGACTTGTGGTGTTTCTGTATGAAACAGCTGACGCGGCGCGAACTGTCCATGTTCATGCAACAGCTGGTCATTTTGTTTGTTTGGATATGTTTGTATCTTTTTGTTGAAATATTGATCGTTGGAGTTACAGTGAGTATTATTTTTGTTTTAAAAATAGTTTATTGATTAAATAATGGAGTCTGATCTCACTAATATTCCAAAGAGAAGGAAAGGGCATAGTGAACAGACCTAACTACAAGAGTGAAATTATAAAGAAAGCTGGTGTTGTTACCTCAAATTGACACATGCTGCACATGTGATGAGTTGCAGGTTAAAGTCAAAAGTAAATACATAAGCGACAATGTTAAGATTGCTGCAGCTGGTGAAAAGATGATTCATATTTGCAGAACTAAAACGTTTTATAATAAAATTAAAGAAATCGCACAAAAAATGTCAAGATGATGATAAAACAGGAGGGATTTGTATAGATTATATGCAAAACTTACAAATTCCTTGTATATCACTTCAAGAGACGTTTTATCTCAGGCAGCTGACCGTTAGTGTTTTCTGTATACATAACTTGCGAGATAATAGTGTCACGCTCTTTTTATATCATGAAGGAGTTGGTGCAAAGGGACCTGATGAAGTTTGCTCCTTTCTACTAAAATATGTAGAATCTTCTTACTGTGATGTAGAAAATTTACATGTATTTTTTGATGGGTGTGAGAGACAAAACAAAAATCACACCATTGTCAGGCTATGTTCTGCTCTAGTATCACTAAACAAGTTTATGAGTGTTGACCAATACTTTCCTGTTAGAGGTCACTCATTCCTTCCTTGTAATAGGGATTTTTCTGCTTGAAAAGAAAAATTCGGAAAACTGAAAGGATTTATACCGTGAAAGAATATAACAACCTTATTCTGTCATCCTCCAAAAAAAAATGAATTTTCTGTTGTCTTGATAAAAACTGATGACATTACTGATTTTAAGAATTGGTGGCCTCAACTTTATAAGAGAACAATGTTGTCCGATGAAACATCTAGCCGTAGTGTACCCAGAAATGAAAAAGTGTCATTAAAAATCAGCAAGTGTATGCATATGTGCCACAAAGCTGAAACAAAATTGAAAGTAGTTTGCAGAACCTATATTGATGCTTCAGTTTCAGACATTTTCATTACGAAACTCCAACCCTACAGTACTCTCTCTTCCTAAACCAAAAGCATATCCAGACGGTGTGATCCTAATCAACACTAAGAAAATTGCTGATATCAAGAAACTTATGCTTTACATTCTTGATGATGAAGACATCAAACAGTTTTATGAACATATTTTGACTTGGCCCACTGTAGACAAAGACGGCACAGAAGTAGAGCCATTGTAGATTAAACAGGGCTATTCGTATTTTATAATACGTATTACCACAAAATGGACACTATATTGTATGTAATAAAGTTCTATCATACTACAGAATATTACAATGAATATAAATTTGTTTTTTTAAACTGAAATATGAAATTGTGTTACTTAATTTTCACAAATATCAACCTAAAATCCACCTGTTCTTGGTTCTAATGTCTGTTCATTTTAGAAACACCATAAGTCAGTCAAATTGAAAATCAATAAAAGCATGTAAAATTAATTAAAACATTCTTTTTTCAACACTACTTAGTTTTAGTTAGTATAAAGTACCTTTAATAATTTTTTAAAAATTATTGAAATTTTGAATGAAAAATTAAACCTTTTTTAATTTCCCAAAAGTGTGTTTTTTGACTTATGGTGTTTCTGAAATGACCCATTCATTTAGTCATTCAAAGTTATACATTTTTCGATTAGAGTATTTCTATAATAAGAGATTAATAGATTAAGCTGTATTACATAACGAAAGAGTATAGCTGAGTCACATCTATGAAGAGGATAATGAAATGTACACAATTCCATACTGGATAATCAAACCCTGTTTAGAATTATTATTTGCGATAAAACTGGCGCCATAACCCTTACAAAGGTTGTGTTTCAGAATTTATGCCCGCCAATATATTGACAGCCACTTTATTTAAAACCAGTGTTCTTTTTTGCTGTAAATGTTTTAAAGTGGCATAATTTTCAAAGATGTGAAACAGAATATACATATATGAAATACTCTAAATTCCAAAAATATTTATTCAATTATTGTTTATATATTTCTTGTCAGTGCCTGCATATATTTATAGTGGCCGCATGAAAACCCCTGTTTCTAAGACGACACGGTTTCATAGTTTTAATTTGATTAAATATATTGGGCAATAAAGGTTTCTTTTTTTTATTTTTTACCTTGGGAGCGGGTTTGAATTGCCCGAAGCACTGCTACCTTAAGGTATATTGTACTTACCTCCCTGATCTAGTCAAATAACCCCTTCCCTCTTACCAGGTTTAGGAGTTTCCTGACTAGAGTTTTACCTTCAGCATCCACCAAAGCCGTTCCATCACCAAAGAGGTTGAAGCGCCTCTCAGCAAGTACTCCACATCTGTAAATGATGTGTGTGGCAGTCTCCTGTTCCTGCCCGCACAATCTGCACACTGGTTCATCCTTGTAGATACCCATTTTATGCAAATGTTTCCTTAGTCCACAGTGTCCCGTGAGTAGTCCTGTGGCTATCCTTAATTCCTGCCTAGACAGATAGATGAGACTCTTCTGCAGCCCCAAGGAAGGTCTCCTAAGGGTTAGCTTACTGTGTCTCATCCCTTCGGCCCTGATCCAGTGCTCACAGTGTCTTTCAGCCATCCACCTTCGCACTGTCATCCTGACCATGGATTTGGAAATACCCACCGCAGGTTCTTACGAAAAGGTTTCTTTCGTAATTCAAATTCTTTTAACTACTTTGTTTCTTGAGCAAAAGTATATTAATTTTAAAAAACAGCTGTTTTATTCACTTGTGCGAAGTTATCAGTGAGCTATCAGTGAGTTGACAGCACAATTAGCTATAAACCAAATTACAAGAATAAAAGTCTATTAAGAGCTAATTTACAAAATGTTATATGAATGAAACTCAGTTATCATCGCTAAACCAAATTAATTTATAAAGAAAATCTTATAAATAGTCAAAAGGAAAGATAAAAGCCTTAGATATTTATCTAATTTTATTATCTGTAAACAAAAGTTATTAATGAATTTATAAGTGACAATAATCATTAAATAAATAAATTAATGACACTATATATATAATGGAATGATAAATGTTCAATAAATTATAAATTGGTTTATAGCTTAATAGGTCATGAGTAATATAAAATAAATTATAGTAATAATAATTATAATGTATAAAAGAATTTGAATAAAAGTTAAGAAAGAAATTAAAAATATCAGTAAATAAAAACAAGTAAATTTTATACTTGTAAGGAGAAAACAAAGCAGCCTCTTTTTTGCTTCGGAAAATGAAACCATATCCTTAGCCATAACGCTCAGAATAGCCTCCTTGACGTAGGACAAGTTGAAAAATCGCACCAGGTAATTACCACTGTAGTTGTAATACTTTGAAAAATTGACACACATCATGGCTCTTCAAAGCTACATTGGCCACTTACATTAAGATCCAAACAGGAAGAACTGTAGTGCCCAAAACTTCGACACTTGTAACATTGCCATAGTTTACCCTCTTGCTAAGAGCATTTGGTAGTCTTCTTTCATAAATTCTAGAATAACAGACCTGTCAAATATAAGGATAAAAGGCGCTGTAGCAATTTTCAACCCTTACTCCATTTCCACAATGGGCATTTTTAATACATGACTTGTGTAACCCCATTCGAGGAATTCAAAGTCCGGAGAAGTTACAGATTCTACGTTAACATCAAAGATAAAGGCAATTTTTACAAAAGAAATTTACATAACGATTTATCATTATATTATAATTACATTTTTATATGCTTATTGTTCTTGTATTGTGGGTTTTTGTTAATTGATTATAAAATCATAAAAAGAAACTATATTGCTCACTCAGAGTTTAAATTAATAAATTAATTATTAAATCGGAAATACGCATTAGGTGTTTAACAAAAAACAATAAACACTTTGTTAAATAAACACTCCGTGTAGAAGGGAAGTTGTATTATTGTTCTAGTATCTTTGAAAATATACAAAGGAGTAGATCATGCCTGGATGGTCGTCGAAATGTAGCCAAATTTTTAATGAATCAAGGTGTCTTGACTCACTTATCAGCCAAGCTTTTATCTTAAAAAAACCATTTTTGAGTGTACACCTCATCAATAAACACTTGGGTTTCGTTGCGTCAGGAGCGGCACCTGTCTATGACACGTTTAGCATTTTCAAGCGTTAATTAACGCAGAACAACGCATCTCTTGATGACATCGCCAAGTCAGTTAACTAAGTTTACGTCCACAATACAATGCACTAGGAGACAATTTCCTCCAAGACAGCTTCTAGCAAGTGCTTTGTTGCATTTAATTGATATTGTAATTTAGCCATCATCAAGAACCTTGTTAATATGAAGAGCCCCCTATAGAAGCGAAACCCAAATAATTGAGTGCAAAATTCAGTTTAATATTTGTTTTCCTTAAATAAATTTGTTGCTCTGTAGTGTGTAATATAGTATCCAATATTTCAGGATTGTAATTATCCAAGTCAATCTTGTTGTTATTGAATATATTTAGGCAACGTTGAGATACCCATTAACTTAATCATAATCAATCACAAAGAAAATTTTAAATCTTAATCTTAATGCACACTTTTGTATTGTACAATGGAAATAAGAATTCAAATGCAAAAGAACAAAGCACACAATATAAATTAACTATTGAATAAATTACTTTTACTTTTGTTTTAGTTTTAGGGTGAACAATCCATATGCAGTTATTACCTGCGAAGAGCAGGAAATGATTAACAAAAAAGACGTACAGGGTTTAAGTTGTAGATAATGTACCCCTTGATTAAGAATCTAGGGAGTACAAGGGTAACACTTATGTTGCAGGTCCTGAAGTAGACCTAATTATACACGGAACATATTGCGTATACCCAGTAAACGTAGTTCCTATTGTGTATACAACGATTTCTATAAGGTGTAGGTAGATGAACTAGGTAGGACTGTAAGAAGGAGGTAATGAAGGGGTACTAGGAGTAAATGAAAGCTATGGTTTCATATGGACAGGGTCGTATACCTCAAGTAGAACTGCTCATCATATAGCTACTTGGTTGATGAAAGCGTCGTGTGGCCTAGGAATACCACTTACTTTTTTCCTAATATGGAAATGATTAAACGTTTATAAAGTAAATTTAAAGGGGTTAAAAACCTAATGGGACAGGAAATAAAAGTTTCTCACAACGTCAGTCATATTCAGACGAACTGATGATAAATGTCTATAACAAAAACCGCATTGTGAATGGAAGTGCGTAGCTTTACAAAATAAACGGTTGTTGTTTTTAATGTCCACATATTAATTAAATGTTGAAAGTAAATTAAATATATCGATAATTTGTTTAAATATTTAAAAGATAGTTTATTTTTAAATGGAACACATAATAAAATTATCAAAATAAAAAATATATATAAACCCAATAAAATAGACATTGAGTGTGTTTATATTCTCTGTAACCGCAGCACGCAAGAGTATTAACCGCATCTGTGTGAGCCATAAATATCTGTTACTTGCCGTAAATTGTATTACTATCGTAAAATTGTAAACACTCGTGGTCAAAATGTTACCTGCTTGGACAAACTCAGTAGCTGGGTGTTGTGTTTATTGTGAGGAATAAAATATGAGCCTGATAGCTGTCAAAACATATGGTGAAATGCAGTTCTACAAGGTACGTATTGATTTTGTAAAACGCACTAGGTCTATATATTAGCTTATTTTAGAAGAGATATTAAAATTTCGTTTTTGTTCAGGGTACCATAATATAGTTTTTTTATTGAAAAACATTGATTTTCAAAGGAATCGATTACAATAATTATTATTGAAATCGGCTTCCCTGAAAATTATTGCTTTTCAATCAAATATACTTTAAGATTTAACTAAATACAAATTTATTTGTGTTACTCCACAGTCTCTTTATTTGTTCGTTATTTAAAATATTTAATTTGTTTTATACTTATATACAAAATATATTAAAATAAAATTGTATTCAAATATACTTTTTTTGTTATTAGATGTAAATTTACTTCAAACTTTTAAAATTTCCTTAAATATAAGCATAATGTTATTTTTGCTCAATTTAACAGGAGTCTATTGGGTGTATTCTCAGGGAGTTGAGCTATTGTCAATGTCTGGTGATGTCCTATAGGTAATGCAGTCCCGCTCAACATGGAAAATGTACCAATAACAGTTCATAAAACTCAAATAAAAAAAATAACAAGAAATATAAACAATTAATAACTATATACAGGATATGCCTGCTACAAGTATCAAAGCACACTTCTCACAATACATATTCGTTTATCAGAACATGCCGTTTTGACATCGTGTCCCCCTACCAATTTAATCTACACTAAATATGAATAGATAGGAAATTTTTTATCAAACCCAAGAACAGATGTTTGCTTCATAAAATAATATTTTTACATTGGACTTGAGCTATGTGTTGATTTAGTCATGTTCAGTGTAGATTAGTGATAAGGGTAACTTGGTTGCCGGAAACATGTTCTGAATAAAAACACAAAGCGACGAATTGTATTTTGAGTAGAGGTTATGCGTATATATTTCTGTGCGAGTACTCTGAGTATATATATTTTGTATATGTTTTATTCCATAAACTAAACTCTTACTCTTAGATAATGACTAAAAGATAACAATTTTACAAAGTAATATCTAAATACAAGCTTAGCTACATTTCCCTAATAAAGCTGATGGAGTTCGTCTTGATCTGGAACGAAATTTCGAAAATAAAAACTTGTGTAATATTGGCGTTTACACTTATGCCCAGAGCGCTCCCAGCTTAAAATAGGACCCTCGAAATGTCATAATGGGCTTAACTCGTACGTCATAAGTAAGTGTAATACGATTAAGGGAGATTTTTCATATCTAACTGCTTTTTAAATGCAGAACTTAGGTAATTAGGTATTTAAGTGTGGTACATGTTTGTTTAACGAGACCTAAGTATGATAATTACTTTGGGTAAAATACATTAGTTTACTAAATCACTTTAGTAAACTAATGCATTGATTATATTTTGTAGCTTTATCTACCTATAACTTGGACAAAAATTAAAACGCAAAGAAAAATAAATATTTGCAATGTGTTTTTACTATTCTTACAAATAACTTTCAGAGCTGTCAGAAGCAAGACTCTGTGCAAAATGCGCGATAAAGTTCTATTCCTTACTTATCAGGATTTATAACCGTTTCCTTCTAGCGTAATAACTTCTATTTTGTTTGTATGACGAGATGTAAACTCTTCTCAAAGTTCATTTTATTATTGTAATTGGCAACATTTGTCGGTTTACTTTACTCTTATCTTTAGCCAACTTTCTACACTCAAGATAAATCTTAATTTGCAAACCCTAGTGTCATTGCAGCAAAATTGAACCAAATTTACACTAAAATTGCTATATATTGCAAACTTATGAAGAGAGTTTGGAATTTAAAAATTTAGAATATGCCATTAGAATACTTTATTTAAAGAATGTAGTTAATGCAGTTATTAATAAAAGAATGTTGGTAGTGGAAACCTTTATTAGATGTTTAAAAATTTACTGTACACGTATTTAATTTAACAAACTTTAATTAAATAAGTTCCTAAAATTTAACTGAAATTTAGAAAAAAACGTTTTATTTGTGATTTGGAATAAAAATATAAAATTTGTATTCATCATACTGAATGGATAGTAGTAAGATTTATCGCAATAGAAATTAATATATTTATTAACTGATTATAATTATTGATTAATATCATTTTAACGTTCATTTTAATAACGTTAAATAAAGTAACACAACCTATGTGTAAAAACAATTGTTCTTAAAACATAACCTATCAGCTGTTTCAGAAAAGCATTGTTATCACTAAATCTAAGTAAAAATATTACAGAACATATACTTAATACAACTATAGCGTGTTTTATTAAGGACGCAATCCTATGTTAAAAGTGATGCAATATAATTTTATGTTTCATAATTAACAAATGAATAGCAAAAACTACTAATAATTTTATCTTTTAACTTTAGAATACTTAAATGTTTGAAGCGGTTTCTTGAAACCTCATTACTAATTCGCACTCGTTTAATTTGAAGCAACTTTTCTTTAAATATTTTCACTAATGTTAGAAATTGCGGTTTTTATTCTTTGTTATCAACTCATATACTCATTTAACCTTTTGAAGATTCTAGGACAAAGTCAGCAGGAATAAGAGTCTAGCGATCTCAGAGCCCACGAGTTATTCGATACTAATCGATGATTTACAATTTCCCTTATCAATGCTAGCATTTCATTTGCAGAACGACGTAGATTTGTCCTACTAAGGCCAATATCTTCGTTCATTAAGTTCAACAAACGAACCGTCGCGTCGTAACAAATCACGATAACTCTCAAAAAAACTCAAGAAATATCTTACCAAACACCGATTTCACGTGAGTGCTAAGCTTTTGCACGAAAATATTGAGGATTTGTAGCATTTCATATTTTATACTTCTGAATCTTTACACAACCGTCTAAATGAAACCGATCCTATCAGTAAAAATTATTACCGAGCACTTAAATAGCATTTCCATTAACCAAGGGTCTAAACCAACGACATTATTGAATTGGTTTTTTAATGCTCTTAGGCTTTCAGTTCAGGGGTTGTGCTAAAGATAAAAAGATAAAAATATAACATTTTTGTAGCTCTGATAACATTGGTTGTTGTTACCCTAGATTGTGATGACTGTCTTGTAAGTGGTGTTCTAAGCGATTGAATCAAACTATTACTCAAATCTTCGATTGACTAGCGAGATAGTTCGTAATCGAGGAACAAATCAAGTTTTTACAGAATGTTTTGATCACACACGGTATTTTCGATTTATTTTTTACGTTAAATCGTGGAAACTTCAACCTAAATTACTTGCATACATTTCTAAAATTTAAAATATGTAGTGTATAGTGTACATAATACAAACAGTATATGGGTGGGGGGGGGTCTATAGTATACAAATGTGCACCACACACAACAATAAGTTTTGGTATCTTTCTAAAATAACCTTAGCTAACACGACGTAACGGGACGACTGCTGTTACTGCACTAATCCACGAGTGACATTCTCCAACTAATTGTCTTGGTAGGTAGCTGGCCTTTGAGTACACTGTTACTAACCTATCGGTTGGAAGACAAAACATTTACCCATGTATTACTTCTACCTTCTGAAATTTAAGGTCGCGTGCTTAGTAAAACACCCTCATTTAGATTTTTTAAATAATACATATCTAGAGGCCGAATGAAGAGAGCGCTCTACGATTAAATAAATTACTATGGATACCTTTGTGATTGAGTCGTTGAGCCGTGCAGTCGTTTTTTAATGATTTTCACCATTATTAAGTTACAACAAGAACGTCATCATTTATACACTATCAGATAATATTATGTTGGATACTACAAGGTAAAATTTAGTTAGTGAGAAAATTCAGTTGTGGGCTTATCGAGTGATTATATTTAATATCAATTCGTTTTTCCAAATGTTTAAAAATTACTTTTGCTTCAAGTAGCAAAGTTAAAAAATTTAATAGTTTTATATCATTGGCACTCTTACTAAAGTAGCCAATAATGATGCAAACTTTTAACACAACCTATTATTCCATCATTCCAATCACAATTTTCATTACCATACTAAATTTACATTAAAACATTTGGTTTATAAAGTGTTTAATACTAATTTTCTACACTTTAAACGTTTTTTATATCTCATTTTATATGTTGCATATGAATTAACTGTAATCAAAAATTGTAACACAATATCAAAGGTATTAATATCTAGAGCTTCTGAAATGTGTAAAATAGCTGTGAGTAATAAAAATAAAATGAAGTGATGGGCCGATTTCGATTATCGATTTCGGAAATTGTCGATTCTACTGATATCGAGTAGTCTCCAAACACGATTCTCCATTGATTAAAGAGAAGATTCGGTTTTTTTTTTAACTGTTAAAATACGTGTGCGGGGTAATTTAAAGGAAATATAATTGTCGACTATGTCTTATTTATATATTAGTTGCTTTGAAGGAGTTAAACGACTAAAGCAATTTCCAATATGAGGTAACGAAAATATTATTTATGACGCAACAACAAATACGACCAGAAGCATTTTTTGTCCGTTCGTTACTGCTCCTCTCGCTCTTCTGGCTTTTCTTTCTCTCTCTCTCTCTCTCGCTCTGTCACTCTCTCTCTCTCTCTCTTTCTCTCTCTCTCTCTCTCTCTCTATGTATCTATCTATCTATCTATCTATCTATCTATCTATCTATCTATCTATCTATATATATATATATATATATATATATATATATATATATATATATATATATATATATATATATATATATATATATATTTATATCATATCAAAACCAACATACAAAGAAATGCTAGTTTCGATTTCTCCAGTTATACAAACTGAAATGACTATTACTGAAGTTATATTGTATTTGCTAACTAAACTTCACATTTGTAATTTTAAATAAATTATTACATTTTTTCGACATGTTTGTCATACAGAACTTTTAAAACACCATATGACCGCGATTTAGCTAAATTCATTATTAGAGAATATCATGTAGGCCATGAGAACCGAGAATCGACTTTCGAAACAAGCATTTGAGAAACGAAATTGGAATTGGAATGGAAGATATTAGGTATTTGTCTATTCCTACTTATTACTCTACAGATTAATATTTTTAACACTGCATGTAGTTTATAAGTGCCTTCAGTGAAATTGTGCACCATTTGCATATCTCTTTAAAATCAAAATATTTTTGGATTATCTTTGTGGTAGGCACAAGAATCTACTAAATACAGTTTTAAGTAAAGTGCATGACAACGGAGATAAATATTTAAGGGTTTGATTTCCTTACATCCAGCTTGAACGGCGGTAAAACGACCTGTCATTTTAGCGTCCTCATTAAGGAAACAGACCCATTCTAGGCCCATATCCTTTTAGCACATTAAACAATCAATTGAAAATAGTTTCTAAATCTATTTTTCAACCTAACTTGATCACTCCACTAAAACACTCAATCGTTTCTTCATTAAATATTGTAGCAATACGAATATCGACAGCTATTTTGTAGTGTCACCGTGTCCTAGGAGATTCCCCCCCACTTCCATTTGGTCGTGCCACCGTGTGCTAGGAGATTCATCACCAACTCCCATTTGGTCGTGTCACCGTATCCCAGGAGTTTCATCTTTTACTCCCATTTGGCCTGTTACTGTGTGTCAGAAGATTTATCACCAACTGCCATTTATTCGTGTCACTGTGTGCCAGGAAATTCATCTTTGACTGCCATTGTTTCGTGTCTCCGTCTGTCAGGAGATTCACCCCCACAGCTATTGGGTCATGTCATCTTGTACAGAAGTTTTATCCCTTGTACAAGAATATCGCAAGGCTTTTAATTAGAAACGAATATGTACAAATATTTTTCGTTTATAATAGTTAATCTTCCTTTCCCTTGGGCCTCTGGGTTTCAACTCACATGCATTCTCTTGGGCGTGCAGGGGACCACTCCGACTACCCTGTCCGCATGGGTTTCCAAGTACTTATATTTATGTCTGTATGTTTACATAATTATTCCTAATACTATATTTTGATTATAATAATTAATTTCGAATAACCAAAATTATATTACATGTCCATTTGTGAGAATATTAACTGATTATGTTTTTCCAGCGACCAATATGCACAAAGGATTCTATGAATATGTTCTTTATGGTGATTGTACATGGGACGTAGCCGACGTAGTAACAAACATATGTGCACATTATTATTAGTAACAGGGTTGGGCTGTGCAAAGAAAGACAGAAGAAAGTAACTGAAAACTTTCAAAATAGTAAATAATAATATTTGATTCAATTCTAAACTGATACACATTAAAGCGTTTGTGTGAGTGTGTGTGTAGGTCTACACACACACACACACACATTATATATATATATATATATATATATATATATATATATATAATAAATATAATTTTATAATATATTAATTTAATTTATATATATATATATATTTTTGAAAATATTTCAAAAACAAGAATACTTTTAATGAATATATTTATTCTTGGTTTTGAAATATTTTAAATTTATTAACTATATTACAAGAAAACACATCACCATATTTAATATATATATATATATATATATATATATATATATATATATATAAAGTATATTAGACAAATAAATCAACAAATCAATAACACTGAATGACTGAAAATTTTATTTCTTGTTACAATAGTATTGACGCGTTACTACCACATGACACTCTAATTTTTACGTACTGCTGTGCTTGAACCTTACTGTAATTTTTACGTGCTGCTTTGCTTGAACCTTACTGTAATTTTTACGTGCTGCTTAGCTTGAACCTTACTGTAATTTTTACGTGCTGCTTAGCTTGAACCTTACTGTAATTTTTACGTACTGCTTTGCTTGAACCTTACTGTAATTTTTACGTACTGCTTTGCTTGAAACTTACTGCAATTTCTACTTCTGTCTTGCTTGAGTCTTACTGTAATTTTGACTGGTTACTGGAATTTTTCACCTGGTCGGCACTTTTTTACTTTTCGGCCTTTTTTCTACTTATTCTTTACTAAAATTTCGTTTCACTCTTGTTCCCTGCATCTTCTTCCGTACACCCCGGGCGGATATCTTTCCATCCATGTTTTAAATCAGGTACAGACTATAAATTTATTGCAGGTTAGTTTTGTAAATGCTCTTAAACTTCAGTAGCCTCAGGTCTGTTCTATTTAGTTTGCTAACATGTTCAATTACGTTTTGTTACAAACCCATTTTGCAAACGGCGTAGTTCCGTTCCCCGGGATGTACGTGTGCGTGCACGGACGCGGGTTGGTTACATCCCATAAATTTTGATGAAAAGGCCGAAAATTTGCCGATCCTAGGCCGGCGGTTAAAGCAAGCAGAATTTTAATGGCTCTGGTGGCAGCTAAATCAAAATAAAGAATTGTAATATAATTTTCTGCCATTAGATTTATTCTAACTTATACTAAACAGAAATTAATCATAAACTAAATACCTTTACAATCATACTACTTTCTTTTTTTAATTTTAGTATAAGTTAATTTTTACGTACAGTGACTTCTCTATAGCTACAGTATCGCTAAATCGATACTAAATTGTATTAGACACTTGAAATTTTTCGGTGTAACAAAGTAAATAAAATCAAAAGTACAGTGTGATTCCATTGCATGGTGAAGTGAAAAACACCAAACTAAAACACGTGTTGGGTTCTCTTTGGTAATGTTCAACTGGAGGTTGTAGTTGGGCCTGCGGTGTAAAAAGTATTTGGTTTACGCTACAGCTCCGACACAGATGGCGAAAAAATCAAATCGTTTATTTGTACTGTAAGTGTGTCATTTTCGAATTGTTTTACTCTAAATTAGCTAAGAAAGTTTCTTTCATATTGCGGCGCTCATGAAGCGCAAACGGGGTAGAGGAAGATCACGACCCAGCACCAGATAATTAACCTACACTGCTAGACTTATTCCTGAGGACGGTCCTAAAGTAGGAAATGAGGGGAATATATTCTTACTTCTATGTTGTGTTGGCTCTGATATCTCCTCTAAGGTTGTATATTTTTATTTCCCATTTTAATTTACTATTCTGTAAAGTTTCTTAAGCCATAGGCTTTTTAAATGTTTTGAAAATATTTTCTCACGAACGGAGATTATCCAAAATATTTTCTAGAGTTTTCATAATGACAAACTCAATTAGAAATTTGAATGATGAGTTTCGTAATTGACCTTAAAACATATATATATATACCCCAATATATATATGCATCTTATGGACGCTTATAACGCTGAAAAGAAGGTAGTGGGATTTGCAGGACTTGCTTAACATATTCTCAGGATGGTTCATGGGTAGATCCATCCACAGGATTTAGCCGCAGAGGCAGTTTAAGATGCTTCAAAAACCCACGTAAGTATGTATGTGTATGTATGTATCTTATGAAGGCCTAAACTGCTGAATAGAAGTTAATGAAATTTGGAGGGATTGTTTAACATTTTCCCAGGTTGGTTCTTGTGAAAATTGGTGCAGATCTAAACCCACGATTTCGCCCCAGAGGGCTTGGATTGTTCAGGGTACAACTTCCCATAAGTCTAATGTTAAAATATATATTTGCATACTAGCGTTACTCAATTAATTTCCAAAATTATAAAAGTTATATAAGAATAAAAATTCATTAGGCTATTGTTTTAAATTGCCAATTTCTATGTACAATTATAAATATGTTTGATTTGTTTTTCTTATTGGAAAATAATTAATAATTTTTTATTTTCCATTATAAAATTATAATTTCGGGCGCAGCAACGCGCGCCAGGTAATGCTAGTATTGTATAAAGCGAACTTATAAACACATTTCGTGGACAGTTGAGGACGTTAGTATAAAGTACAAAGTAGATAAATACATTCTAAAGTTTCTCTCTGCGCCGCGAACTTCAGGATGTGTTGGGTAACTTCAAGTGATAATACAAGATTGGAGTATTATGCTCCATATTCGAAAAACCTTTTTTCAACCCTTTCATATACTATGAGATTTTGTTTTTTTGAGGTAATGCAATAATAAATTGAAATAAAAATAGCATCACATGCAATTTAAATACGAAGTTCATTTACATTTAAGAATTTCAGTTACTCATAGGAAGGAACAATAGTTTTGCAGGTACTCAACAGGTGGGCCTAGGTTCTAATACTGTGATTCAATGACCCCTTTTCTAATATATATATATATATATATATATATATATATATTAATCTTCTTTATGATTTTATGTAGTAGGTTATGTTGTTCGATCAATAACTTGTTTCGACACATAATGAAACATTACCATCTCCGTAAAATAATTTATAATCATTTAGAGATTAAATTAAAATAATATATAACTGGCAAAAACATAACTAAATTTATTGTTGTATTTTATTGAATGATTTTGGCAGTTCCTTACCTGAAATGACCCTGTTCTTTAGGCGATTTGGATAAGGTTGTGTCGAAAAGTGAAATTTGGAAGATTGGTCAAGACGAAGAACTTGAAGGCGGGAAGACTTTCATTTCAGCAACCTGTGAAAGGAAATAATTCTTTAAAATACATTTTAATATGATTTACCAGTTTTTTTATACTTCAATTTTCTTTTTATAATGTTTTTAACCGAAAAGAAGGAGGTTTTGAATTCGATCCGTAAGTTTTTTACTCGATAACTTGGGAAGTATTTAACCGATCAAAGTGATTTTGCTTACACATGAAAGAGGAAACCTTCCCTGTGGTTCCATTATAGTTACATGCAAATCCGTTTGATCTGGAAACAATAATACGCCATTTCAAATTTAAAATAAGAACATGTTTTTAATTTTTTTAAAAATAATGATTATATATGTTTATGTATGTATATAATTTTTTATAATAAAATGTTCGTCTCCATGATTTTTTTAATGTAAAACAGGACATAATAACAGTATTTAGTAAAAAAAATAAATGCAAAAGCTAAACCTTATTTTGTAAACAATTGGCGCACTAAGTGTAAGTGTTTTCATTCTCAATACGCTGTAGTAGGTAGTTCTTATCACCATTAAATATATAAAGTACAAGCAAGGTGTAATTTTAGTTCGACGACTCACTGAACTGAACAAATTAGACGACTCACTGAACTAATAAGTTTTAACGACACATTGAACTGATCAGTTAAGACGGCTCACTGAACTGATCAGTTTAGACAACTCACTGAAGTAATCAGTTTAGACGACTCGCTGGACTGAACAGTTTAGACGACACACAAAACTAAGTCACTGTACACTATACATGGGTGTATCAGACTATGAAATTTTTGTCTTTTGTAAGGAGTGGAGTGACGAGATTCCCCTTGACTGAATTTCCTTGTGAATGAGTTCAGAATAGGTTGCTGGCATAGCTTTAGGTTCTGTCCCATACAATAACTAACTTACACAAACTATTGCATACACTAAGTAACTGAACACTATACATGGATGTACGAACTATCATGGATGGGCAAGAAGAAACACTATCGAGAATAGTTTCGGGCAGATACGGAAGTGCATCATAATTATACTAACAACAAATTATTGCAAAATATTAGTTTTTTTCAACAACAGTAATTTCAAAACTTACAAAGAGTAAATTGCCGAATGAATCCAACGTAACCATTACAGCTAAGCGTAGATAAGAAAAGTTCAAACACTATGGACCCAACGCTTTCCCTAGCAAGAATTGATAACAAGGCACATGACATTGGAGGGATAAGCTCAAAACTCAACATAACTGCTACGACTGACAAATCTACCGCACTCTAGCTACGCTAAAACAGAACTGAAGATTATATTAATTTAGAGTATATATTAAATTTGTGCTTACCTCCACCAGAAGCCGTTCCAAACCTCGAAGCCAGGACGTGGCTTCTGAAAAAAAAAGAAAATAGAAATTGTCTTAAACATTGATCGTAGCGTAATCAATTGCAAACGAAATCTAGATAAATCCATAAATCCATTTTATATATACAGTCTAAATAATAATTTACATAGAATTTATAAAAAACAATCCATTTATATAATTTTAAGAAATTAAATGCGTTTATAAGTTACTGATATATAGATCAGTAGATTTATAGCTAGATAAATATATGGTCGATTTGATAGATAGTCAACTACATATATAGACCTGTATACAAAGAGAGAGGGAGTTAAATTTAATTATTTTGAAGTGATTATCTCTTGCAAAATTAAAGTTCATTGGTGTTGAATCTATTAAGTTTTAAAAAGTTGAATAATGCACACAAGTAACTCCTATATTATTTAGAGGTTGGGTTATCCACTCTCAGGCCTAGGAGAGGAAAAGGCCTGGAAAGGAAGGTGTACCCATCGCTACAAAATTTTGTCGTTCTTTTCAAATAACTGTAATGATTTTTTAATTTATACTAACTGTAGGCTATCTTGTTGTAATTCAGGAAGGACTTATAAATAACAATTGACTTATATGTAAAAAAGTAATATAAACACAAATTTTTTAAAACCATTCCTACTTAGGACAAGATAAAAAATATTTTAGTTACATTTTATCAAACAATTAGAATTATTATAAATATTTAGGTACATTTGACTGAATTAATTAGCAAAATAGTAAGCGAAATTCATTATTAATATTATTTAAATAATATTTCAAAAACCTGTATAAACAGAGAGTAGCATCCACTACATGTTTTAAAAATTTATAGGGATAAATTTATAAGATAAATTTAGAGTTTTAAATATATATATATATATATATATATATATATATATATATATATATATATATATATATGACGAATGTGAACTAATAGTGGAATTGAAAAAAATATGTATAACTTTGGCTAAATTGATATATTGTAAAAACTTAAATAAGTAACTACTTGGCTACAGTAACACCAGGCAGGCCTAGTGTCTTTCTTATGACCTAATGGCACAGATAGTTTTAATACCAGACGCGTGAGTTACAACCTGGCTCCGCTAATCGGATTCGTTTCGTTTTCGCCCCTTCTTTATCTCACCATTTAGACATATGTTTAGTTACCGTCAACTTAGTGTTAGATGTGCTATAAAATATTTGATTTTCCTGATATTTGTCGTGAGTTTGGTTAGCCATCACCGATGAAACGAAAAATTAATTATCAAAGAGAAAGTCGAATAAAAATTTTGAAAACAAAAATTTCCATCATAAGAGCAAGGCGATTTAGAGCATGGAAAAAGGAATATAATTTTGGTAATATGGTATTACAATATGGTATTACCTTAAAGGCCATACAAATAGAAGTTATCAGATGATTTGTTATCCTAGAAAGGTATTCTAAATAATAGATGTAAAATCTATATTGGTATTAGATCTCTGGCCTGGGTAAGTAGATAAAAACCTGGTTATAAGATGTAAGGGAACTTTACGTAACAATAAAAAATGAACCAACTAAATGATTAGTTCTGCTGCATAATAAGACTGAACGATAGCTATAATGAGCCATAAAACCAATGTAAGGGAAGTAAGGGTATGATTTGTTTGCAGTTTTAACCATTGTTAAATATTATTATTTTAGTGTAGATAACTGTACCTTACAAGAGACTGAATATATAGGTATGTATTTTAAAACTTATTTGCTGCAACACAGAGCCTAATAAATAACAAAGAAAGGAAGAAAAAATTGTAAAATGAATATACTAATACTGACTAAGAAGAGAAGAAAGCTTCCTTTCTTTACAAAGAATCTGTCTATGCATGGGAACGTCCAAACAAATGGTAAACGAAAGTAATTTTGGAGGCAAAAATTTATATGAAGAATATTTTTGTCAAAGACAAAATGAAGTAATTTTAAAGATAACAGAAATGGATACCAGAAAATATTAATAAATCAAATTAAAATCAATTTTTACAAATTCTCTCATTTCCTTCATAGAATAACATGAAGAATTTAAAGAAACGATCAGGATGGTAAATAAATACGGCAAGCTACACTAATATATAAAACGATATTAAGGGGGAACAAAGACTACTTACAAAAGGACAGAGTCCTGCGTAAAACAGGAGCTCGTAATTTTGAGGGGAAGAGCGCAATATCACTTGCAGACAATAATTTGGATGTGTTTGTAACGCTGTCCCGTTCCTCCTCCGTCTCCTCCACTTCTTCCTCGGGAATAGCGTCAAGTGTAGGTGTGAACATTAAACTGGGGTGTCCAAAATCATACAACCTTTCCATATGTAAGATGTAGCTCAGGTAACTTTCATTGTGAGTCTCTGAAATGGGCAACAAATTAAATAATAATTTGCAATATATCTACAATTTAAAAATTATTCTGAGAAATAACATTTGTAATGTAAATAACTCTAATCTTTTGGCGTAAGATACAATTTTAATAAAGAGTAAAGCCATAATCCTGTCCATCATGATTGTAATATTTATAGAGACTATTTACCAATTGTGATAGTGGTGTTATAATGGCTGCCACACAATGTAATATGTTGACTTTCGAAAATACTTTAAACCATGTAGCAATGATGTTATATATGTATATGAAGAGCGAGTCGCTCTTCTACTGTTGTTGGGTTCACCTCGTCAATGCTAGATGAGATTCTAGCGAAACGTCGGAACTGCGTATTTATGGACTGCAGAATGAACGGATGTACTCCAGATAGTAACAATTCATCATATTTTTCCATCCGTGAAGGAATACGTATCAGCATATATATATATATATATATATATATATATATATAATATAATATATATATAATATATTTATATATAGACTATACAAATATAAAATATGTTTTCTTGTTTAATAATTTAAAACAACATATATTTTTCAAATACAAGAATATTTATTAATTTATATTCTTACATATATATATATATATATATATATATATATATATATATATATATATATATATATATATATATATATATATATATATATATATATATTCATTTATAAATTCATTCATTTAAATATATATATATATATATATATATATATATATATATATATATATTCTTGATATTTAACGTTATCCATTGTTTTTCCGTTGCACTGACTTTATGAAGTTAATATATTACTATGCAAGTAATTTTATCCACCATTAAGTGCAAGAATTTATGGTATTTTATTGCACTTAATGGTGGATAAAATTACTTGCATAGTAATATATTAACTTCATATATATATATATATATATAGTATGCTGTTTTTGCGTTAATTTTTAAAATACTGGTAAATAAAGTTTTGTTTACCAAATCTTTAAATTCTTGTTTTTATTGTATTTCTTAATGGCGACATTTTAGGTAATGCATTCAGTCTAACTTAACTGTCTTTTACAATCAGTAACTTTTAGGAAACAACTGAGAAAGGGGGAGGGGGAAGAGAGAGTGAGAGTGAAGGACGGTTCTAAAACTCTTAAACTGTGAGAGTTTCGTGACCAATATCACCCAGAAACATTAGGAAGGTAATGAAACGAGGCCAAAATTAGCCGTCACAAAGTTTGGCGAAATACAGAATTTTAATACTTTTGTCTTACTTATTACATTTTATTTTAATACTTTCTAAAATTTAACAATTTGCATCAACAAAATACTGAAAATAAATGCAATATCATAACAATTACTTTTTATAATTACATATGTCTCAAAGTAAAAGAAGTAAATAGTTAGATAATTTTTTGTTTGGTTCCTTATGGACAAGTTGAAGTTGGGAAAATTTTCATTTTAAACAAGAAAATGCATGAGAAAATGTAAATGGTAAACTCATATAAACCCTATAAAATAAATTTTGTAATACAGAACCAGTTCTTAAAACATGACTGGTGGTGCAAGCTATCAAGGAGGCTTTGAATTAGAAGGGAGTCGTCTCCAAATAACTTTATTTTGTGGCTTTGACAAAATCTTTTTACACAAATAACAAAATACACATAACTTAGTAGGTACATATATTTAATGATGCACTGTAATCAAAATCTATTATTGTAGTCTAATAATTGCTGTCCAAAGTTAACTAAGAGAGGAGAATGAAAGATTATGAATCATATACCCGTATATTTAAGTTAGGGAAAAAATTATGAACTCTGCAAAAACCTTTTAATCCTATGATCACTAAATTTAACTAATATCTTGAGATAGTTTGTGAAATTAGTTCTGTTGAGTACAGCTGCTTCCAAATAATTAAATAATATGTTTAAATCAATCTCTTTTATTTAAATTAGGATGTTTCAGTTTTCGAAGAAATTATAAGTTAATAGGTGTATGTAGATAACAATTATCTAAAACTCATATCAAAGTAATTCCTGTGATAACCAAAATAAAAATTATTCTACAATTTTTCTAACTAGAAATGAGAAAATAACATGTAACATTACTAAATTTATTTAATTAAATTTCTATATTCAATAATACAAATGGTTTTCTGTCAAAGAAAAGGGTTGCAAAGATTCAAAAAAAGTTATACCCCAGAGTATAAATATAAATAAATAAGTTGCAGATTAACTTGGTTGTGTTTACATAAACATCAAGGATTTGTTCCACTGGAAGATACTTTTGAACACACCACAGGAATTGGAAAAATTAGGTTTGAAGTAATTTTAACCAAGTCAGACTTGAACCTTCCAAGCAATTACCAATAGTCATCAGTCCTCCAAACTCTGATTAATTAAGTTATCAAACTCCTTGAGTAGCTGGTTACTGATAGGGTCTAGGTATGTATAAGACACAACGTCACAACCTACCCAATACACACGGACATTTTATATAAAAAATTATTAAACGTTAGTGGGGTCGAAATAAAGTTGGAGGTGGTTGGGTGACTGTAGGAGGCTGTAAGGATGGGCAGTGTCAGTGTATATATATATATATATATATATATATATATATATATATATATATATATATGTGTGTGTGTGTGTGTGTGTGTGTGTGTGATTCAGGGTAAAATCGAAATCATGGATCATAAAAATTAGCAGCAGCAAAAAAGGACAGTCAAAAAATGTTTTTTTGAGAAACCATTTTAGTTTCATTCTGAAGTAAAAGTTACTAAATAAAAGATGTAAGAGTATGGATCAGGTCCAAAGTTATATGGAGATGGCGAACTATATTCGAAATGAAAAGGTAATGCGTTATCATATTACATTAGAAAGAGGGGGTGATGGATTTTATACCAATGCCGAGAAACTCATTTCTGTGACTAATATCAATTTAGCAGAGTAGCTAATGAAGCGTAATTATATATGATTGAATTTTGGTAATCTACTTACCGTAGTATCGGATGTGAGGTCCTGGTGTAGCGTCAGTGTGTGTAGCAACATCTGGTGTAGGAACGTCACCAAAGTCAACTTCCTTCACTAAAACATGTAAACCATTTTAGTTATATTTCTTTAGACACATTATGCTTCAAATAGGTCCAATGTATGCTTGTACTAGTTACGAATACACAATAACCTAACTTTTATTTCGCAAGAGTTTAACGTCTTTTTAGAGTTGAGATTTTTGTAGGCACAATTTATTAAATTCAAAGATCCAACACAAATAAGACCATATATGAATGTAGACCTACAGTATTTTAAAATTAGTATGCATGCTTTGGTTCTGATTTTTCGTTTAATTTTATTTATTTTCTACTTCGAAATAAAAGTACAGGGAGATCGACCTGCAAGAATTTCGGAATGGCACAAGGAACTCTTGAAAAGGCGGCCTAAATGTTGGAAATGTTTTCACAAGAACAAGACCGTGTGGAGAAACTGATTGTTCGTCGAAAAAGGAAGTCGGTGAAAAAGGAAGTATATAGCCTCTGAACACGCTTTAAAACTATATAATTGAAACATTATGCTTTAGACAAATACTAGAATAGTTAAGTTCAAGATGAAAGTTTAAGAGCCTTACCTTCTTCTTCCTTCTTCTTGGCGCAGAAGCAGCACGTGACTGTAACAACAAGAGAAGGAATTATTATAATAAAGCTGCAACTTTACAAGTTATACAATATCAGCTGTCAGTTAAACAATGGTTGCATAGACTGTATTTATATGTTGCTCAATTGTACGTTACTAACATTTAAACATCACAGAGACAAAAATGGGAAAACCAGGGAGATATTCAATACTCTCTTTGCACTGCTTTGTTCTTACTTCGTTGATAGTTTACAGATATAACCGTAATTGTTTATGATAAATTTCTATTAGTTTGCTCGTGTTACTGTCAAGGTATGTATTTACAACTTCTGTCACGAAAACCTTCTTCGGTAGCAGATCGTATCCGAACAGAACGTTACAAACATTCAAAATAATCTCCCCCCTTTTACCTTAAAGCTTAAGGACATTTGTAAGGCGTTTGGCCTAAGACGAATTCCATTTTATACAAAAATAAGAAAATGATTTGGAACTCATTGAAAAAAGTAACACAAATTAAATCTTACTTTAATTTGTACTAAAGAACAAGTTACTTTAGTAACTAATAGACCTACTTATTACTAAAGTAATACTTCAATAATTAAACTCAGAAGAAGAAACATAAAAGGAAATAATAAAATGACTATATATATATATATATATATATATAGAGAGAGAGAGAGAGAGAGAGAGAGAGAGAGGAAGCGCGCGCGAGAGAGAGAGGGAGCGAGAGAGAGAGAGAGAGAGAGAGCAAGAGAGGAAGACAGAGAGAGAGAGGAGGGAGATAATGAGAGAGATTAAATACTATTAAGCATATCTGAAGAAAATAGAATATTTATCATTAACTTAACAATAAAATAGTTATATGAAATCTAAAAAAAAAATAGAAAGAAAAGCAGGCAGTTGTTTAATGAGCTATACTTGTAGTAGGAGTAATCATGAGAAATTAATATAAAAGGCAAATGGTTTATTCTGACGGTAAGAGCATATACAGAACTTGCGGACAGAAGCTTTTAAGTGAATACAAACTAGATGTTATCTTAATGAGGATGAATAGAAAAGATGATACCATTCCAAAGTGAATCTTATTCCACAAAGATACTGTTTGATTGTGATGATTTTTGTTCAATGGGAGTAAAAGATTACTCTGATAATTTGTGTGGGGAAGGCCCCTGGCGGGGATGTAGGAAAGATGGTAAAGAAGTTTAAGAGATATCCAGAAAGAGGATGAGAGAGATGGAGAGGGAGGCAAAGGGGAGGAAGAGTGGAACAGAGAAAGGGTCAGAGAGAAAGAGGAGGAAGTAAGTTGGAATAACATCTATTCGAGTATATATATCTATTATAGAATATTTAGGCATATCGTGCCAAACATTGCAACGTATTAGATACCTATACTCCCACCATTACTTATTGGTCCTTGTCGACATTTACACTCGAGATGGTCCGAATGAATGTTAATACAAACAAATATCCTGTCTGATAATAGATACCTATACTCCCATCATGACTTATTGGTGCTTGTCGACATTTACACCCGCGATGGTCCGAATTAATGTTAATAGAAGAAAATATTCTGTCTGATAATAGATACCTATACTCCCATCATGACTTATTGGTGCTTGTCGACATTTACACCCGCGATGGTCCGAATGAATGTTAATACAAGCAAATATTCTGTCTGATAATAGATACCTATACTCCCATCATGACTTATTGGTGCTTGTCGACATTTACACCCGCGATGATCCGAATTAATGTTAATAGAAGCAAATATTCTATCTGATAATAGATAACTATTCTCCCATCATGACTTATTGGTGCTTGTCGACATTTACACCCGCGATGGTCCGAATGAATGTTAATACAAGCAAATATCCTGTCTGATAATAGACACCTATACTCCCATCATGACTTAATGGTGCTTGTCGACATTTACACCCGCGATGGTCCGAATGAATGTTAATACAAGCAAATATCCTGTCTGATAATAGATACCTATACTCCCATCATGACTTATTGGTGCTTGTCGACATTTACACCCGCGGTGGTCCGAATGAATGTCAATACAAGCAAATATACTGTCTGATAATAGATACCTATACTCCCATCATGACTTATTGGTGCTTGTCGACATTTACACCCGCGGTGGTCCGAATGAATGTCAATACAAGCAAATATACTGTCTGATAATAGCCTATTCCTAATATTTCTCCAAGGGAGTATCGTCGTTTTCATAATTTAGGCCTTTCATAGTAACGTAACGATAAAGAGAGATCCATGGTATCTGTTTTAGGGATAGTAAGTAGAATATATAGTTGTTTATGCCAAACGTTATTGTAGAAGGGACCATTTATGTTGGATACAGTAACCTTCACAAGATTACAATAAACCTCCTTATTTCTAACAAACCCCCACTCTAATAGGCTTTTGTATGTTAGGTAAGAGCGAGTGAAGACTATTTGTAAGGTTATATACAGGGTTATCGTAAAAGAATGGTGCTAATTCGAACATGATTTAAAGAAAACCTAATTACCTACAGCTAATGTTGTTTGGTCATCAAATTTGTCGTCTCAAACAGTTGTTTTTACATAACTAATAAACTTCAATATGTGCGCCCTTAGTCGCTTGACAAATCTCCAAACGATACTTAACTTCTCTCCAAACATTCGTTAACATTTCTTCGTTTATGGTTGTCATTGCTTCATTAATCCTGCTTTTAAGTGGTTCAGGTCGCGAATTCTTAGTGAATAAACAACGCTTTTGATGTACCCCCACAAGAAAAAATCACAAGGTTTCTGATTTGGGCTCCTTGGAGGTCACATTATAGGTTCTTGCCGGCCCATCCATTGATCTCCAAATTCTTCGTTCAAACCGTCCGTGACCAATGGACTGAAGTGTGGGGAAGCACCATCTTGTTGGAAATGAAGTTGATGCATGTTTTTGAGTTCATCTAACTAAGGAAAGCAATATTCCCTACAACCTTCCTATGAATAACTGACCGCACCATTCTTTTATGATAATCCTGTATTACGGTCACGCACAACTCTTTACAAGGCAGCATATAACCAGCTGAGGGCAAGCACAACTCAAAGAGCTGCCTTGTAAAGGGCAGCATATGACCAGCTGAGGACAAGCACAACTCTTTACAAGGCAGCATATAACCAGCTGAGGACAAGCACTACTTACAAAACTTAGCGTTTGGAATGTTAGCAGTTGTTTTTTTATATATTTATGTGTACAGGGATATTTTGTGGGTTAATTATTATTATACGTAAATAAATATATTAAAGAATACTTACAAAGTTTCAAAAAACTTCGTAGATTCATATTTTTGCTTCCAATCGAAAAATATTTCAAGCAAAAGTGTCTTTATGAAACTATGGTAATGTTCCAGTTTATTTGTAATTGTTGTTAGTTTCTAATATAATTGTTGTCAACAGTTTATATTTGGAAAAATAAATACATATACAATTTTGTTTTACATAAAATATAATATCAATGGCTATCCTTATAGATAATAGGATGTAGCCTATGGCTATTGCACATGGGGATAGACGAAACTTTAACGTTATTATTACGCTAACAAAGTTAAGTAATTTTAAATAATTTATCCGGTGCGACAGGAACGTTTTATTGCGTCAACAAGTTTTTTATGATTTCACTTAAATTACAACTTTGAAAGTCGTTAACTAGTGTAATAAATAAAGTTGACTGCGTCTATATTATATAAATTTGACCACTAATGCTTATTTAAATATAAACATTATAAACAGTGGTTTAATGTAACATGTATTTGAAAGCAGTAATCACGAATCCATGAGATCGTATTCTCATGGAATAGATCTTACATTGTTTCGTTCGATATTTCGTATAAAGATACGTTATTTTGTAAATTACAAGGTACATTAAAGTGGTAACATTAAAGAGCATGAAAAAATGATTGTAGCTCTACAAGTTTAATTTGATATGACCGACGTCTTATATTCTAGTTATTGTAATGCAGCCGGTAAAAGCAAAATTAAGTATTTATCTGGTTCTTATTAGGCCAAATGTATAGTCCAGATAGTGGGACCAATTTTATCTTGTGGGGTTATTTATATACAAATATGTAATTACCCTAAACTAAATATTTATAGACAGGTAAACTTCTACTCCAATGATTCGTTCTGCTATCTAGGTGCCACTCTCAATACAGGAGGTGCAGCTGTCGAGGTAGCCCTCTTAAGGCAGGTGGTGCTCCCGTTTAAGTGCCACTCTCAAGACCGGAGGTTCATACATCGGAGTGGCCCTCTTAACGTATGAGGTACAGTCATCAAGGTGGCACTCTTAAGGCAGGAGGTGCTCTTATCTAGCTGCAACTCTCAAGACAGGGGGTGCATACATCGGAGTGGTCCTCTCAAGGCGGGAGGTGATGCCACCTAGGTATCCCTTTCAAGACAGAGGGTGGACCCATCGAGATGGCACTCTTAAAAGCAGAAGGTGCTGCCATCTAGGTACCATTTTCAAGACAGAATTTTAAGCCATTGAGCTGGCTATCTAAAAGCAGGAGGTACTGCATCTAGGTGTTCTTCTTTCAAAACAGAAGCTGCATCTATTGTAGTGCCACTTTTAAGTCAGGAGGCGGTGTCATCCAAGTGTCACTCTCAAAACAGGAAATCCAACCATCGAGGTGATCCTCTTAAGGCAGGAGGTGCTACCAGCTAGGTGTTACTCTCAAGACAGAATCTGCAGCCTTCAAGGTGACACAAGTAAGGCAGGAGGTACTGAAATCTAGGTGCCACTCTAAAAACAGGAGATGAAGCCATCGAGGTAGTCCTCTTGAGGCAGGAGGTGGTACTATCTAGGTGACACTCTCAAGACAGAATCTGCAGCCTTCAAGGTGGTACAATTAGGGCAGGAGGTACTGAAATCTATGTGGCCCATTCAAGGCAGCAGCTGCAGCCATTGAGGTACCACTCTTATGGCTGGAGGTTCTCACATCTATGTGCCACTCTCAAGACAGGAGGTGCATACATTGTGGCCCTCTTAAAGCATGAGGTGCAGCCATCGAGGTGATCCTCTCAAAGGGCAGGTGGTGCCATCTAGGTGTCACTCTTAAGACAGGAGGTGCAGTATCGAGGTGGCCTTCTCAAATCAGGAGGTGCTGCGTCTAGGTGCTGTTTTCAAAACGCAATGTGCATCTATTTAAGTGGCACTTTTAGGTTATGAGGTGTTGCCATCTAAGTGCCACTCTCAAGATAGGAAATCTAACCATCGAGGTGGCCCTCTTAAGGCAAGACGTACTACCATCTGGGTGACACTCTCAAGGCGGAATCTGCAGCCATCTAGATGGCACAATAAGGCAGAAGATGGTGGAATCTAGAAGCCACTCTCAAGACAGTTGTTGCATACGTCGGAGTGTCCCTCTCAAGGCAGGAGGTCCATCCATCTAAGTGGCCCTCTCAAGGCAGGAAGTGCAGTGTTCAAGGTTGCACTCTTAATGCAGGAGGTTCTCACATCTAAGTGCCACTCTCAAGATAAGAAATCTAACCATCGAGGTGGCCCTCTTAAGGCAAGACGTACTACCATCTGGGTGACACTCTCAAGGCGGAATCTGCAGCCATCAAGATGGCACAATAAGGCAGAAGATGGTGGAATCTAGAAGCCACTCTCAAGACAGTTGTTGCATACGTCGGAGTGTCCCTCTCAAGGCAGGAGGTCCATCCATCTAGGTGGCCCTCTCAAGGCAGGAAGTGCAGTGTTCAAGGTTGCACTCTTAATGCAGGAGGTTCTCACATCTACGTGCCACTCTCAAGACAGGAAATCTAACCATCGAGGTGGCCCTCTTAAGACAAGAAGTACTACCATCTAAAGGACACTCTCAAGACAAAATCTGCAGCCATCAAGATGGCATAATTAAGGCAGGAGGTGGTGGAATCTAGAGGGCACTCTCAAGACAAGTGTTGCATACGTCGAAGTGGCCCTCTCAAGCAGGAGGTCCATCCATCTAGGTGGCCCTCTCAAGGCAGTAGGTGCAGTGTTCGAGGTTGCACTCTTAATGCAATAGGTTCTCACATCTACGTGCCACTGTCAAGACAGGAGGTTCATACATCGGAGTGGCCGTCTTACGGCATGAGGCGCAGCCATCTAGGTACCATTCTCAAGACAAAATTTGCAGTCATCGAATTGGCCCTCTCAAGGCAGGAGGTGCTGCATCTAAGTGCTACTTTCAAAACACATCTATTGTGAGGGTACGTTTAGGTCAGGAGATGCTGTAATCTAAGTACCACTCTTAAGATAAGAAATCCAACCCCCGAGATGGCCCTTTTAAGCCAGGAGGACCCTTTTAAGGTCCTTTCCGTTTTTGTCTTGACTTAAAATTGCTCCTATCGCATAATTGCTTGCGTCTGTTGTTACTATGAATTTTTTTCGAAGTCTGGGTATTGCAAAAGTGGTTCGTTAGTCAAAATATTTTTGCATGTTTCGAAACAGTCCATTAAATTATGGTTATTAATATCAATTTTTGCATTTTTCTTTAAACAGTTAGTAAAAGGTTCGAAGTTTTTAATGAATTTTCGGTAATATCCTAATAGTCCTAAAAATACTTTAATTTGTTTGGTAGTTTTTGATATTGGATAGTTCTTGATTGCTATTATTTTTTCGAGATTGGGTTTTACTCCATTCGGCGTAACTATGTGTCCTAAATAAGCAACTTCCTTTCTCCAAAATTCCGTTTTGTCCAGCTGTACTTTAAAGTTGGCTTTGCATAATCTGTCAAACACTTCTTTAAGTCTTTCTATATGTTCTTGAAGGCTAGTTGAATAAATTTTAATGTCGTTCAAATAAACTAGACACGTTTCATTTTGAATTCCTCTCAGAATATTATTCATAATCTATTGAAACATAGTGTGGCTATTTTTAAGGTCAAAAGGCATTCTTAAAAATTCATATTGTCCAGTTTCCGTTGAAAATGCTGTTTTTTCTATGCTGCTTTCGTCCATCTCCACCTGATGAAATCCCGAGGTCGGTCTAAAGTTGTGAAATACTAAGATCGTCCTAATTTGTCATTTATGTTTGGCTAGGGAAATTTATCATCAATTGTTTTTTTTGTTTAAGCCTCTAAAATCAATCACTAATCGAAGCGTCCTGTTTTTTTGGTACAATCCAGACAGGAGGGTTCCATGGAGAATTAGAAGGTTTAATGATTCCCTGTTTAAGCATGTCTTCAATTGTTTATTTCTGGATAAATTGTAAATGTTTGTAAATTTCTGGATATCTATAATTTCTAGAATATAGGTGAAAGTCAAATCATTTCGGTCAATATGAAATATATCTGCATATTCTTCTACTAAATTTGTTATAGCGGGTTTTTCTTCTAAATTCATGTGTTCTACTCTAAACTTTGATAAGTCTAAATCTTTTCCTCTTGGTTTTTTTTTTGTTTATAAACTAACATATTGAAATTAGTGTTTCTTTGAATTGCATTTGGCTCAAGAACATTGCAATCTTTTAAAGGTTTTAATTCTAGTGGTGCATTTATTGTTATTTTTATATTTCCTTCCGTGTTGTTTACAATAGGACAATAGGCTTCAACAGGCAATATATATTCGGGATATAATTTGTGATAAAATAGTAAGTAAATTCTTTGTTGCTAATAATCCTGATGACTTTCAAAATGAATATTTGATATCCTCAATCTTAGCAAAACTAAAAGGACAAGCTTTAGAGTTAGTTGTAAGCTCAAACAGTTATAACTGGTTAGATGTTGGAAAAATTCTTTTAACTAGTTTTCAAGATAAAAGAGATTGTTTTACAATATATCTTGAAATGGCAGAGCTAAAACAACTAGTAAGTGAATCTCCTTTTAAATTTTAGGAAAGGATACAAAAATTATTAAATTTGCAAATAGCATATTTTATTAATAAAGAACCAGTTAAAGCTATTAATACAATGTGTGGATATGTTCAAAAATTAGCATTAAGAGTTTTGATAAGAGATCTTCAAGAACCACTATGGTCTTTATGAGAACTAAAAACCCCACAACACTCACAGAAGCTTTAAATGTGCTAACTAACGATTTTCAATTAAAAAATAATCAAATGTTTACACAACCGAAACAATCAGTTTTTTAGAAAGGTCAAAATTATAACGTAAGAGAACCAATACATCCAGAGACTAAATATCACAAAATACCTAAACAAACTTACCATCAGCCAAATCCATCCTATAAACCATCTTTTGCTAGCCATGGCCCGTCTCAAAAGACAACAATTAACCAATAGTAGTAAACCTCATTACCCTCAACGGAATACGAGTTATCAACCTACCCCTATCAGCATATCCACTGGACAGACAGACAGGCCTTCTAGACAAAATACTAATCTTTATCAAAAGACCGGACAAGGAGATGAAAACGGCGAATATTCAATGTATCAAATTAACGGACACGAACCGTTCGCTTCTGACGAAAATTCCGAAAAGGACGAGTATTTCGCTGAGCACCAAAACTTACCTGAAGACTATGATAAAAATGAAGAGACCATTCAAAACGATCAAAATAATTGTTTAGGTTGTACAAGGCTCGGAACTAATTTTTCATAATGACTTTGCAGTGTGAAAATAATGAATTACTTTTCATATATGACGCAAATACTAAATTAAGAATAATAATTGATACAGATAGTACTCGATCGTTTATACGAAAATCATAGGTTAGAAAAAGTTTGAAACATTGGTAAGAGAAGAGCAAAGAGTGAAGTTACCACTGCCCACGGCACTTCAAACAAAGATTTTTGCTACAAAAAACCCCTGTTTTCAAAAAAGGCAATTAAATTTTACTTATTTGATTTTCATCAGAGTTTCGACCTATTACTGTGTCTGGATAATATAAAAGATTTAGGAATAAGTTAACTAAATTTAATTCTTACTAAAGTAGATTCCGGCTTACGCAGACTTTTTATTGTGCAGTTGGAAAAACAGTTTTAGCTTCAGTGTGTAGCAAACTCTTGAAGAGAACAGTCGTCTCACCTCCAACTGAATGTATATCAGTTGAATTTGTTAAGCTTAATGATTGTAACAGTTTTCTAAATTAAATGTTTCTTAATTAACAAAGGTTTATAAATTATTTTTAAAAACCATTAAAGTTTAATAAGACACGTAAGTTTTATATATATATATATATATGTGTGTGTGTGTGTGTGTATGTGTATTGAATAATTCCTTAATTTTTTTTCTTTTCTTAGTGCGTAAAAGTACTCTTTCTGTTTTTTGTAAATTATAATGAAAATTAGTAAAAAAAGTAGTTGAGTACATGTGAATAGATGAGTACTAATATCTCAGCATTAAATATTGTAGGGGGATCCCTTTTTTTGCAATGGTATATTGTGTATGTTGTTAGCCTGGTCTCCTATTTGTTACATAACAGCCATCAGAATAGATACAGCTTTTTATGTAGTCATCGACAGCAGAATTTTCCCACAGGGTCATGAAGGCCTTTTGAAATAATCTTTAATATACATGTAATTTTATTATTTATTAAAAAAAGAAAGCAATGTAATTGTTTCTAAATATATAAAAGTACTACATTTTCCAAAACATTTAATTATGATATTAGAGGCATTACTCAAATTTCTAATTTACCAACATTTAATTAAAGATGAAAAATTCAATTTTGAACTTTTATCTCTTGTCAAAGTCATGTGTAACTAATGGATAAGTTCAAAGTTGAAAAGCCCAGATTTCTGAGCTATTTCTTCTTATCAACCACAATTCTTTTTGAATCAACGTGTTTCCAGAACTTCACTAGAATTATCTTTGCTTTCATTGCAAGCATAAAGAAATCAATTATTTGTGAGTTTAGCGAAGCCGTTTCATATAAAGTTGAACAAACTTTCAAAGAGTTTTGATCTTTATCATATCTCAAGATGTATTTGTGTGTTTTTATGTTCCTACACACCCAGAACTTTAAAGTATGAGTGAATGTGGGATTGTTTGCCTTGAAAAAGTTTATGTTTTGCATAGTTTCACAATAATAAAACTAACTCCATTTTTACGTTCAATCGAAATAAAATTGTAATTAATATTAAAAGTTAAAAGATACGTGAATAAACGCAATAGCTATTGTAATATAAATATCTTATTTTAATTAGTGAAGAGCTACCGAAATCAGTGAAACCAATTGAGTTTCATTTCTAATCTCCAGTCGTTCGGATAAGCCAATAAGATACAGATGGATTACGAAAAAAAATATTTCTCACGTCCGTGAATAATGGTTTTGTTTTTAGTAGTTGGAGAAAATGTCACAGATCAACGTAAATTTTCCCATTGGAGTATTCTTCTTACACTTTGCATCATTTTCTTCATGACATTTGTTTCGGAACTCCGAATTATATACAACTGGAGGCATAAGCAAGGTGCCAAAAGTTTAGAGGAGAGAAAATTGAAAAGTTTGGAAAAGAACTTTGTTTTCTTACTTCATCTTTTAAGCAAAATCATCTATCGTGTTAAGATATATAGATTGTGACTAAGGATTTTTGTTTGAATAAAGGGCAGTGGATGATAAATTATGTGAGCCGATAAATGTTTTTTTTAACGGCAAGGAGCTAGGAAATAACAAGAAAATTTATATTTATATAAAATTAAACTATTTTTATTACCCGTTTTATTGCAATTTACAAAAACAGAAAGAGGAAATCCACGTACGAACGAAAAAACATCCTACATTTAATAAATAGTGGTAAGGGACATAATCCACATTACATACATGGATTTCCATCACTACCCGGAAATATTGTTCACATGAGGGTGCATTCTGTTGAGAGATATTACTGGAACTGATTTTATTAAACTAGATAAATTTGCATTTCAAATGAAATCTAACCTTTTCAATAATAACATTATACTAATTTCACATTGCTTCACCATGAGAAAGTACGTAATTGAGACGATAAGGAAAAGGAGCAGGCCCCAGCAAAGTGAGTGTATGTAGGTAACTGTAAGGAAGAAGTCGTAAAGAAGAGGTGGTAAAGAACCGCCACAATGGAAGGTCCGTAAGGAACAGGACACAGGAAAGTGGCTGTTTGTAGGTAGCTTTAAGGAAGATTTCGTAAAGTAAAACGGTAAGGAAATCCACTCTCTTTTACACTAACACTATCTAATCTTATTAAACGAAAACTGTTCTCTAAGTCGTCCTTTCTATTAATAAAAGAATATCAATTATCAAATTTCTTACATTTTATAATACAACAGACGTGCTATAAATAGAAATAAATATTCAGGTATTTAACGAAAATCACAATAAAACGATGGGATATTTCAGGGACATTTCTACCATTTATAGTTTAACCTATGTCTACTTAAATAAAAAAAATATTATAGATAACCAATATTCATAACAGTATATATATATATATATATATATATATATGTGTGTGTGTGTGTGTGTGTGTGTGTGTGTGTGTATAAGAGAGAGAGAGAGAGAGAGAGAGAGAGAGTGTGTGTGTGTGTATTATATTTTTTAAAATATGTTTAATAATTAATGAGATCTATATAAATAGGAGAAGTTGGGTCATAGCTAGACAGGAGACATTACAGGACATAAACTGATCTATTGGGTTGGAAGCAGTGACGTAATGTATCATCGTTTCTCTATTCATTGCTAACCTTATAGGGTGAATAGAGGTCTAAATTTCTTTTTTTACAGATAACATTTGATAAAATTAACTCTTGATTTCCATATACCTAGTGAATTTATAGTATTAAATATTATTTGTTTTAATAACTTATTGGCACGACATGGTTATCAGCTTCTACATTTATATTTGGACATTTTTTGTAATTAAGACTTGTTAATATATTTTCCTTCTTTACATCATTTGGTTTTGATTATATTTTAATATTTAGCTCTATAAATCTGTCCGGATATTCCTCAACTTAAAAATAATTATTCATCATTAATCATATTACATTCAACCTTAGATTTGTTTCTGCAAAAAGGGATTCAAACAACCACGCTGACAAATCGAATGAATAAATATATGGTTAAATGTAATCGGACAAGTTAAAAAATCAACTTAAAGCAAGGTAATAATTATTAAACACTAACACTCGATGTATAGAATACATGGCGGCACATGTGACTCAAGGAAACCTTAATGCAACCGAAATCAGTACGTTTTATTAATCCAGTAATGGCTTGTCTAATATTTGTGCAACTCGAAGTAAGGCAAACAATCCCATAAACAAAAGTTTCAAGGGAAACGTCACAGCTGCCAGCGAAAAGGACAAACCCATCAAGCTTTTAAAACTTTGCCCAACTTCATACTTTACAAAGCATTTCAAGTTTGTAAAAGATTTTCCAAAAGCAAAGAAAAACAATTAACCGCAAATGGACTTGAGAAAAAACAAAAGGTAGGTTGCCGCTGAGAAGCGTATAATTATTTCTGACGATAATTTTGATCCATCAAGAAATCTGATTAGAGTAAACATGATTATTGTAGGTGCAATATTTGCACTTAGTGTCATAGTTTGCACCTTAATCTCAACACTTTTAAGTTTATAATTTTTCATTGCTATAAATTATTTTTACATAATTTAGAAGCGCTCAATTAATGCTAATTATTAATATTATAAAAATAATTTAGAGCAAAATTGTTAGTAATTGGATCGTTATTTAATTTGTTCTGTGTATGTGACAAAATATGTAAAAATTCAATTATTTTGTAAAAATACGTATACCATTATCACACACAAGCATGTAAATAATTAGTCTTTACCAAAATTCTAAACTGATAGATTCAGTCTTGCTTCAAACTTTGTTTATTACACACGTAAACTGATGTCTTAGTCTTGCTTCAAGTTCCGTTCATACTGATCGTTAAAATTCACAGCTAGTTCTACTCTTCGCACAGTTCAGTCTTTCATCAGGCTACGTAAGTGTACTGTACTTCTCAAGATCTGAAATTCGTTTCTTATATTTTTAAAGTTCTCTAAATCAATCAAGTTTTATTCTTATTCATTCAAGTTCATTATATTCTTATATTTATTTCTAAATCCAAATATTTATTTCAATTAATCAATATCTCTCTCTCTCTCTTTTTCTCTATTTCTATTTCCTTATAATTCTATTTCTTCTATTTCTTTCGTCTCAGATTCAGATATAATCTAAAAGAATAAAGACTGTACAGATTTCTATTCCAAGTTCTAAATAAAGTAATTAATAGGTGCACAATGTGTGCAAACCCACACATTGGTGAGTAGCCGTTGTGTCCATCACAATAAGGAAGTGAAAGCCGCTAAGTTGGTGAGTACCCAATGTAGTGAAAGCATCTTAGTTGGTGGATACGCCAGAGTAATGGCGAGTACAAATAGTCAAAACCAATGGAGTGAGTAGTAATCGTGACATTACAACAAATTACTTTCCTATATCGTATTAAGGTGCAGTGCTAAGGTACATTTCGTAAGAAATACAATTTCTAATTCAATTTCGAATTCTATGTCAAGTGTCCAGGACAGTGGACCCCGATATATTAATGTCTATTTCTAACTCGGGAGTTATTCAATTTCTTAGTTATACATCACTCAGGATAGACGTGAAGTGATTGTCAATCAAGTTCCTATTTCTATAAGAAAGAAATCTAGTTCCTATTTCTATTTCCTGGGGAGAGAATTCAAGTTCCTATTTCTATAAGAAAGAAACCAAATTCCTATTTCTATTTCCTGGGGAGAGAATTCAAGTTCCTATTTCTATTTCCTGGGGAGAGAATTCAAGGTCCTATTTCTATAAGAAAGAAACCAAGTTCCTATTTCTATTTCCTGGGGAGAGAATTCAAGTTCCTATTATTTATATTTTGAAATCTTGCTGCTGTTCATGACGAGCTGGTTGTAAATTACATATTACACTTTTGCTATTACTTGCGACCAGACTTTTCGTCAACTAAAAATTGTTAACTAACACTTAGAGGAAACTTTTTCGTCTTACGACTTCTTTAGCCTCGTATTTTTGCCGCTAGGAATGCTGCAGTTGTGCTTCCTCGGTACCATTTTATTGAAGTATATAGACATAGCAACACACATAAAAATGACATTTTAAATGAACAGACACGGCACAGATCACACATACTTTTCGATCACATCACTTCTAACTTTCAGAAAACGTTTCCTTCAAGTGTAAGTTAACAATTTAACAACTTTTAGTTAACAAAAGATCGCAAGTAATAGCAAAAGTGTAATAAGTAATTTATGTGTTGTTCTATTTCTATTTAAGGAGTATAACACAATGTCAATTCAATTCCTAAATCAAAAAGAACTCATATATAAATTTGTCTAATTAAATAAATACAAATACAACACTTTCTCAGAAGAGTTTCTTATGTCCCCCCTAGAAAAGAAAAGATGGCAGCGACTATTTAACATCTAATTAACCTCCATTCATGTAAAATACACTACGTAACCTGCAACAAGAAAATCAAGACAGGAAAACCTGCAATGAGATCCACTAGCATAACACTGAATTGACGGCGACGCAGCAGCGACGAACATAAAAGCGGTGCGTAACAACACCAGAACATAACAATGAGAATTGAGGAAAAACGTCTTTGATAAGGAAAATAAGAAGAAAACACACATTCCTCAACAACACGAAGAAACTAAAATAACTATTTATTAATTTTTGACTTGTATTTCATTCATTTTCTCTTACTTCGTGTCTTTTCTATTACTCTAGTGTTTTACTAATAAGAGATTGTTAATAATATTTGTATCTGTAACACTAAAACCCCTAAAAAAGAATTTGTACTTACATAAAAACTGCTATTACTATTGCATTCGACTTTCTATCTTTATTTTATTTGCTCATAAGAAACGCTGACAAAATCTTTTTTACAACACTCACACACACACACACACACACATGCACATATATACACACACATACACTCACACACACACACACACACACACACACACACACACACACACACACACACACACACACACACACACACACACACACACACACACACACACACACACACACACACACACACACACACACACACACACACACACACACAGACACACACACACACACACACACACACACACAGACACACACACACACACACACACACACACACATACACACACACACACACACACACACACATATATATATATATATATATATATATATATATATATATATATAAAATGACATACAGAAATGAAACATATTAAAAAACTAGTTATTGTTTCAAAAAAAAGTTAAAATTATTAGGGAATGAGCTGACAAAGAGAGCGTAACAAAAGTAAATTTCAGTTTGCAGATTAAATCAGTTTCCGAAAACAAAAAAATTAACAATTGAGTAAATTTCTTATAAATTTCAATTCGCTGTATTTATAAATTTTTAGAAAGTTTTTGTATCACTCCACTTCTATTGTAATAAAGAACCAAAGACCTCAAGTGTCTACTTTTATATTTGAATTATTATCAGTTAATCAGTCAAATATGCGGGATTGAATAATTATGATCTAAATTAGAAGCATCAATTGTTAACTACTGAATGTCAGTTAGAATACATTAGATGGTATTAAATAAATATGATTGTTTAAGCCTAAAGATGTGACTGTAAAAATAAGTATCTTTATTATATATATTATAAACATAATCTAAACGTATTGGCTCTAAACGTATTTGGGCTAATAACAGTTATTTTCTTGTAACAAACGTATTGTTATACGGAGTCAGTGAACTGTGAACTGTCAAATGCAGAAAGGCCTTTACCTTCAGAAAGGATTAATTTCAATTCACTCTACCGTCGCTAACAGCATTTAACTTTACCTGCGCAGTGAATATGGCGTATTTACTACTCCCATTTAGGATAACTTACAATTGAATTCTACTCTTTTAATTTTACATTTTAATAAATCAGTTAATCACATTAAGTTTTATTCACAACAATTTGACTTTAAAAGAAATATTTCCAGTTGACTTTTATGATTTTTGTACCATTTGTAATTTCTCTTTGATCTATGAATTTGGACGATAGTCCTCAGATTTTAAAGCATGCTTGGTTTATTTTATTCATGTTATTTAACTGTATTAAAAAATTTTTTTTGAACGAATTTTTCATCAGAATAAATTAGCCTTTTCAGTATTCTTTTAGACCATAGTCATACCCACTTACCTTGATTAGATTTTCTTTTCAACCGCTCCAACACCCTTTACTATCAGTTGGAATTTTCATCTGGAGCGATATTTTGAAAACAGTGTAAACCTTCCACGTTTAGCTTACAATTACTATCAAGCTTTAGAAAATATATCTTTCATTTTCTCTTTCCTACTGTCCACTATCCTCACTGTGTAAGCTTCACAAACTTAGTTTCCTGATAGTCATCCTAATTATATTTATTACTATTTAACTAAATAACTTGTAAGACATAACGCAGAGTCAGTAACGACTATTTGTGTGTGAGCTACAATTAGGGTAACAATTGTATTGTAATAAATTACCAAATATGAAATTATAAAGGGTTGAAACATTAAAGGCACCCAAACAGACATGTACAAAGTAAACTAACCACCATACTGATAGAAACAAACATGAAGATAAACATTTATCAATAAATATATATCACACAAAACAATAAATACGTTAAATAAATGAATAAAAGAGAAATGAGTGAAAAAATAAAAGAATTTCAGGCATAAGTTAAACAAGTAAAAATAAATTTGACCTACATAGGACAACAAAGAAAGATTTTATTTTAGATACTTTTTATTAAAAAAATTACAATTAATATAAATATATAGATCAATATACATACGTTGGAATCACAATATTAAATGCAAAATAGAAAGCGAATATAATTATTAAAATGATTTAATTATAGAATTAATATTTTAAAAAGCTGTATTAACATTAAGTTTCCTCCACTACAAGTTTAAAGAACTATATATAGTTCATATATATATATATATATATATGAGTAGTTAATATCCGGAGTACATCCGTTCATTTTGCAGTCCTTAAAATCGTAGTTCCGACGTTTAGCTAGAATCTCATCTAACATTGACGGGGTGAACCAACAACAGTCGAAGTGTGAATGAAGAGCGCAGACAACTCCGTTCTTATATATAGAGGAAAGTCCATTGACGTCAATCCACACACACCTGACTCAAATAACTACCCACATTCCTTTCCTCTTGTTCACCTTTCTGTCGATAAAATCTATCGATGACACATTTCCACGCAGCGGGCAAATACAAAGTACCATCGCCTTTGTTAAGACTCCTTTACTCACCTGTTTCTACAGCCTCAAGTATAATTCTAGTCCTGTAGTTTTCCACTTGAGGAATCTGTTGGCAAGATTGAAAATAATTGCCCTGAATGAGCATGACGCCCTGAATGATGCTTCTTTCAGGCTTAATGCTTGGTTTCGTTTTGCAGATGATATAAGTTCTACAAGTTTAAAGAACTATATATAATATGTATGTGAATAGTTACTATCCGGAGTAATCCGTTCTTTTTGCAGCCCATAAAAACTTAGTTCCGATGTTTCACAAGAATCTCATCTAGCATTGACGGGGTTAACCCAACAACAATTGAAGTGCGAATGAAGAGCGCAGACAACTTCATTCTTATATAGAGAGGAGAAAACGTTCATTGACCTCAATCCACACACATGACCTAAATAATTACTCACATTCCTTTCTTTTTGTTCACTTTTCGGTCGATAAAATCTATCGATAACAGATTTCCTCTCTGTGGGCAAAATCAAAGTATCATCGCGTTTGTTAAGACTCCCTTACTCACCTGTTTCTACAGTCTCAAGTATAATTCTAGTCCTTTAGTTTTCCACTTGAGGAATCTGTTGGCAAGACTGAAAATCAATGCCCAAAATGAGCAAGACGCCCTGAAGATGCTTCTCTCATCCCTGAAGATTGATTTCTTTTTGTAGATGACGTCTTTATGATTTGACAACATGGTCGTACAGAGCTTGATTAGGTTTTATATATGTATAAGGAGAGTGTGTAGTAATATTATGACGTGATACAAGAGAAACCGGTAACAATAGAAATAGAGAAAAACAGTGGATTGTAATCATTAAAAACAATAACTCAGAAACAAAAATACATTAAATTTGTGAAATCTGATAAAAAGCAATGTATGTAATAAAGGAAACGAAATAGACAACAGTATAAACACAATTTCAAGGATAACAATATTACTTATACACACGTTTACAATATCCAAAGAGCAGAGGAAACTCATGCAGATTATCGCCATAGCACCAATGTTCAATAATCTCGCTTAAAACGGAAGACTCCCCATTTGTAAATCACAAGCCATATTCTTTCCCAAATCTTGCAACTGAAACAACCCAAGTATACATAATATCTTAAAAATGTATATCAAATGTTTTAAATGATTTTTTTAAATAACTCAAGAAAATATACAATTCGGTGATAATTGTTTATATAAACCATTTACTTAACAATTTAGTAGATACACATCTATAACTGAGTACAGTAATTTTAGTGCTAACAGCTCTGACTTAATTTGCTATTGCTAAACGTTTTGTGTAAAAATAATATAATAATAAAAAGTTAATATCCCTTTATTTTAATACAATTTACATACAGTATATTTACATTTATACACATTACTCAACTCAACACACATAACATCTGTCTCCCCTCTCTCTCTCTCTCTCTCTCTCTCTCTCTTTCTCTCTTTCTCTCTCTCTCTTTCTCTCTCTCTCTCTCTCTCTCTCTCTCTCTCTATATATATATATATATATATATATATATATATATATATATATATATATATATATATACATACATTAATTAGCAAACACGTTGATAACATATAAATTAAAACACTTTTTGATTGAACTTAGAATGTTATTTATTTATTAATTTATACATATATCATGCTTATAAGTGAGCATTTTAGAAGGATTCTATGTGAGTATTCAACATTAGAAAATTAGTGTGTATACAACAAACATAGTGTTGGTTTGACTAAACATATATGAACACCATGCAAACCAAAACGTACAAATCACGGGATCTGTGTCGTCATTTTAAAGTCTATTAACTGTGAAATCTTGAACTTTGAACCCATAACAAAAACAATTTAAAATGGAAATAATGCCAAACAAAGAAAGTGAAGGCAATATCTAAACATTTCTTAATAACATAAAAATAATTAGTGATTTTGTGAAACTACACAAGAAAACGTTTTCAAAATGTCTGCTTTATTATTTACCAAATCTTGTAAAACTTTGCCCAGATTATGAAGAGCACTTTCAATAATTATGAGAAAGTATACAAAGCCTTTCAGCATAATGTCATTACACAGTAAAGTGGATTTGAATAACTTCAGAATTGCCGTTGTCAATTCTCTTTGCATACACTTAACTCAGATTTAACGAGAAGTTCACCAAGCGGTAAATATTTGAATGTAACTGCCTGCAAATGTCAAGTTGAGGAGCTGTTAAAGTTGCACATCAATCATTGCCTTAGTGTTTAGATTTATGTGAACTTTAATACAGAAAGTTTTTTGACGTTTGTGAAATTATACCCATAACTTTCTACTAGGCACTAAGGCTTACTGATTATATACTTTTGATGGAATAGTTATCACACAATGACGGCAGTGACATCTGTATTACTTAAGAACTACTAATTCAACTAACGTTTAACGTTATGCACCACCACTGCGAAGAAAATAAACTGAATAATACTTCTTAAACAAGTTTTTTTCAATGAACCTGTTTAAATCCAACCTAGTATATTTATGACGGTTAAGCTTCGATGTAGGTCTATATTTACAAGTTAACATTGACCTAATCTGTATCACTTGAAAGATATGTGTGAAACTCTAAAACAACAAACATTACTAATTTATTATTATTTTGTTGTTGTTGTATGGTACGTATTTTGTAATAGATTTAGTGTTGCTATCTATTCCCTATTTAGTGAGGGTATTCTAAAAGTATTTGCTGCGCTTTTACAATCAGAAAATTAGTATTTATTCAACAACATAATGACGGAACATTTATATATATGCACTGCAGATTTAAACGGACAACACACGGCGCTGTTTATAGATTTACCGTTAAATTGAGAACTGTTTAGAAAAGAAACACTAGTCTACTTACAATTGTTAATTAGTACCGATCAATTTATATTCTGTGATATATATATACAAAGTTTAAAATATTTGTATTTTCAAAGTTAATGTATCTAAACATTTAAATTAAGTCTATCTGTATATTTCAAGCTAAATAATTCTACACTCTCAAAGTTTAAAAATTCCACACTAAGATAAAAATATTTATACTTTTAAAAACCTATACTTTCATAATTATATGCATCTACACTTTTAAAGTAAAGTTAATTAATATAAGTTTATAGCTGATGTATCTACATGTCGAAAGTTTACTGTATCTATATTTTGAAGATACTTAGATCTATACTTCCAAATCAAACACCCAACTATCAGAGCATTCAGAATAAAGAAAGTCACTAATTAAACATGTTTTTATAAACTTGGTCAGATTAGCTTATTAAAGACAGGTTTTATTCTACACTTTAATATTTTATGTGCGACTGAATGAGAAATGGTTATGAAAACGTAACCTTTAGAGATAAGTTTGAAAGTTAACCATGTACTCACTAGAATGTTTTTTAGGTTTAAAATGGTAAATTTAGCTTTAATATAAGTCTGACGAGTTGTAATTTTACGGAGGTTCAAAAAACGTTTCACCTAAATTGATGAAGAACAACATTCAATAGCAACGGATATTTAAAGATATTCTCTAAATATTTACACATTCCTCTAGACAAACACACCTGCTACAATTATAGACGAATAGAGCTTAATGACGTAATAGCTGAACGAACAATCGTCACGTCGCATTGGGTAGACAGTGTAGCGATCGGACGTGGGCAGCAATCACGCAATGCATACAGTTTACAGGGCATTAGCTTGCGCCTAATGAAACTAAAAAGGGAAATGTGTTTTACATTTTGACTAATAATAGCTTACTGGAAGCTCAATATAGATTTTTATTTATTCTTTATCAAAAGGAAAAGTTTTACCATTTAATTTCTCCAAATTATGAAATTATGAATATAATATATTAATATTCCTTACTTACAAAAATAAAAGTTTTAACCACAAAAAAATTCCAAGTTGTTCTTAATATTCATGTTTTAAGAAAATAGATATAGTTTTTCATTAAAAATTATTATATACTATTTATTATTCTAAATTAAAAACTGGATTAATTGAAATTGCAAACCTTCGACAGATCAAATGACTAAACTTTTATTTAACGGTAGTTTAAATTTTAGAATCTGTTGTTTGCCGATTTAAGGCTGTCAGCCGATATCACTATTTTATCCAGGTTGGGAAGATGGGAAAATATTGTGAGTATAGGCAGGATTGAAGTAAGGGCATAAACTATCTATTAGAGGATGTAGCGGGGAGCATGGCATTACGTAGAGTCACCTACTTATTCAAGATTAGATAATCCCTCTAACGAAGAGGGATATAGAATGGTTGATGTGGAATTACATAGGACTAAGGGAAGGAGGTTCGAAGATGTGCTAGTACTAGAAATTAGGAAAAATTGTCTCATGGCATTGGTGGGATACACTTTCTTGAACCATCCGGAGTATACTCGCTGCTTAGATATTTAACTAAAATATGCACTAAAATAGTAATTCGGTTTGTAGTCTAGCACATCCAGTAAATCTTACTTATTTTATGGCTATAACATTGTTCTATTTGTTTACAATAACATCAGTGCCCTCATATTGTATATGAAGCACGCTCACTCTATAAAAAAATCATAAAATACATCAAGGGCTTCTCTAAATCGTCACGTTCGGGACCGAATTCGATCAAAATACGAATCAAGGAAGTCGTGATATTAACATGTGATTGTTGGTAAAAGCAGCACATAAATAAGTAAATAGGTATGTAATGTAATTAAAGCTGTATTTAAATTATGTATGTTGGGTGAAAAACTCAACAGCACTATAAAACACTAGTAGCTGCAGTATAATTCGTAATTACAACCAGATAAACATTGCATCATCAAGTTGAAAGTGAAAGGATGTTGTCATTATTTTCGTTTGTTAACATCTCCATTGGAAACTTCCATTTTTGCCATCAACTCTTCAATTTTATGGCCATTTTTCTTGATGGCACTTTCAGTCGTTCTAGGAATTCCGAATTCTAACGATAGCATAACCACACTTTCGTCTTTTCATAACCGTTGTAGAATGTCATACTTAGTAACCAATGTTAAAGTTTTATAAATACAGCGTTTAGACATTTCCCTTTTATTTAATCACTATTGGAAAAATTATAAAATGAAGAAAATAAACGAAAACTGAACTGTAGAATTCAACTTGTTGAACTACAGTGTAACTTACAATGCAACTCAACGCTGCCAACTATACTGTGGTCAGTTTTTACTGAAAACTCTTATTATATTTTATCACGCATATGAGATGTGGGGGAACAGAGAATGTGTTAAGAGATTTTTTATGTAATCGAATAACCCATGCATAGTATCGGACTTATATGATTTTTGGCACCAGTGATACTTCACAATCCAGGCTTAGAGGCGATGTTTGTTGTTATTGTGACGAATTACAGAGTGTGACGAATTAGAGAGGTTCTACTATATACCCATACACATCTTTGTAAGAAGAAAGGTTGATGTAATTGGGCTGTATTAAGGAACGAATATGGAATGAATATAAGGATGTGTAGGTCGTAGTAAAAATGAGATATTCCCATCCTGTGGGTTTGTCGGTTAACTGACGTAAATATGCTCTCAACTGGGATATAGAAACGTGCCTACCAGTTCCTGTTTTACCGTCGAAGTAAACAAAATTTCGATTGAACGTTTTCATGATGTAACAGACGATACTGTGTTATGGGATTGAACGGAATTTAAAATGCGTAGTCACGTTTTCGTTCCCATCTTTGTACATTAATTGTAAACAAACGTTTATTTGAAATGACTTTTTTAATTAGATTGCAGTTGGAAGATTTTTTTATAATTTAACTAGTCTGCTTTCAAAAATGAAGTAAATAAAAATATACTTTTTATGCCTATGATACAACATTTTGAATCAGACAATTAATATTTGCTGATAACAAAACTGAAGTAGGATCAGAATTAACACGTATTAAACACAGTGGCAATATTACAATAAACCATAAACTACATACATAATTATTAATTAATACGTGTACGTGAGGTTAGAACCTAATTGCACCTTTGTAAGTTAATCATTATCTGATGAATAAGTTCTATTGTGATCTTGGCGTTACTGTTAAGTCTATTAACTGTTGCACTCTGGGATAACTTGACGGTGAACAAATAAGAGTGTTTAGGAGTTAACGATTGGAGATTTATTAGGATAACCGACAGGCTCTACTTCGATGGTTTTTTTGGGTGTAAATAGACTCCGATCTCAAATGTTATTTCGATATTATTATTATAACAATTCTGCTGTTTTTGATAATTGCTATAAGACTCAAAGATCCAGCTAAATAAATCATAAATGATTCTAGCAGGAGAATGTTAATCTACAGTTTTACTTTGTTGTGCGAGATTAGTTCAAAGCTCTGCAATATTGTCTTTCTGACGGATCCGGAAAGTAATTTCAGTTTTGTCTGAAAACTTGTTTAAATCTATTATCCTGCTCACATAATTCTTGATTTATTACCTCAATATATTTTCCGTTCTATCGGAAACCAGTTTTAATGTTATTTTTTTGACAAAGTATTTGCAATAATAAATTTACTTTGTGTTACGTTAAAAGCCAGACAGAGTGCTCAGATTTACTCATATTTTATTGCACAGTTACAACACCACGTCGTTAAATATGGTGTGGAGATGTTTTTTCTTGATAATTTCGATATTACCGTTGGATAAGTTCCCGGTAGGGCTCAATTTGTTCTTTTTGACCTCACCTTTCACACAGTTTAAGTCTAATTTAGGGTATTTTTGTCGAAATCCTACAAATAGAACTACAAAATCGTCACGAAATGGATTTCATTGGTATTATTATGTGCTAAACACGAATATCATATTCGCTAGTTCGATTTCTGCTCAAAATTCGTAGCTAGGTTTTTGTAGTTGCATAAAATATGAATATTGTTCAGTATTTCCTCAGTTACGTTTCGTCCTACTGTTGAAGTTAACTAATTTAGTGAAACGTGCTTCATCTTTCTTAGAATTTATTTTTCACATGCTTTATAATTTTACTCGTGCACCCCGAGGGTGCCCTTGATCACATATGTGTAAGCCGATGTTATGTAAGCCAATGGTACGCACACAAGTAAATATACTATAGTAAGACACCCTGATTGTTTTCCTAGGTGATGCTATTAGCCTTATTATTATTAAAAGTTGCTATAAAGAATAGTTTAATGCTGATCGTTGATTTAATTATCTTTTCATGTGGTTATATATATATAGGGGGTCGCATAAACTCGTAGTCTAAGGGAACTTATATCCGGACATATATTTATTAATATTTAAATTACTATTTACATTTTATTGTCTTATTTATCAAAACAATAAAATAATAACAAATAAATATATTTTAACGTATTCGATTATTGTTATATATAAGTTGTGTATGGTATACAATTTTTCAATGATCTTAATTTTCAGTAATGTAATTTAATATTTATTACATAGTTCGATATATTACTTTTCGATAAAATATTTTTTTAAAATTTAATTCTAATGTAATTTCTGTTAAAGTCTTTTCTTTTAATTAATTAATTGTATTTATACTGAAACTAATTTAAACCTCCATTAAAAAAAAATTTTAGCCACTCTGTTTATTTTTGTGACTTTATTAAAACGAAAACGTGTAGATTTTTCTTACTCACAGAGACGGTCCTAAACTAGATGATAAATAAACCTCTTCAAGTCTTCTGGGACTCGCAAACTAATCAAATTGCTCCAGCGTCGTGAGGTAGGCTTTAAAGGTGGAAGTGGGCAAGAAATATTAACTTCATAAAATGACTTGTCCAAATCAGTGAACACTTTGGGAAACGTAGAACGATTGTTTCTTATAAATCGTCTAACTTCGAGATATTTGACTATCGTAAAATACGTTTTATTTACCTTTTCTGGTGTATGTTTTCCGTATTTGTTATGAACTGATTTGTGTATACATGGAATTTTGTATTTGTGTGTATTTCATATATTATGCAGTAAATGAATATAATTAGTGTTAAAAGTAATTGTAAACTTTTCAGGAACTTACAATCAAACTATGGAACCAATCTGATAAGTTAAGTTTAATTAATTTTGTTTAACGTTGTTAACAACATAGAAAAAAGTTGTACGTTTTTTATAAAAGCTAATATTTACTAAATCGTTAAATTGAGGTTAGACAGTGAAAGCAATTAACTAAAGGCTAACGAACAGATTGCACCCGAAGACTTACTAAACCCTAGCTTAGTGTAAGCTTATCATTGAGGAAGGCCACATGGTTGCAGATTAAATGTTTCTACAAAATGCTTAAAATTCTCTTGAAAATACACATTATTGTCAACGTTCTTGCGACATTATGAAAACGTTATTGTCAACACAAAAACATTATTTAAAGTGAGTAAATTTTATTTTTGTATTATATTAAAACACATCATTATATTTAAACCAAGACAGATTAAATGATTATAGTTGGAGAATGTTAATCTGAAGCTTCACTTTGTTGTGCGAGTTTAGTTCAAAGCTCTGCAATATTGTCTTTCTGATGGATCCGGAAATTAATTTCAGTTTTGTCTGAAAACTTGTTTAAATATATTATCCTGCTAACAGAATCCTTGATTTATTACCTCAATATATTTTCCGTTCTATCGGAAACCAGTTTTAATGTTATTTTTTTTTGACAAAGTATTTACAATAATAAATTTACTTTGTGTTACGTTAAAAGCCAGAGGTTAAATTTGGATCTTCATCCAATTGTGATTTTTAAATTTATACAATTTTATTATTTCCCATACTCCTTTTATTGTGAATGTCCTCAGTACTGTCACGTTCTAGATCAATATGTCTGTAATAATGTGTAATTTAGGGGTTACTTGTTATGACGAATTGTTTTAAAATATATTGTGTTTACTCTCAAACAAATACAATATTAGTTTATATATATTTACTTTTTTTTATAAAAACGTATTTCTGAAATCTCTTATGAAGGATTTTAATTTTAATGATGCTAAACTCACATCCGTTTCTTTCAGTAACCTCACACAACGCGACCAAAAAAAAAAACAACAAATATTGATGAAGAAATATCCACGAAATTTGATTTTTATTTGCAGAAAACTCATAATGATGAAAGTTTGTAAACTTTTAAACTTTCATCTCTAATGTGTTCTTAGTATAAGACTATAGTTATGTTCATTATATAACATATTATTATGCTCGGTTTGAATAAGTACATATTTCTGTGTAATCTAATTCATAACAACTTAACTTATAACCGTAAATATATAAACAAATTATCTCTCTACCGTTGACTTATTATTTATCATGCTTCGTACAAGAACCTTTTACGATAGAAACAGTGATAAATGTAATAGCTTGGTACTTTATTGCCTCAGATGAATTAGCAAATAAAAACGGTAGAATATTATAGAGGAGATATCCATTCAGAATTTGCTACACCCTATATATATATATATATATATATATATGAGACACAAGGAATCCGTTTTCAGGGTCTCAAGTCGTAGTTTTAAAGCACAGGTAGCCCACATCTCTCCACCTCGGACGTTGCACACCTCTCAACGTTCTTAGACTTTCGTATACAAAGGTATGTTTTTATTTGATCAAGATGGCTACGAAATAATGGGGAAAATGTAGGCTGCAGTTTAGCTTGCTTCTTGAAACCACTTTTACCATGCTGAACCGTATTCCCAATCCTCCAATCCTTTGCTTTCCATTGTGTTATCTACTTCTTATATTCTTTTTTCTGCATTTTCTCCTTTTATCATACTTTTTTTCTCCTACGAATACTAGAATAGTTTTCTTTATATCTGAGATATAAATTTAAATATAAATATACACACTATGATTTAATTGTAGAGAATTTTTAATTGGGATTTAAGGTTAATTTTTTGTTAGGGTATAATAAATTATAAGAGAACTCTTATATATAATTATAATATATTATATAATATAACTTTTAAGTTACACAAAACATTTGAAAATTGACATATAAATATTAAAATATTTTTTTGTGCTACAAATTAGGCGTATTTTATAATCAGGTACAAGAAAATTATATATTTTAAAAACGAACTACCCTTCCTAGTATTTATGGAAGTAAACCCATTTTTATATCATTTTATTTCGGTTAAAAGTATCAATTATTTGCACATTTCATGATCATCAACTCAAGTAAATGTCAAAGGATTGTTGGGTCGCAAAATGATTTATGATGTTAAAATGTAGCTAATATAAGTTTTAAATGATGTGTTTATTTATCACCATTTCCTTTTAGTACTATGTGGTTTAATTATTTTCCCTGTAATCTGTTTTTGGTTTTTGCTGTATTAAAAGACAATCGTTGTAAATTCCGTATCTGTGTACTTTCTGCAATGATGACGTCTCAGCGGACTGCTTGTGCTTACGTAATCCCTCAGGCTATCCATCACACAGATCCTCACATTGCATGCAATATATCACCCGCAGCTGTCCGAAATCCGAGTGTGATAGAGTGCCAAAGGATCCACTTGGAAACGAAACTTTTCCGAAACAGAAATTATTTAAAGTACTACTTTTTCCGGTAAAATTGATTGCACACGATGTTTCACACATTTTTCCAAAATAGATATTTTTATAGACTGCTATTGGTGATGGTGGAACTTAAAACCCCAAAACCAGGGTACTAAGAGAGACCAGTATCTCGCTTAGGTAGGATCGCGTCGAAGTGTCTATGCACTGAATATGTTATTCACTATCGTTCCTGTTACAAAAATATAAATAATTTTAGAATATTTTATATAAAAAAATACTTTTCACTAGCTTTCAAAAAATATTTGTCATAATTATAAAAACCTATATACAGTGAATACCTTGTAACTCGAACGTGAATGTACTCGTGATAAATTAGTTATTTAGATATTTCGAATTATCAAAGAATTATTTATATGTTCTCTCTTCAATTATTTCTTTCATAATTAATAATGTTTTCAACAATAAATTGAAATATGTCTTTTACCCTCTTTAGTTATTATTTAGAATTATTAAAATGTTATATTTAGTATAATTATCTAGTCTTTTGATTGTAGCTACAACGTATTCTAGAACTCATTTATCACTTACACTTCAGTGTACTTAAACATAAGTCTTACTCCATATTTTTTGATAGTCAACATTTGAGAGCAATACTGCAGTGGTCTCATTTTCGATCAATGGAAGACTTCTAATGCTCAAATGAGAGCACTGATACTTAGCTCTTAAAAGTCGACTCTCAAAAAAAAAAAATTGATGTCTTGTGTAAATAGTATCCTTAAATATAAGTTCCATAATAATTATCTCTTTTTAATCAAATTTTAATTCAGAAACTTACAATTAAACATTTAGACATATTCTTTATTTAACTCCCGAGGATGGCCATTTCGTGAAAAGTGTACCATTGCCAACTCGCATCAAGAGAACAACGGGCCATATCTACCGACACGCCCATCCTCTTTAAACGAAAAAAGTGTACTTAACTTACAGGTAAGTGGCACATAATATTAAGGTGTAATATCACATTGTTTAAACAATGATACTACTACAATTATCTTTTCCCTACACATGTAAATTATAAAATAGCTTTAACTTTTTTTTTATTTATTACAATTTGTGTATTTAATATGTTTTATTTGTTTCTCGTCAAAATCACGAATATTAGCAAATCTCAAGATTTCCCAATAAAACCTATGATTTACCAACTCTCAATGGTAATAATCCAAACTCATCTATGATCACCGCTCATTAAATAATTTTACCATAGTACATTCCATAAATCTTCGTTTTTACCTGAGACAAAGTAATGCAACCTAACCTTAATGAGAGCTCCCGTTTTGAGAAAAAAAGTTTAAAATACTAATTGTTTTATTCCCTAAGCCAATATTTACCAACCCTATTAGAAAAATCTATCTTCTCTCAAACTCTACTAGTGAAAGCTCCTAAAAATATTTTTTTTAATAACATATTTTTCGTGTTGGTAAATTTTAAGATGTATTAGTAAAACCTAATACTTACTAATTCATGGGCTCCTACAGAAACATACACACGAAATTTATCTTTTTGAAAATTGTAATATTTAATATATACTAAATTTAAACATGGAAGTAGCATTGATTTTTAACAATTTAAATCCCTGTTGATTAAATAACAAATCGGTTAAACATTTTTAATACGCTATAAAATGTATTAATATCTCTTTAAACGAAAAAGTTCTTCACAAATGTGAATATAACTATATACCGTGAAAAATAATTCCTTTTAAATATAAAAACCGTTTTGAATCTCTAATTAGAGATGGTAATTAAAGTTTCGCATAATCCATAGCCTAGTAGAATTATTTACATGCAAGAAAAGTATTTACACACTTTATATTACACTTTAAATATTTAAATTACCCCATAAAACCCTCTTCATATTGCTAACTTTAATTAATTATTGCATTCCTTAATAAACATCTGCTTATACCTAATTGTATTATAAATGTGTTATACATCAGCCGTTGTAAACTTGTGATAGCCTGAAACATTTTACTAACAGCAAAAACCATTAATTAACTATAAATATTTATGGCAATAAATTCTAATATATTAGAATACTTGATAAAACCACTTCATTATTTATACAGTGTATTTAAACTATTCACATGAACTGAATTACATTTTGAATAATGATTTAGTAGTTCAAATTACATTTTTTATATTCTAAAGCCAATATAGGTTAAATATTTCTTAATTTTCTTTAATTTTATAATATACACATAGATAAACCATTTGAGATTTTCAGGTTTAAAAATTATGTTGAATTAAATATTTTTAAAGGTGTATGTCACTCTCTGCATGTTGTTGGTTGAGATTTATGAAATTTATCACATTATATTATACTGGAGCATATTATGATTTATTACAGAGAAAAGGTTGAAATAAATGTATTGTACTTAGCAATAAAAGTATTTAGAAATTTATTTCTTTATGATATATATATATATATATATATATATATATATATATATATATATATATATATATATATATCATATTTTACGTTTTCTAGTGTGTCAGTGAGTGTGCGCGTGTGTGTGCTGTGTGTAATCTCTCCCATTTATTACTATTAATTTTTTTGTCACAACTACTTGTCACAACTTGTTTAATACAATTGTTTAATTTATTATAGATAACTTATATTTAGTTACTTAAATAATCGATTTTCTTAAACTCCGTCATTTGAATATATATTTTTTTTATCATCAAAACTTGGGAAAGCAAAATTATTTTAATAATCTGTCGTAAATAGGGATGGCATTTTATTAACAAACGTTTCTCTTTCATTACTTGAGCTTTTCTACAAAATCTCTTACAAGCCTATTAAAGAATATTAATCTGCCAAAGACTTCAAGTACATATAACCTCAAGTTCTTAAACATTCTTTTCGAACAAAACCTAATTTCATATTTTAGGAATAAATCTTTAGAATAAAAACCGGAAGGTACATAAATCCCTTTAAATGATGAGGTATTCAAAACGCAAATTTTACCCCACCCCCCTGTTAATTCTTCAGGCTTACAGTGAGCTTACTCCTTTACTTGGCACTCCAGTGCTGCATTTTAATAACGTATTCCCTTTTATAAACGTATTTTTTAATTTTAAATACTGTTTGTAAATCTAAACGTCTTCTACCTTTACTGATCGACAATTGTGTGACGTAGAGCGGTCGTTTTAAAACCGGAATATTTCCACTGTATCCAAACATCCTTTAACTTTAATATTCATCAAAATCTAATAAACGACATAATAATGTAATAATAACAATTTAAATATCTGTCTTTCAAAGTAAAACCTTTTCCAGCTTAATTGTATTCTAGCTTAATGTAGCGCCCGGTAAGCTGGGTTTAGGGAAAATCTGGTCGATCGAGAGCCTATTTAAAATCACACTTTAAAGAGGTAATAAGCCCCTATAAAATGTTTGACACTACAAATAAGCTGTTTGAATATCTGCTGTTCTTTTAGCTTTGTAGTTGATCAAAAGAAATAGCTTGTGTTTTAATAATAAACAGTAACAATAGTTAAATATGAATCACAGGAAAGTAGGTACTGTACCTACAAAATATAGAGCATGAAATTCAGTAATTATGGCACTAAAACGTTACAATATTTATTGAAAACATATAAAGTGAACCATAAGTAAATTACAATACATTGTATTTTTCTCCTAAAATTGCACAAAAATAAAAAATACATTGATACTGGATCTTATTAAGTAGTTAAGTGCGACACTTTAGGACGTAATGGGACAAGAGTGCTGTGAAACCTAAGTCAGCCAGATGGCAGCTAACCTAACCCACCTCTAAGTGTGGTGTGTGTTATGGGTGGGTGGCTGTGGGGGTTGTTGTAGGAGGTACGTTTGGGGATGGGAGTAGTTTTTGGAAACATTTTTCGAAAAATGTTTGTTGTATGTATGGGTTGTGTTTGGGGTGGCTGTAGGATAAGTTTTGTGGGTCACGGGGGATGATTTTGCAAGATGATGGCCTAAATGTGTCGCTCTAGTGTCCTAACCTAAGAAAACGTGTTGTATGTGTTTGGAGTGTATGTTGGGTATATTCGTGGGGGGGGGGGTTCGTTCCAAGAGATGGGGGTAGTTTAAAATAATAATATATCAAATCGCCAAAATATGATCGGATAGATCAAATGACCAACGTTTCAGCTAAACAACATTGAAACACTATCTTACGTGCCGTTTAACCGACCAACTTACACTCATTTCAAACTACCAACAATTACGTTGAATTCAAATAGTCAACAGTCTGTGCGGGAATCGACCTATTACATTGCAGGGGCTTGGTAGGCTTACGCAACACAAGGACGCCTTGCATGCGGTCGCAGTTAGGCGTTGCAACCCCGTGATCTGAACGGTGTCATCATCCTATGATAAAGTAGTACCTGAAGGACACCTCTAAATTACACGTAGAAATGATAATACATATCTAAAAAACATTGACCTTAAAATATAACGAGTATTATAGTTTTGAGTGTTTGCAAAGCCCTCATCGTTATGATCTGAGCTTTACATACACACACATTCTTATCTAGGTATGTTCTATCAGGTTGAGCCTCAGGCAAGCAACCGTATAGTTCATATGGAAAGTACTATATGGCATAGCTACCAATCCATACCACCATAGTTATGTAAAGGCATCTACCAATGCATAACCTAACACGTCCACGTAGATGACGGTCAACAAATATTACAATATAATTAAAAAGTCACGCAGCCTATATACATACTGTGTTATACCAACATGCATGTTAACCTATATACATAAAGTGTATACGATATCACTCAATAAATAGGTTATCATCGTATTGCCTGCTATTTCGGTAAACCATTGGCAAAAGCCTTTATGATCTGAGCTTTGGACAATATCTCCATAAAGTTAGCTACCGACGCACACTCTACCACAATAGCTATGAACTAATAATTAGCACATAGTATCTGACACATAGCTTGGCTATTGGTTAAAGCATAGTATCCGATTCATAGCCTGACGGTGTGTTAACACAATAGTTTCCGATAATTAGCTTGATTACAAACTAACACATAATATCCAATGCATAGCTTTGCTAATGGCTAACACATAGTATCCAAAGCATAGCTTGACTACAAGTTAACACATAATATCCAATGCATAGCTTGACTATGGTTTAATATATAGTATCTGATGCACAGCTTGACGATAGGTTAACATATAGTATCGGATAAGTAGCTTGACTATGGCTTATCACATAATACCTAATGCATAGCCTCGCTAATGTTCAACACATAGTATGCGATGCATTTGTTGACTATGGGTTAACACATAGTATCCGATGAGTAGGTTGATTACAAACTAACACATAAAATCCAATGCATAGCTTGACTATGGTTTAATACATAGTATCTGATGAGTAGCATGATATAAAGTAACACATTGTATGCTATGTATAGCTTAACTAAGGGTTACCACATTGTATCCGATGAGTAGGTTGATTACAAACTAACACATAATATCCAATGCATAGCTTGGGGAATGGTTAACACAAATTATCTGATGCATAGCTAGGCTTATGTTTAACGCATAATATCCGATGTGTACCTTGACTAAAAGTTACCAAATAATATCCAATGCATAGCTTGACTATGGTTTAACACATAGTATCCGATGAGTAGCTTGCCAACAAGTTACCACATAATATCCAATACATAGCTTTCATCTGATACTAGGCAGAGATCTAAGGCGTTGCAAGAGTAACCTTAGGTGTAGGGAGCTTCCCAACCTGAGATATAGTAGCTGTAAATTAACACACAACAAATAGGTTATTCATCAGGTACTAGGCATAGATCTATGGCAAAGTAAGAGTAACCTTAGGTGTAGTGGTTGCCCAACCTGAGATACAATCGTTGTAAATTAACACTCAACAAACAGGTTAATCATCAGGTACTAGGCAGAGATACAAGGCAGTGCAAGAGTAACCTCAAGTGTAACCTACACGCTGCCGATTACGTCACAGTTGTCATGGTTACAGTGGACGAGTCATGTATGCTTTAAATATGATCAAATGACCAACGTTTCAACTAAACAAAATTGAAAAACTAACAACAGATACTTACCCTGACAACAGATACATAGCCTGAAAACCGATACATAGCTAGACAACAGGTACATAACCTAACAACAGATACCTAGCCCGACAACAGATACATATCCTGAACATTAATATATAGCCTGACAACAAATACATAGCCTGACTATTGATATATAGCCTGACAAGAAATAGATAGCTGGACAACACTTACCTACCCTGACAACAAATATATAGCCTGACAAGAAATACATAGCTGGACAACAGAAAGATACCCTGATAATAGATACATAGACTGACATCAGAAACATAGCCTGACAACAGATACATAGCCTGACAATAGATACTTAGCCTGACCATTGATATATAGCCTGACAACACATACCTACCCTGACAACAGGTACATAGCCTGGCAACAGATACATAGCTGGACAACAGAAACATAGTCTGACAACAGATACATAGACTGACACCAGAAACATAGTATAGTATCTGTTGTCGGGCTACGTATCTGTTGTCAGGCTGTGTTTCTGTTGTCAGGCTATGTATCGGTTGTCAGGGTAGGTATGTGTTGTCCAGCTATGTATGTGTTGTTGGGCTATGTATTTGTTGTCAGGCTATGTAATTGTTGTCAGGCTATATATCAATGGTTAGGCTACGTATCTGTTATCAGGCTATGTATCTATTGTCAGGCGAAGTATCTGTTGTCAGTCTATGTATCTGTTATTAGGCTATGTTTCTGTTGTCAGGCTATGGTTTTGTTGTCAGGGTAGGTATGTGTTGTCCAGCTATGTATCTGTTGTTGGGCTATGTATTTGTTTCCAGGCTATGTATTTGTTGTCAGGCTATATATAAATGGTCAGGCTATGTATCTCTTGTCAGGCTATGTATTTGTTGTCAGGCTATGTATCTGTTGTCAGGATAATTATCCGTTTCAGGCTATGCATCTGTTGTCAGTCTATGTATCTGTTTTCAGAGTATGTTTCTGTAGTCCAGTTATGTATCTGTTGTCAGGGTAGGTATGTGTTGTCAGGCTAAGTATCTGTTGTCAAGCTATGTATATGTTGTCAGGCTATGCATTTGTTGTCAGGGTAGGTAAGTGTTGTCCATATATGTATTTCTTGTCAGGCTATATATCAATAGTCAGGCTAAGTATTTTGTTGTCAGTCAATATATCAATGTTCAGGCTATTTATTTGTTGTCGGGCTAGGTATCTGTTGTTAGGTTATGTATCTGATGTCTAGCTATGTATCGGTTGTCAGGCTATGTATCTGTTGTCAGGCTAAGTATCTGTTGTTAGTTTTTCAATGCTGTTTAGATGAAACGTTGGTCATTTGATCATATTTAGAGCATACATGACTCATCCACTGTAACAATGACAACTGCGAGTGTGGGTTACACTTGAGGTTACTCTTGCACTGCCTTAGATCTTTGCCTAGTTCTTGATGATTAACCTGTTTGTTGAGTGTTAATTTACAACGATTGTATCTCAGGTTGGGAAGCTCCCTGCACATAAGGTTACACTTTCTTTGCAATAGATCTATGTCTAGTACCTGATGATTAACCTGTTTGTTGAGTGTTAATTTACAACGATTATATCTCAGGTTGGGAAGCTCCCTACACCTAAGGTAACTCTTGCCACGCCTTAGATCTCTGCCTAGTACCAGATGAAAGCTATGCATTGGATATTATGTGGTAACTTGTAGGCAAGCTACTCATCGGATACTATGTGTTAAACCATAGTCAAGTTATGCATTGGATATTATGTGGTAACTCGTAGTCAAGGTACACATCAGATATTATGCGTTAACCAATAGCCTAGCTATGAATCAGATACTATGTGTTAACCATTACCCAAGCTATGCTTTGGATACTACTATGTGTTAACCATTAGTCTAGTTATGCATGAGATACTATGTGTCAACCCATTAACCTAGCTATGCATGAGATTCTATGTGTCAACCCATTAGCCTAGCTATGCATCAGATACCATGTGTTAACCATTAGCCAAGCTATGCTTTAGAAACTATGTGTTAACCAATAGCCTAGCTATGCATCAGATAATATGTGTTAAACCATAGTCAAGCTATGCATTGTGCATTATGTGTTAGTTTGTAATCAATCTACTCATCGGATACTATGTGTTAACTCATAGTCAACCTATGCATCGCATACTATGTGTTGAACATTACCGAGGCTATGCATTGGATATTATGTGTTAAGCCATAGTCAAGCTACTTATCCGATACTATATGTTAACCCATCGTCAAGCTATTCATCGGATACTATGTGTTAAACCATAGTCAAGCTATGCATTGGAAATTATGTGTTAATTGTAGTCAAGCTATGCTGCGGATACTATGTGTTAACCATTAGCAAAGTTATCCATTTGGATAATATGAGTTAGTTAGTAATCAAGCTATTTATCGGATACTATTGTGTTAACACATCATCAGGCTATGGATCGGATACTATGTGTTAACCAATAGCCAAGCCATGCGTCGGATATAATGTGTTAATGATTAGTACATAGCTATTGCTGTAAAGTGTGCGTCGGTAGCTATCCTTATGGAGATATTGTCTAAAGCTCAGATCATAAAGGCTTTTGCCAAAGGTTTACCGACATAGCAGGCAATACGATGATTAACCTATTTGTTGAGTGATATCGTATACACTGTATGTATATAGTTAGCCACAGTTAGGCCATCATCTTACAAAATCATCCCCCGTGACCAACAAAACGTACCCCACAACCACCCCAAACACAACAGATATACACAACACACATTTTTCGAAAAATGTTTCCAAAATCTACCCCAATCCCCAAACCCACGCCCTACAACGACCCACGCAACCCCCACAACCACCCCTAATACACACTACACTTAAGGGTGGGTTAGGTTAGCTGCCATCTGGCTGACGTTTGTTCGACAGCACTCTTGTCCCATTTTGTCCTAAAGTGCCGCACTTAACTACTTTTTTATGTTGTCTTTTTTCATGAGCAAAACAAATTATTCTGTAGAGTTTGAATGTTATACATAAAAACTTTAGAGCGAGTGAAATAAACAGAATCGTATTCCATCGGTACTCTAATAATATTAATAAGTCATTAAACTAACATAAAACAATATATTATATCTTAATACTGGAATAAATTATAAAACTTTAATAAAATGTTTAAATATACTGAAATTGCTGGTTTTACCTACAGGTTATTACAGAGGTAATTTTTACTTCGGGGTCCGGTTGACCGATAGATAAATAAATGAGTCTGTATTGTATTTAAAGGGTTAATAACAAAAAGACTCCAGAAGATTTAAGATTGATAAAACTTAAACCAGACTTAAGTTTTTTAGGCATACAATATATCATATGCAGCTCGATAATTTAAAATTGTGCTTTACTTACCACCTTTTAAATACACACACACACACACCCACACGTATATATATATATATATATATATATATATATATATATATATATATATATATATATGTATATATATATATGTACAATGAATATATACTGGAATATACAGTACCAATTTTTCGCCATAATCCCATCTAGCATTCTTGAAGTGCAAAGAGACCTGGTAATCAATTCATTATATCTTTCAATTCGTGGAGGAATACACACACACACACACACACACACACACACACACACACACACACACACACACACACAGACACACACACACACACACACATATATATATATATATATATATATATATATATATATATATATATATAGGCTAAAATTGTACTACATATTGAATAATTTTAATACATATAAATTTATACTTGAAATTAAATTGGTATGTTATGTAATAATATATTCTAGAGTAAAATGGTGATATTGATATTGTGTGGTAAAATTTAGATCCAATATTTGAAATAAAACTTACGTCTAGTAATTTTCAAGAAAAGATTTCCCTTAAACACTTTAAATAAAATTTTGTATGTTTCCTTTGTTCGATTTTGTGGTTACCCTTGTAATATGGAAAATATTCTAGTGATCACTTCTGTAATTAGTATATATTGCTACTATAATTAGTATAATTGGTATATTTATCTAATAGTTTTCAAAAGTTATATTATTAGCAATTTCAGACTGATGCAAATCCACAAATACGTTATAGAGAAACTGAAGTGTTCCTGGCGGACAAACAGAAAAATAATTAAAGCGGAGCAAAATCTGCAAGTCTACTCGGTCTAAACCTAATGCTGAGTAACGTTAAAAGTAACTAAGAATAACTTCATATTGAAACAAAAATGATATTCCGTTACTTAAAAAAACTTTATTTATATATATTTTTAGCATATATATATATATATATATATATATATATATATATATATATATATATATATATATATATACTTAATGTACATATTATATCAACGTGGACGAGAGGGAAACTGAAACAAATAATGTAGTGTTTGTCTGCCTTTTATTAGAGGGACTACTGATAGGACTGGCTTACTCTTAGGAGGCATGGCATAGATATACGTTCCGTCTACAAATCTAACACCACCATCGACAAGATTCTTGGTAATGCCAAAGATAAGATCTTCTTGGAAAACCGTGGCGTTTACAGTGTTTCTTAGGGTATTTGTAAGAAATCATACATTGGCCTTAAGACCCCTCATCAAGACAATATAGAGGAATGTGCTCTGTACAGGCATTACAGCGATACAGGGCATACCATTGATTTCTAGTCTTGCCAACAGATTGCTCAAGTGAAATACGTGAGGATGTCGAAATAGAAAAGGAAGAGAGTCTTTACAAACGCAATGATACTTTGCATTTGCCCGCAGTGTGGAAATGTGTCATTGATGGATTTTATCGGCAGAGAGGTAAACAAAGAAAAGGAATGAGAGTAATTGTCTGGCTCAGATGTGTCAACTCAGAGTTGTCTGCGCTCTTCATTCGCTCTTCAACTGTTGTTGGGTTCACTTCGTCATTGCTAGATGAGATTCTAGTGAAACGTCGGAACTGCAATTTTTTGCAATGCAGAAAGAACGAATGTACTTCGGATAGTTATACTATTCATCATCCGGATAGCTATTCATCATATATATATATATATATATATATATATATATATATATATATATATATATATATAAATGTTTATATATATAGTTATGTAAATGAAGTTAGTGTAGTAAAATAAAAATAAAGGTTTTTGTATTGCAGTTAGTGCGTTTTATTTATTTAGTTTAAACATTAGTCCACAGTGCTCAGCAAATTTAATAAAGAATAACTAGTTACTTCTGTTGGTGTGGCCATTTATATTCAAGGTTTTTTTTGACAATAAAAACAGTTTTAACAACCTGACAATAGACAAAGGAAAAGAAAACTATTATTTGCAAGTTATTTATAGTAAACACAAATAAAACATTTCTGAATATGAAATAATAATATAATCATTTAATAACTATTATGCCCTAAAATAACGTCTCAAATTACTGAATTAATATAAGTTAAAATGACAATATATCACCACTTATAACTACTTCAAATAACGTTTTAGAATAAAAATATTTACATATTAAGATATAGATAACAGAAAAAGTACAATAAATACCATAAAAGCATCCAGTAATGGAAATCAAATGAGAGTTCACGGAAAATCCAAATCTAAGGTTTCCTCAAGTAATAATGTAACTGATCAGACTCTCTCATAAGAGAGCGTTTTTGTGCGTGAGTGTGAGTCTTTGATTGTGTGAAAGAGAAAGTGAGTTGAGGTGAGAGGGTGGGTGGTTAGAGTCTATACAAACACCACTTATCCGACGTATAAATAAGTATACTTGGCCCTACACCGTAAAGCCATTTACACAACAAATCTTTACAGAAGGGAAGGTCTAACAAAGTATATATTTAATTTCACTACTTTTCTTACAGAAATCCTAATCCTATACCCCTCACAACGAGCTAAATCAGTTTTAATATTATTTTGGTCTATGTGTTATGAAATATATAATTATATATATGTATGTTTAAGGAAAGTTTAAAAGTCAGTTTAAAACCGATATAAAAGTTACAGGTTGGTGAAACATCTACAATCGGGTGCTCTTGTTGTTAACATTTCGTAATTATCAGAATATTACCTAGTTTCTATGCAGATATCATTTACAAAAAAGCAAACAAACTAAATTTGCACTTTAGACAAAAGATAAATAATAAAACGGACACAACCAATAAATAACATAAATACAAATTACAGTAAAAAAAATGGATGACTGAACTTCGTATATTCATGTTTTTGGTTTTCTACAAAAGAAAAAGAAAATCAAAATAAAAAAATATTCTACTTTACAAAAGGTATTAAAAAGTATGTTCACAGAATACGGTTAAGGAAAAACTTAATCGTATCATTTAACCAATAAGCCACAATAACATTTACTTGTACATATAGATTTATGTGATATATTGTATTTTTATATATCTTATATACATTATTACAAATGAGAAGTAAATAGAATTGTTTTTAATAATAGAATTTATTGCACTAAAATTAACTGTCTCATTTAGTTAAAACATAAAAGATTAAAAATAATATACCTGATAAATAATCATATCTAGATGAGTATATAAATTTTAATACAAAACCAATAAACTTAACAATAATTAATTAATCTAAATTGCTAAAGTTACTAAATATGAACCTGGAATAGGGACCTACTCCGAAGATGAACGAACGCTATCTTGCTAAGGTTCTGTTCTGTGTTCTTGTGTCCAATGTCGTCGGCTGAGTTACGTGGTCGCTGCTTTCTATGATATTGTATGGTATGCATAGGTGTCGACGTCATTGATTTCTAAGATATTGAAATAAAATGGTATGTGTGGTTGTATGTTGTGTTGTCAATGCTCCCTAATATATTGGAATACCGTGGGCAGGTGTTTGTTCTGTTGTCTGTCACCGTCAAACTTTTACCTAGTTAAAATAATATTAAAATATAAATATTTCATTACATAATTTAAGTTTAACACATAATAGAGAGAGAGTTTAAAATTTAAAAAAATAGCTATTGTTAAAACTTTTAATTTTGTTCCTGTTTTTAAAATCATCCAACCTTCATCATTATGGATGCTTTCTTACTTTTTATTTACATTACTAGCATCTAGAAGGCAGTATGTAAGCATGTTTATATTACTACATTATTATAGGGGTTCAATTATCATAAAACGGTTTTAGACCATTCAATTATTTAACGCCTTTAAAGCTGCCATTACCCATACACTCGACACTTACAAAAGCTTCCAAACACTGTTTTAATTAGATCTGCTAGTTTAACTAACAAGTTCGCTAATAGTCTGTTTACATAACACACACACACACACAAACACAAACACACACACACACACACACACACACACACACACACACACACACACACACACACACACACACACACACACACTGAGATGGCCAAAACCGTCTCAAGGGAAAAGATTGAGGCTAGTAGAAAATCTTTTCAAACATTGTTATGAAAAAACTGTACAAATTAAAACAAATCCTACGCAAAAGGCCGGCAAGGAGCCTGATTATGTGAACAAGGCCGGTCCATAGGGTCGACTTTGTTCACATAAGAGAATGCTAGCATATATGCAATGTTTTCCTTTCAAATAGATCAGTGCAAAAAGTAATAAATTGTTAATTAGATTAATTAACAAACGAAGCAAATGTAACTATAAAAATTTAGAAAATGAACCACCGAAGATAAATATAAAATAAGATAAAAGACGTTTATGTTAAAAGCAAATTTAATGAAAAGGATATAATTGAAATTATGTACTAATAGAGTAAAAGAAGGAATGGTTGTGTAGTTGCCCCGAAAACGATAAACTGTCGAGGGAAGGATAAATATGTCTAAAGTAGCACAAATCACGAACGGAAAGGGTTAGAAATGTCAATCAAGTTTGTAACAGCATCTCAAATCATGATAATGGGTCATGGTTTAGGAATTTTCAAAATTTACACCGCAAGGAACACTTAGGAGGCCTAGCTAAAATCGGACGAAAATAAAAAGAGAAAGTTCAACAGCCAACAACCTTTACAGGTCTGAACTGACTTGTCTAAAGTAAATAATAAACGGATTGTCGTAGGGGTGGGGAGAACGGACGTATTTTTAGCAAGGACATCCAGAGGCGTTTCTAGGATGATATTCCGTGGCTAAAGACAACAACTAGCACTAGATGGACGTGAAGATGGTCTGCTTTGCGAGCTTCCGCGAGAACGAACTTTTTATTATTTTTGTAAAATGTAAATTAAAGTAGAAAAGTAATAAAGGCAACATGATTTTATTGTACTAGCCTCAAAGACTTTTCAAAACAGAAATATAAAAAAATCATTCACGAAGCTTTCCTGAGGCTGATTTTAGACACGTTTGCATAGATACAAATGATTTATTATCATTTATGCACTCCAAGGTATGATTGAAGTGTGATGGAAATCAGAAAACACAATTATTTTAAAAAAATATCAGTTCACACTCTCTTAAGAAGTGTATGGTATACCCATGGCAGGTATAATTCAGTGACGGTCGCTTAGTTCGCTTATCGCTCATTTCACTGAAGAATCAAGGATCATGTAGATAATCCGTAATGGTCGATTATTTCGTTGGTTTCGTATTTCACTGGTCGCTTTTTTGCGACGACTGTAAAACAGATATCTTTGCATATAATAAATCACTAGTAATGCCAATACCTTTCTGTTTGTCATTCAGCTCAAAGTTTGACTTAGCCTGTGAAATGACTACTTGGATAATCCTTGAGTAATATTAGTGGCTTAAAGTGTGGTGCTGGCTACACTTTGGATGGGCTAAGTGAAGTACCTGTATGCTGGAAACTTTTAAATTTTCCGCTTCAACATTGCTTTTATTATCCTTGCCTTTACTATATATTATTTTTTTCCCGATGTTTTATTTGGGTCGTTTTTGTTTTATTTCCCAAGCTAGACTTGCGTCGTTTTCTTTATTGAGTATATTCAGTAGATTTTAAACTCACATTTGAAAAACGCAAATTTAAGCAAAACAAGTTGTATAACCAGATAGAAACCGGATCACCTCGGCCATATTCGCCGTCAAAAAACAGAAATAACATTACTATAAAAATACCATTTGAATAAATACCCTGATTCAATTACACATATGGTACTTACATAGTGCTACAGTGACTTTAAAAAAAAAGTTATATTTGGCACTTCGGTGGTAGTGGCAACAGAAGTGATAGTTTCATTTCCTGTGTTGAAAAATGACGATGATTATTCAGTAAGTAAAGGAAAAATGCTAGAATATATGTTATTACACACACACACACACACACACACACACACACACACACATATATATATATATATATATATATATATATATATATATATTCTTGATATTTTACGTTATCCATTGTTTTTCCGTTGCAATGACTTTATGATGTTAATATATTACTATTGTAAGTAATTTTATCCACCATTAAGTGCAATAATTTTACCTAGTGTGATGAGGCACCTTTCGGTCACTTGACCATTGTCGAATCACTGATATTTTTCTGGTGTATATGTTCGGTCCGTGATATTGGTATTTGTTGACGTTACACGCACTTTCTCTTGATCTGTGTGTATGATGTTTTTATATAGTATGTCTTCTGTATATGTTGTTTGTAGATTCATTAAATTGTTGTGTATGTTTTTATAAATGTGGTATTTTTCTAGTGAGTTTAGTTCTATTGGGTTATTATTTATTTCAAGTATGGTTAGGTTATTTTCGTAATTTGTTATTTCATGTTTATGTGATATTAGGTGTGCTGCAACAAATGATACTTTTGAATTTTTGTTTTTGAATGCTCTATAATGTTCTTCAAATCTTATTTTAAATGATCTGGTTGTTTTTCCTATGTAAAAAGCGTTACAGTTGTTGCATGTAATTTTGTAAATTCCTGATAGGTTATGTTTTTCTGAGTTTGTTTTATGTTTTGTGTTATTAAGATATTTTATTATTTTGTTGTTTGGTTTGTATGTTAGAGTGTAGTATTCTTTGTTATATATATTTGTTATTTTCTCTAGTTTGTTATTGGTGTATTTATATTTTAGGTAGATTTTTTTATTTTCGTTTAGGTAGATTTTTTTATTTTCATTATTTTTGTGATCCGGTTGTAGTGTTGTGTTGAGGTTAGGTTTTTTTGTGAATTTATTGTATATATTTTTTATAATGTGTTTGTTGTAACCATTTTCTATTGCTATTTTTGTAATGTTATCTAATTATTCATTTAATTTTTGTTTGTTATCCTGTGTGTATTTTATTGCTTTATTTAACATGTTACTGTAAGTGTTAATTTTGTGTGTCCAAGGGTGGTTAGATTTGTAGTGTATTGTGGTGTTGTTGGAAGTAGGTTTCCTGTATACTGTAGTTTCTATTTTATTATCATTTATATTTAAAGTGATGTCGAGATAGTTGATTGTTCTATTTGTTTCTGTTTCAACGGTGAATTGTATGTTTTCGTTGTATGTATTTAGTTTGTTTAATATTATGATGTGTTCGTTGTGAATGGTAGGTTGGTATATTACAAGTATATCGTCTACATACCTTGGCCATAGTGAAATATTGTGTGTGTGTTTAGTATAGGTTTAATTATTATTTGTTCAAAGAGTTGTAAATATATTTCTGACATGACAGATGATATGGGTGAACCCATGGGGAGTCCAGTTGTTTGTTTATAATATTTATTGTTAAATTGGAAGTAATTTTGGTTACATATGGGTTTGGTTAGCGTAATGATACTATCTATTATGTTTCTTTTTTCGTTATTGTGTATTAGTTTGTTTTTTATTATTTCTATGGTTTCTTCTATTGGGGTACTAGGGTACATGTTAGTTATGTCATAACTTATTATTTTTGTGTTGCTGTTTGTTTTTATCGTTTTTATTTTATTAATTAATTCGTATCCATTTTTTATATTGTATGTGTTGTTGATATGTATTTTAGATCTTATGATTTTGTCTAGTATTTTTGCGATTATGTAAGATGGTGCTGTTGTGAAATTTATTAGTGGTCTAAATCAGGGATGTCCAACTTTCATATCATAGCGGGCCAAAATTAAAACCTTGTACGTTGTTGCGGGCCACATAGTAATAATATAATTTTAGTTTGAAATAGCAACAAGAATATATGAAAATTTATAAATAAATAAAACAAAATTCAATAGTATTACTTATATTTCTCAAGACTCAAGTGAGAGAAAACTATACAAATAAGAAAAATACAAAATAGTTTTATCAATTAACACAACAACTGAAATGAGGATAAAAATGTACATTACAGTATTTAGTGTGAACATTGTGGTCGATCAGCTGCAGCCACCAAAGAACGAATATCCACCTCTAGTTCTGTGTGAGCCAACCTCATGAGATGGAGTAAAGATACATCAGAAAGCTTGTTCCTATTTTGTTTTTTATAAACTTCATAGATGAGAAAACACTTTCACATAGGTATGTACTTCCACACATTGAAGACATTTTTAGCCCAAAATCTTGCAAGTTTGGGAATCTCTCTTTAGGAAGCAATTTAAAAAAGTCATGAGTCTTTTCTTGCCTGGTCATTAGAAACATGTCACCCTGCAAATCACATAATTCAAGTTGTAGGTCAGCTGGTTGGTCTTCAATTGTAGCTCCAAGAGGATTGCTGTAAAGCAGTAGACTACTTTTGAGACTTTCAATTTCCTCAAATCTTGTATTGAACTCGTCAATTACTTCTTGCATTTGACAGATGCAGCTTGAAAAAATCATTGTTTTTTAATTTTTAGGCTAACTGAAGGCAGGTAGGAAAGTGTATACAATTTTTGTTTTCAAGATTTTGTTTGAACAGTTGTAGCTTACTGCGAAACCCATTGATGATTCCAGCCAAATCTGATATTGTTTGATTTTTCCTTGAAGACTCAAATTCAAAATGTTAAGATGATTAGTCAAATCTGTTAGAAAAGCTAATTGAACTAAAAATTCTTATAGTATTAGAATTTATCATTAAATTATTAGATCCTTGTCAAAATTTCAAGTATTTTTCTGATATTTTTGTCTGATAAGTCTTTGTGGGCCGCATAAAATGGCATGGCGGGCCACATGCGGCCCGCGGGCCGCCAGTTGGACATCCCTGGTCTAAATGGTGTGTTGGGTTTGTGGATTTTAGGTATCCCTGATAATATTGGTGCACATGGTTTGAATGGGTATAGTCTTGTGTGGTATTTTAGTTTATTGTTATAGTTTAGGGTATTTCGGTGAGTGACTATTAAGTTTTTTATTGTAATAAGGTACTTGCTAGTTGGGTCTGGGATTTGTTCGTATTTATTTTCTTTTATGTAGTTAGTCATTGAATCGATGTATTTGGTATTTTCTATTATTACTGGTGTATTTAATTTATCTGATTTTAATATTAAGTAGTCGTTGTTTTCTAGTTTTTCTCTGAGTTTTATAATTTCTTTTTTATTTATATATTGTTCCGTTTTTTTGTTTTTTCCGATTTTATTAGGTTAATTTTATTATTAATATTGTTTCTTATGTGTTCAGTATTTTGGTGGGTAATTTTGTGGATGTTAGATTCTGTGTCACTATTAGGTTTTTTATTATTTGTTTTTTGTTGAAATTAGGTAGGTTATATTTGAAGGAATTTGTTATTATTATTTTTTCTTTTTCAGTAAATTGTGTTTTAGTTAAGTTTATGAATTTATTGTTGTTAAAGGTGTGGATTGGTTCTAGGCTATTTTTTAGGTTATGTTGTTGTTTTGATGTGTGGATTGGTTCTAGGCTATTTTTTAGGTTATGTTGTTGTTTTGATAAATTTTCGAATTTTCTGTTTTGTCTGTTTATTGTGTTTGTTTTATGTTTTATTATAATTTGTTGTGTTTTTTCGTGAATAATAGGTGTGAGAGTATCAAAAGTTTTCATTATTTCCAAATTGGTTGTGTATAGTTGTAGATTAATATGGCTTTTTTTATGGTAGGCAGATTTAATGTTTTGTTTAATTATGTGTGATTCTGCTATTTTTTGTTGCTTTATTGATAATAGTGTTTTGTTTATTTTTTAAGTGTAATTTAGCGTATTTTGGTGTTATATTAAGTGTTAAGCATTTTTTATTAAACTGTATTTTGTTGATGCAATTCTGGAGTTTGATTTTAGGTTAAGATATTTACGGTACAGTTGTTTACCTTGGTAGGTATTAAATTCTTGATATTTTACTTTATTCATTGTTTTTCCGTTGCACTGACCTTATGAAGTTAATATATTACTATTGTAAAAAATTTTATCCACCATTAAGTGCAATAATTTTACCTTGAGTGATGAGGCACCTTTCGGTCACTTGACCATTGTCGAATCACTGATATTTTTCTGGTGTAGATGTTCGGTCCAGTATATATATATATATATATATATATATATATATATATATATATATATATATATATATATATATAATTTTCGGTATAGTGTATTACATACATACACACAAACACACACACACACTCTTACGGACCTTACCTCCACTCTGCCTTTCCCTCGTCGTCCTCCGGCTAACCCCTGTACAAACTTCACCTCGATTATCTTTCCTCGTCCGCAAGAAAGTAATGGTTTATCCCTTTACTACGATCCCTGGTTCAAGACCTGTATCACAAGTAATACACCTCTCAGGGGAAGCAACCCCTGATTTTGTTACAAAACCAATTAGCCTCCTATAAGCCTTTTAAGTCCTTTCGGGGTAATGGAATCTTTGAGAGACACTTTTGACTTAAAGACTACAATTAGACACCTAGTGAATTTATGTTATCCTTAGAAAACAAAGCTAATTGGAAAATCTAAATTTTTTATTAACCATTAGAAGTTTATATTATTTAGTTTATGTTATTTTACAGAATTTATCTTCTTCTTAAGTTATATTTAATCTGAACTTATACTTAATCAGCCTATCTAGTTTCAGGTTAATAGTACAGATTATATTTTCCTATTAAATCTACATTATTATTATTAACACACACACACACACACACACACACACACACATACACACACACACACACACACACACACATATATATATATATATATATATATATATATATATATTTACCCTATTCTTTTCTAATATTATCTACTAACATAATAATATTAGTATTATTTTATCTTCTGTTATTATTTATTATTATCTAATATTATTATCTTCTAATAATAATACACTAACATTTACTCAATTTCTATTATAATAATTAATTTTGTACATATTTTTTTCAGCCAAGTTATATTTCACATATTTCAAAATCTTGTTAATCATCAAACAGTTCAAAGCTATTCTATCTACTTACAATAGGCTATTACTTTTATTACAAACTTTATCCAATTCAACATCAGAACTCTTGAATTTTATAGTCCATTACGTTCGGTGAAACTTAATTAATCACTTAAATATTAGTTAATGACTATCCCTACTTTAAATTAGGTAAATTTGTAAAAACGTACTGAGACAGTATCGCTATGTGGCGATCTATATCAGTGTCTTCTGCTTGGAGACGGGTCAAGCGGTGACGGTATTAAAGGTAGGTTTTCGATACTATCAAAGAGTATGTGTAATTTGTATTGTGTTTGTTCGTTTAATATGTTTGTACTTTGTGTTTTTGTGTGTCTGTAAATTTCATATTGTTCTAGTGTGTTGAGATGTGGTCCTTTTTTGTTGTGTGGGATTTCTAGGTTATTGTAAATGTCCGTGTATTTCTGTCCTGTTTTTTTCAAGTGATTGTAAAATGTTAAGTTGGTGTTCTGTTTGTGTTCCTCGACTCTTTGTTTAAAGCTGCGACCTGTTTGTCTGATGTAGAATTTGTTACATTGGTCGCAGTTTAGTTTATATACGCCTGGTGCTTGTAGTTTATCTTTGTTGTTGGTGTCATGTTGTTTTTAGTATTGTAATTTGTTATTAGTTTTGTATGTTATTTTGAATCTTGTTTTTTGAAATTTGTGGGCTATTTTGTTTGTTGTTTCGTTATGGTAATGTGATGTATTTGTTTTCCCTGTCTGTAGTGTTAATTTTAGTGTTTGTTTTGTATTTTATACCATAGTTTGTCTATTATTATGGTGTTGTGTCCATTTTTGTAGGCTAAATATTTAATTATTTCTAGTTGTTTGTTTATGCTTTCGGTAGTCATTGGATTTTCTTTAAATCTATAGAGCATGGATCTAAAGGCAGCGTGTTTGTGTTGGATAGGGTGGTTTGAGGCGTTGTTTATTAGTGTGTCTGTCGTTGTGGGTTTCCTGTAAATGTTGAAGCTGTGTTTTTGTGTGTGGTTTTTTGTTATGGTTAGGTCGAGGAAGTTTAGGGATCGGTTTCTTTCAATCTCTGAAGTGAAGTGGAGTTTTGAGTGTATTTTATTAGTGTAGGTGAGGAGTTTTTCGCACTGTCGGTAGGTGCCTCTGTATAGTGTTATGATATCATACTATATCACTAATATATATATATATATATACATATATATATATATATATATATATATATATATATATATATATATATTCTACGACTTTTATACTCTCCTACCCTTATACTTCGGGATTGAAGCTTTAATCATTTAACTACGTCTTCGAAGGGAAAAATGTATAGTTGCATCTGTCTAAATATTAATAAATGTATAAAATCGACAGAATTTCGGCTGCATGGATAGAAATTATGTGAGCGAACTTGTAAACTCGTGACGCTGATATTTTTTGCACAACTACTTTAGACAGTTCGGAAGCTAGTAAATACGTTGCAAGTTATGTCACTCTCATTTTAGGTCTTTTCTCCCTCACAATTCGGCTCTTTCTCCCCGTTTTTATCACTATCTTCTTTTTTTATTATCTCTCTGCCTCTGTCTTTTCCTCCGTCTCTCTTTTCCTCCTTTTTTTCCCTTCTACTTTAATTTTCTTTTTCTCACTACCTTTAAATTTCATTTCCCTCACTTTCACTTTCTCACCTGTATTCATAAAAATACAACTACCTAAAGTCCTAGCCATAATATTCTTGCATTAAAAAAAAGTTTTTGGATAAGTTTGCTAGGTCGTTTGTCTGTCTTCTTTCCTGGATTCCTTGTGGCAAGAGAATCCTGAATAAGGTACCAAGTTATCTATCGAAATAACGGTTTGGTTGAAATAATTGATAATGGATTCATCTGTCAACTTTTTTTTATTATATATAAATAAATCACATTAATAATTATTTACGAAATTTATCTTAAACTTGATTTTCTTTTAAATAATAATAACAATATATTACTATAGGTCAATATATAATAACAATTATTACAGTATTACTGTAATATTTTAATAATATTTATTATATATATAATAATATATTAGTGATTATATCAGAATTATATAATTAATAATAAACAATAATTGCTTCACTCTTATAGATTACAATTGTATAGAAGAGATATAATGGAGCTGCTTTACATGAGACACCGTTAATTTGCAGCCTGTCATTACTACCCTAAAAACATATTTTTTAAGTCTGATTCAACATTGGGGCTAAAAAATTACACAGTAACCTCTCGTGCTACTTACGAACGAGCCGAGGACCTTTAAATCACTGGTCAAATTTCCTACACTCTACACCAGGTAGCAGCCATTTTTAATATATATATAACCTAACCTAACATGTAATTAATTTTCAGAATCAGATGGAGTTAGGCATTGGTTTTGTCCCAAATCAGGCTGTTGGGTTTCTTAACTTGCTTAACATGTTATGCTTCCCACGAAACGCCGGCATTTTACGTTATCATTGCCTTACCACAAGCTTCTTATCTTTCTTTGTGTTTTCGGGATTGCTAAATAGTATTACAGCTACTGATGTAGTTTGCACCTAACACTAAGTGATGATCTATTGAAAAGAAGGCATTTAAACTTCCCACGGAGAAATTAATAATTTGGATTAATTTCTTTACTTTTGTTTTATTCCTAATACTTATGAGACAGCAGCTTCACAATGTCAAAACTTGCTTTCAAATAATAATATCGTTTAAAACATTTCCACTAATTTTTCGTTTAAGACTGTCAACATTTTCCATTTTCTATAACTTTTTGAATGCTCTATGAATGCAATGGAATCTATTGAACAAATATTTAGGTCAGTTTTATAATTATGTCGTTCACCTAGTACATTCAAGGAGTTTTATTTTAGCACTATTTAAAGGATTTAATGATATTAAAATTGTCTTTATTTCATATTTATTCTTTTCGAGTGTTTCTACCGCTCAGGCGCTTGTAATTTATTTCAGTAATTTAATTCAAGAACCATTTGCACATTTCAAAAGCCTTTTCACTCGTTCTCATTCATTATGAAGCCTTCGTTATTCCTCTTTGAAAATTCCACTTTAAGTGGAATAAATTAGAAATCCTATAGTTTAAGGTTTTTTTCTTGATAATTTTTTATTGATTGGTCGATAAAATTTTGGATTTCCAAATAAGATTTCTACTGCAAAAAATGTCAAAACATACAAACGTTAATATTGTAATTTTATACATACATTTATGTATTATGTATGATAGGATATTACAAATTTTAGTCAAACATATATTACTGATAATAATAATAATATTATAATATGTTAATTAATACAATTTAGTTACAATAATTCAATTTAATCATTCAGTATATACATATTGCTTAACACTTTTAACTCGAAATATTTAGTGCCTGAATATCAAACTTTTAAGAGCAAACATACAAATTAAGGCAAGTGTACGCTGTTTAACATCGGCGCGGCCTCATCATTTGCATCTAACACTAGTAACAAAGTAAGCTAACGAAAATATTTATAATAAAGTATTTTATTATTTGGTACACTAGATGGACTATTTTAGACTGTTTAAAATTGTACGACAGTTAAATAACTCGAAACAGCGATAGGTTTTTAAAAAAAAACAAAGGCCTGTTACAAACTTACAACAGCTTAATACATATAACTATTACAGAACTCTAGAACAATCGGTACCTAAACCAGCATAGTAACAGTCTTTAACGAGTGAAGTATCAAGAGTCTCTCTCCAAAAGCTTTAAATCTCTATATATATAATAATATATCTTTAATGACGTTATAGTTAAGATTATATATTTCTAATGATTCTATTAATATCAACTAACGGCACATACTAACGGGACTTTCTTGATATAACTCCTCCTTCCCTAAGTTTTAACCGTCCCGGTTAAAATGTACAATTGGACCTCCTTGGTCTATATCTTCTACTACAGTACTCATTGGTTTACTTTTATAATTTTTATAATAATAGTAACAATAATAATAACTTACAATAGAAATAATAATTATTATAGTAAGAATAACAATAACAATTGTTTTAAAATGTTTATCAAAATCATTTTCTTCCAAAATTTCAATTGGTTCTGATTTTAAATTTGCTAAATGAATTTTTTCAAAATGAATATTACTTGTAACTTGTTTTACTGGTTCTTCTAATATAATAGTAGGAAAACTTTCAAAATACATTACATTACAAATCTTATTTTCTAATTTCTCATCTTGTTCTAAAAACAAAAGTTGTGTTTTTTGAAACTTAATAGATTTACTTTCATTTTTAAACTTATTCTTTATAACTCCATTTGATGTTTCAAATATTAAATACTGATTTATAATATTTATATATTTAATAAAAGGTTCTGGCTTTTTCAATATTATGCTTTTGCATTTATCTGTTGATTTTAAATTGATTAAGCTTTCTATACAATCATCACTTACAATATCTATTTTTTCACAATAATAATTATTATAAATTAATTTACAATTATCACTAGTGTACAAATCCATATGCTTTAGGATAAAGGAAGGATAGGTATGGATTGTACTGGTTATTTCATTTTTTGTGACGGGATATGATAATAGAAAGAAGGTTTCTAGAGTAATAGAAAACTTGGGTATTTGTATAAAATATGTAATCATACTTTTGGTAATAGCACAATGAACTTTACTGAGTTCCCATATTGTTTCTATTTTGTCTGAGATTAGTTTCTCCTTTGTATTTTCCAAAATATAGTTAAGCTCCTTCTTGTTTAATATATTAGAATGTAGCACATTGGTTTTACAAAATTCCAAGCTTGTAGTAATATCGTTAATTCTATTTATAATTAGAATGAGAGTGGTGTAAGTTAAAAAGTATTGCTCAAATAATTCTACATTATTTAAAATAGAGCTTGCTTCACTGAGGGCTGTTTTAATTTTGTTGTTATTTTTTGCAATTATTTTCATATCCTTATTAAATTGGTCAATGATTTGTTTATTTACAGTTACTTGTGATTCGATATTATGTTCTATGTGATATTCATTGCTTTGAATTTGTTGAATAATTCTATCATATTTTTCTTTATCATCAGCATCCATATTACCAGTTAGCCAAGATATTGCTGAGCCTAATCCGTTAATTAATCCTCTGCGTGTGCGAGTAGGTTCTGGGAGACTTCCTTTTAAATGTTCGAGTTTTGTTTTGGCATAATCATAATGTAGTTTAATGCTGTTTAAAAGATGAATACTTAATGAAGAATTGGTATACAATTTAATATTATTTTTAATTTTTTTAAGTTCATTTCCAATAATATTCATATCCATATAGTGCATATAAGTATATGTAGTGTTTGTTATTAAAGCGTCTTGCGTTTGAATTGGAATAATTCCAGCAGTTTTGGTTAAAACTGTCTCTTTATAAGCTAGCGTTACAGTTGTTAGTGCTGCTGCTACCAGGTACATTAATGCTGGTGTCATTTTCTGTAACAGATGATTTTATTATGCGTGGTCTTTTAATCCGATTGGGATGTATTTTAATTGATTTTTTTGTTTTATTTAAAATTGCAGTTAAACCTTTTCCTTTTGTTGCACGTATATATCTAGGTTTCTCTTTTCTATGCAAAGTAGATTTTAAATATATTTCTTTAGGAATGTAAGTAGTTTTTTCGCGTGATGTATTTAATTTATCAGTGCGATCAATTTTTTCTTTTTCAATTTTTCTTTTTAATAATTCATGCGTAGTTTTTAGTTGTTCATGATATTTAGCGTTAAGTTCGTTTATTATAAAATCAGGATCTTTTAAATCAGAAAATGGTGTTTTAATCTTTCCATACGTCATTTCATTTGGAGTTAAATTATGGGTTGAGTTTAAAGTGTTGTTAAAAGCGATAGTGGCTAATTCCACTTTCTCCTTTAAAGTAGTTATCTCTTTTGTTTCATTGATAATATTAAGAAGTTCAATAAGTGTAGAATGAGTGCGTTCAACTTGGCCTTGAGGATTAGAATAGCCTGGTGTTGTGTAATGGGGTTTTATCTCGTATAACTGTAGAAAGTTACGGATAAGGGCGTTATCAAATTCTTTACCGTTATCCATTTGTATTACAGAAGGAACTGGAAAAAGATTAAGATATGTGAGTAGATGTTTCATAATTTCATGTCCATTAAGTGTCTTTAACATAAATGTAGTTAAACGTTTAGAAAAACAATCCACTATAGTAAGGATCTTAGTTTGCGAGTAATGAAAAATATCAATTTGTAGTCTTTCAAATGGTCTTGATGGTGTGGGGGTTACACAATATTTTTCTTTAATTGGTTTGCGGTCATATTTAACTTTTAAACAAATTTGGCATTTATTTATATATTCTGTCACATCTGCTATCATTGAAGGCCAATAATATTTATTTTTTATTTTATTTATATTTTCATTAATTCCCCTGTGATATGTTTTTCCTTCATGATAATTAGTAATTATTTCCTTTTGTTCCTCTTTATCTGTTACATCTAAATTGAGTTTTTTATAAATTTTAATGGTTATATCTGTAAAATTTACTTTTATCATTTGAGTAAATAGGTTATATACTTCTGTGTTAATATCTGGTATCCCTGCGTCTTCAAAGTAGAGACCATAGGTTGTGTTAGGTTTTAGGAATTGATTTGCTTGGTCAATTAATTTATCTAAGTCTGGTATATTTGATACATAGAATATTATTCTGTTTTTATTAAATATTTTTATATACTGGGGTTCTTCGTTTCCTCTTTTAATAATAATTTGATTTTGTTCTGTATTGATAATTTTATCATCTTCCATTATTTTAAAATTATCGGAAGAGCTATCTTGACTGTGAATTGTAGCTAAATTTGATACTTGGTCTTCGGGGTTACAATCTTGTAAAAATTCGTTTATAACTGATTCTGGATTTATTTCTATGCCTGCGTCATTGGTTATCACGTTTGATTCTTGTATTTTTATTCTAGAAAGTGCATCTGCAACTACGTTAGACTTTCCAGATACATGTTTTATTTCAAAAGTAAATTCTTCTAACAGTAATTTCCAGCGTATAAGTTTTGAATTTGGTTCCTTTAAATTGTGGAGATATTCTAATGGTTTATGATCAGTGTAAATAGTAAATTTATTACCATAGAGATAAGGCCTAAAATGTTATGCATGCCCAAACTATAGCTAATAATTCTTTTTCAATTGTAGACAAATTAATCTCTTGTCTGTTTAGTGTACGTGATGCAAATGAAATAGGGTGATCAATATTATCAAAATTCTGTGATAGAACTGCTCCAATTGCGAAGTTAGATGCATCTGTTTTTAATTGAAATGATTTAGAAAAATCTGGTAATTTTAAAATAGGTTCGTTCATAAGAATTTCTTTCAATTCTGAAAAAGCTTCTTTTACTTCTTGTGTGTTAGAGTTAAATGGTACGTCCTTTCTTAACAAATGAGTTAAAGGCTTAGCTAATTTAGCATAATTTTTAATCATCTTCCTATAGTATCCAGTTAATCCTAAAAATTGTTTAACTTCTTTTGGATTTTTTGGTAGAGGAAAGTCCTTTATAGCAGTTAATTTTGCCGGGTTAGGACGAATACCTTCTTTACTTAAAATATGTCCTAAAAATAATAGTTCTCTTTTAAAAAATTCTGTCTTGTCTAATTGTATTTTTAAATTATATTCCGATAGTTTTTGGAATACTGATTTTAAATGTTTCAAGTGTTCTGTTAATGAATCAGAAAATATTATAATATCGTCCATATAAACTAATACATTTGGCATGGAAGCAAATATTATATTCATAGCTCGTTGAAAAGTTGGTGGTGCGTTTTTTAGTCCAAAGGGCATTCTTAGAAACTCAAAATGACCTTGATCTGTGGAAAATGCGGTTTTAGGAATTGATGATTTTTCCATTTCAATTTGATGGAAACCTGAGGCTAAATCTAATGCACTGAAATATGTTGCACGACCTATTTTTCCAAAAAGATCTTCTATATTTGGCATAGGAAATTTGTCGTCTATTGTTTTTTCATTTAATTTACGGTAGTCTACTACCATTCTTATTTTTCTTTTCCCTGAGGCGTCTAATTTTTTTGGAACTACCCATATAGGTGAATTGTATGGCGAATTAGAGTGTTGGATAATTTTATTTTGTAATAATTTTTCAATTTCAATTTCAACATCTTTTCGAAAAGCTATGGGATATCTATAACTCTTAGAATAAATAGGATTGTCATCCTTTGTTTTAATTTCATGTTTTAATAAGTTAGTAGCAGTTAATTTATCATTTTCTTGTTTAATAATATTTGAATAATTACTTATTAATTTAATTATCTCAATTTTTTCTTCTTTGTTCATATGATCTGTCCTTAATAAATTTTTAATTGTAGCCATATCAAGAGATTTAGACTTGGGACTTTCGGTCACAGGTGTAAATTCTTGTATAGAATCGATTTTATATACCTCAAAAGGAGTGGCACTATAGGTGACGTCTTCTTTGGCATACACAATACAATTCGCTTCATAATTTTTACATTTAACAATTGACTCTTTTAATTCTATAAAGTCGTCTTTATATTCGTTTACATATGCATTATCATAATTTTCTTTTGTAGGTAATTTCACTACATTTATTCCTTTTTTTAATTTAAAGTCTTTAGTTAATCCAAGTATTTGTTTAAATTTATTTTGGTCATATTCTAATATTTTATTTTGAAAATTAATTATTGCATTTAATTCTTGTAATGATTCGTGTCCTAATAAAATATCATATTTTTCTGAAAATTTAAATAAATATAATTTAATTAATTTTTTAATTCCAAATACATTTATTAGGTCAAAATAAACGTATTCTGATCCACGTTTTATTCCTGCTGGCGTTTTGACAGTAAATTTCTCCTGGTAACGAGGTATTTCGCTTGTTATTAAATCAGGGTTAACATAATTTTTTTCAGATCCTGTATCTATTAACCATTTCCTACTTTTATAATCAATAAAGTATGGAAGATTTCTATTTATTGAATTTAACTGAAATTGTAAGGTGGATCTTTGGGTGGAGGCTTCTTTAGTTCTAAAAAATTATTCATTTGATTTGTTAAATTTTTCACTTGATCCTTTAATTCCGTAATTTCATTAATTTCGTCAGAAGGGTTTTCTATTTCTGTCATTTCTTGCGTATGTTTAGGATTTGAACGAACAGTTCTCATAGAGACAGTTTGATTAGTTGGTTGGTAATTGTTTTGCCAATGATTTTGAAAATGTTGAGGCCTAGAAAATTGTTGGTAGTTTTGCGGTCTTGAAAATTGTTGATAATTTTGTGGATTAAATTGTTGATAGTTTTGAGGTCTAAATTGTTGATAGTTTTGAGAGAATAAATTTTAAATTTTTAAACGTTTGTTGAGAATTTTGTGTACTTTCACTTGCCGTTAATTTCAGTCTGTTTAATATTATGTTACAATCATTTATTAGTCTAATTCTAGCTTCATCCAAAGTTTTTATTTGAAATAGTTGTAAGTATTCCCCAAGTTGGTTTGGTACGCCTAGACACAATGTTCTCACTAATGTTAAATCTAGTTGCGATACAAGCTGTTCCAAAGTGGTATCTTTAAAACCATCCAACTTATATCTTGTTAATACTGTTACTCTTTTTTCATAAAGCCTGTTTAAATATTCAATAGGGTTTTCTTTATAATGCATTTTCATAGTTGTAATTTCAAAAATTAAATCTTGAGCTGCCCTACTATCAGCAAAATTTCTTTTGAGCACATCTATTAATTCATTTATGGTACAACAATTATTATTATATGCTACTTGCTCTGCAGGACCTTCTAATTTTGACATACTGGCTTTAAATAATAGCCAATGATTACTAGAAAATTCAGAAATGTTTTCATTACAATAACTAGTCAATAAATCTTTAATAGTTTCAATATAATGTACAAGTTTATGAGGAGAGCCATCATATGTTGGAATAAATTTTAAAAATTCATGTGGGATAGGTTTAGAGATAGGAGACATATTGGATTTGTACTTACGATTTGGTGAAGACTGGCTGCTTGTTGTTGGCGGAAGGTCTGCGACTGTCTGTTGTTCTGCGAAGATCCTCTGGGCAAATGGCCGGGATGTCTTCTTTGAAATTAAAGCTGCTGGTAGTTGTAGTCCTTGGAAGTATATCCTACGCTGAATCTTGATTTGTATTTGTCGACAGGCGTTAACTGTTGAAACAGACGATCACATTTCAGCACCAATGGTGATGTGCGAAGTTTCCGGATAAGAGATCGAAAAATTATTCGCAAAGAGATCGCGCCTGTCCCAGTTCGGGCGCCAGTTAAATAACTCGAAACAGCGATAGGTTTTTAAAAAAAACAATTTATTCAGGCCAAAGGCCTGTTACAAACTTACAACAGCTTAATACATATAACTATTACAGAACTCTAGAACAATCGGTACCTAAACCAGCATAGTAACAGTCTTTAACGAGTGAAGTATCAAGAGTCTCTCTCCAAAAGCTTTAAATCTCTATATATATAATAATATATCTTTAATGACGTTATAGTTAAGATTATATATTTCTAATGATTCTATTAATATCAACTAACGGTACATACTAACGGGACTTTCTTGATATAACTGACGATACTTTTATTCTATCCAAATATTTTGTGTGTGTGTGTTTGTGTGTGTGTGTGTGTGTGTGTGTGTGTGATATTAAACACGGCTAATAACATTACTATCTGATCTTGTCGAATGTACTTCTCTTTCTTCGTCAAACTTTTAGAATAACACTGTTACAGTCTCTGTCAATCATTTATCCATTATTGTCAGTGACATCCGTCTACCAACTTCTCTTGTATCAAACGTCACTATTTAGATGACACCTACGTCTCCTGCATCAATTTATTTTTCCCATTAGTATTTTTTCATTATTATTTAATCTTTCAAAAAAATGTTATTTCAATAAAATATAATTTAAATTTTATTTTTATTAATTTTTTTTCTACGACCTTCAAAAGTACTAGTTATATGAAATGTACTAGCCAATGGAAATTATTTTGTCCTGCAAATATTATGTGTTCAAAAATATATGCATTATAGGCTTCCATGTATAACATATTAGGGCTAGCATATTATGTCACACCCTTCTAGTGAAATACATTTACAGCATATTATTTTTTTATGAAACAATATTATTGTATGATGTCTGAATCGTATAGATGTGTGTATTCACATCATTAGGCATCTGAATCATATGTTTAATCATATTGAGTAACATCCGAATTATTTAATTATTTATGATTCAGACATTACTTTACACATCAATTATAAAAATTTTTCTACAACTTTTAAAATATGAAATAGCTATTGATTTTCTGTACCAGATTACAACTCCTGCATCTGAATTTGTTTCCCAACTAATAAAACTGGAAGAACGTTGTTATCTTGTTATCTGCCTAATTTTTGTTTTTTACATGAGAATAAATTGAAATAGTGATAGTTTTATTTACATGTAGAAAGTACACTTTTCTTAAATCCTATAAATAATTAAATATTGTGTCCCTCCTGGAGGAGGGTTACTTAGTGTCTGTGCATACTATTGTTTAACATTGTGACAAAAATCACCTGGTCTGAAAATAGTTATATCCGTAAGATGCCTCAGCTATTAGTTCACCATGTTGTGATTTTACTGAGTTTAAATATAAAAATTGCATCGAAGGCCATTAACAAGAAAGATTTCGTGATAAACTAATGCTTGTTTAAAGTTTCAATTTATTATTCACACACTTCACTTTAATAAGTAAACTTTAATTTACAATTGTTTACCACTGAGGATACATTTTGAGCACATCAGGGGGCAGAACATCAGAACTGTTACCCTTTTTCATCTATTTATTTTCTTTAATAGGTTTATTTATAGTTTTTACTTACATTTCTTTTTTGTTATGCAATACTTCTGTTTTATCATTGTAATAAGCCTGAAGCACAACTTTGTTACAAAGGCATAAAGGACTCGAGTTAATGAGAATCTTTCATTAGGAAAGTTAGGACTCATACTCTATGGTCTATTTAACTGAAAACTTTACCTAAGTTTCAAAAGTGTTAGAAAATCTATAAACCTAATACTTAAATTCAGGAATAGGTTTAAGTTTCAAATTCAAAATATCTGTATTGTGTATTAGACAGTAATTGTGTATTAGCTCTTATATTAGACATTATATCTAAATATAGAAACACGAAGGATAGTTTTTTTATTAAAATTAATTGTGTTTGATATAAAATTTGGTCGGATACATGTAGCTCAAGGAATAAACTCAAGGAATTTGTAACAAAAACTAATTAGCTTCCTATTGGCCCTTTTAGGCTGTAATAGGGGTTAGGGATTCTCTTAGAATCTGACTTAAATACTATATTTGGACACCATGTGAGTTTTACTTTATACAAAATAAAATGAAAAACTTTTTGGAAAATGACAATTTCTTTTTCATTCAACGTAAATTTCAATTATTTATTTCATTTTATTTACAGTTGTTTGGTATTCTGTTTATAATATGGTCAAAATTCTGTTACCATTAATTTAATTTAATCTTTTCTTATTGTATACAAATAGCAAATAATTTAATCTCAAGACTCATTCTTTTTTAATGAACATATCCGCCCCAAAACATGTATACCTCATTTCACAATAATGTTTATTTATTTTCCTCAATAGATTACCACATTAATATTTCTAGGTTATTCTCAATATATTTTGTATAAGTTATATACTTTCCATTTATCTTTATTAATTACACTTTCGAGTCTCATCTTTGATACACTCAAAATTTAATGGTTTATTACATATCTTTATATCTCTTATATTTCTTTTTAACAATTTCGATTTAATTATAATATATGTTACCTAAATCTACACATGTGTATGTAAGTCTGGCAAAGGTTTAGACAAAAAGTTGGGTTTTAATACATTAGCATTTATTTTACTTATTGAAACCTTTTTACTTAACCGTAATTACAATAATTAAGTTCTTTATATTACCCCAATGACAATTTATATAACTTGTTAAGAAATAAAGCCATATTAAACATTTTGTATTCATTTACAACCTCTCTTCATTTGTTAAAACGGTTAAATGAAAAGACAATTTTGAAAAAAGTAGAGTTTAATATAGTTAGTCTTAGCGTGTTTATTTCGCTTGGGTTGTAACTTTTATTTGAATTTTAAATAATATATATCGAAATAAAATCTAATTTAGATAAATATTTTTGTTTATAAAACCTTATATTGCTTACTTCGTCATATATGGATCTCATGGTGAAATGGCTTACTCACATCTAGTCTGTTTTGGTTAAGTCCCTTGTTCTTTGGTAACTCTCTTATTCGTCTTACTAAATGGGTTGATGGGTCGAAACCTTCTTTAATATACCTCTCAGTGTTTTCGAAGCATGTTATAATGGACGGTCTCTTCTCCAACGTTACTTATTATGGCGTTTTAAACTTTCGTATTTCTCACAGGTCGAGGTGGTTTATATTTGGATATTTGAGCATATAGCTCAAATACTCCAACACTCCCGTATCACACCTTGCACTTTTTATAAGTTTTTTACTTCATATTTGACATTATCATTTCAGGCACTTAACACAAATGTTGTTACATCGATAGCTGTTGTACGACTCCCTGACGCTTACCCACGCTTCCTCTTTCCGAAGCGTGATAGTGCGTAGATAAACCGCATTCCTTAATCAACCAATCAGAGTCTTTCTTCGGTTGAAAAGATGTTATTAAAAATAACATCTCCAACCCACTCTGGTTGTATTTCCTTTAAGTATTTTATTCTTACTTTTATTAGAGCATTTTATTTTTCATGATGTCCTGGAAAGGCATTTTATTTTCCGAAAGACTCTGGTTTAGAACTTCGAATGACAGTGAATCGTTTGACAACTGCAATCAGTATCAAATAATTTTCAACTTTTCACTGAAATTATCGGGCCATGAAATAAGATTCCAAATAACAAAAAAAGCTTTAGAAATGAAAATATTTCTAGTAATTTTTTATATTTCCATTAAATCACTCTATCCCTATATATATATATATATATATATATATATATATATATATATATATATATATATATATATATATATATCCATATCTTGGAGAAATATTCTATCGTTAATAAAACACTTTTATTTATTAACTCAAGTTCAAACACATTTTTTAAGACCTCTAGATGATGCCAATTGATGTTAACACACTTAATGTTTTTTATCAGTTATTAATTCCTTTAAAAAAAGTTTATGAATTATTTTAATTTTATACGGGAAAAAAACTTTTCACAAAAAGGCCAAGATATGCACTATAGTTATTTATTCCCATTTGACTTAAGATAAGTGATGACTTATGATTTCATAAAACATCTAATTTTATGATATAGCTAATGCAGTAGAACAGCGGTTTTATAACACGTTATGTTAATTTTAACGAAAAAATGAACGGCACGAAAGTAAGAAATAATTTGTGCAAAACCGTGTTGTTTATAGGACAATAAGAAATAACAGTGTACTTAGTAAGTTGTATTACTTCTCATCGCTCATATATGCTCATTGATGTGGATAACATTGTATCATGGGAAAAGCAGAGACTATTGTTCTTTATTGTCTCAGTAGTTATTTTTTCCATGTAATATTCCTATCACAAAATTATAGAACATAGTAAGTTACTACAAACAAATGGTAGCAGGTAGCTGACACAAACTCCCTCACATTAATACAAAAGATAAAATGTTTTAATTTTAATATTAATAGACAACCTCCAAATTATTTAGCTAAATACATTTTAATATTTATGTAAAAATGTAATTATTTACATAAGTTGAAATTATTTTAATGCAGGAATACTTAAAAATGTATGCATACAGGAACAAAAGCCGCGATCTACGTACGAGTATAGTCCTGCAGTACTCGACGAAAATGTGACGCGCAGCGTTCAAAGAATTTTCACTTTACCACTTTACTAGCAGTAAACCAAAAGTCCTACCAACATGAATTAAAAAGAATAATAAAATCTAACTAATTATCTCAAATTTTTACGCTTACAAAATATTTCTAACCAACATTGTCACTTACCGAAAAATTGTCGTTTACCAACTTTTTTATGTTTCTTAAAGTGCACTCTTATTAAATAATTTTTTTAACGTTATTTCAGACAAAATATTACTTCTACGGTTTATCATTCTTAATGAGGGAATCATGCTGCTTATAACTATCAAGGTCAAAAATTTAATTCCTACTCTAAATGTTACCTTGATTTAAGTGAAAGTTTTTAATAAATTTTGTGCGCTGCAGGACGCGGTATTGGAGAAATTTTCCCCAGCCAAGATGGGTTCACATCTCTCTATATCTATTTCACTAGACGACTACTCTCTTTGTATCAAGTGCCTTGTAAATATAACATGTCTTCAGTTACTGCTACAGGTACACGAGAAGAGCCCTGGTGAAGAAATGAGTGACGTTCGGATTTCCTATCTGCGCATGCGCTGTCGACGTATTCCTGACTTACAAACATAACCTGACGGTTCGATAGATTTTAGTAGTTATATTTTAGTAAGTAATATAATTATTTATATATACGTAAAAGTACTAACTTTAATAAGTGCTCAAAATAAATGATATATGATCCCGTTTCTGCATTGTAATTTTCTGTAAACCTGAGGTTTTGTGTTAAAAATGTTTTTGGGAATGGCCTTAATGTTTTGACTTCCCTTGGGCCAGGGCTCATCTCGTGCGTCGACTGTATTGTACATAAACTACAACTACCTTTTGTAACCAATGTGTTCAATAAATGTGGTCTTTGTTTATGTTATTCTTTGTGTTTTTAGGCGTTATTAGTTTCTAAATACCACCCAAAAGTGTAGCCTAATCATTTTCCCTAAAATTTAAGTAGTCTAAAATCTGTAAGTCTGTTGACTATATTCATATAAACCTCTAATAAAGAGAAATCAAGAAGAATATTATCATACTAATCCAACACTAATTGGATTAGTGTTGAAAATCTCCAAGCTTTAATTATTTGAACGTTGATTACATTGTAATGTTTGGTTTTCCAACGATATTATGCGCATATAACATTAAAGATCATCTACCACTGCTATAGTGTTGCCTTAATGTTTCCCAGCCCAAGCAGAGACGATGTGGGGTAATCACAAAGATTCAGTGACTGAGATATATTGCATCGACATCGTACAAGGTTCAACGATCTAACGATATCATTCAGTGACGTAATGTACATTGAAGCATTGAGTGCTACCGAGGATCTTTGCATTGTCATTACCAATTTACCAACCAGACTTTTCGGTATACATTCGCCAAATCGAAGTGCATCTGATTTAATAAACACGGAAATAAGTCGTGAACTGCCGTAAAAGACTGTAAAAATAAACCACTAATGATTAAGGAACAAAGAATCATTTACGATAGCATTTTGCTTTCAGTTTCGCCAGAACAAGGTGGATTCTTTTTTTTTTTTTTAATGCAGCAGGTGGAACTGCCAAGGCATCTCTTATTTCACTAAGTCTCGACAACACGGGATCAAATAATGGCATCGCATTAGTAGTTGCATCATCTAGTATTGCAGCAATTTTATTGGATGGAGGGAGAAGAGTTCATTCAGAATTTAAGCTACCACTAAATATTAGAAATAATCCAGATACAGTGTGGAACATAAATAAAACAATCGTCCATGGCCACATTGTTGAAACAGTGTAAAATTATCATCTGGGATGAAGAATGCACAATGGCACACATACATTCGCTTGTTTCGTTAACCTGTACATTGAAAGACATGAAAAACAACGACAAACTATTTGGGGGAGCTCTGCTACTCCTTTCAGATGGTTTAAGATAAACATTTCCCGTCATTCCACGTTCAATAGAGGTCATTGCTTGCTTGAAATAATAGCCACTGTGGCGTAATGTTGAAATAGTACAGCTTAAAGTAAATATGCACCCTCAAATGCTTCAAGATCCATCGGCTGAAACATTCTCAAAACAGCTGTTAGGCATCGGCGATGGAAAAATAGCTGAATATGAAAATACTGGATGCATAAAATTATCGACCTATTTCTGCACAATCAATAAATCGCAAAATGCTCTTATTGACCAGATATTTCCTTATATACAGTTACAACACTTGAATCATGAGTGGCTAGCAGAAAGAGCAACTTTAGCAGCAAAAAAGTTTGGAATTCAACGATTTTAATTTCAAGATACAACAGTTTTTTCCAGGGGAATGGGTGTCATACAAATCCATCAATACAGTTTTGCGATACCAACGATGCTGTAAATTATCTAGTAGAGTTGTTTTTAACTCATTGGATTTGCCAGGGATGCCCCCGTACCATTTACAACTGGAGGTTGAATCTCCAGTTAATATTCTTTATAAATTGATCACACCACTTCTGTGCAATGACACCCTATTAGTTATTAAAAAAGATTATGAGAAACGTTGCCGAAGTTCCAACATTTTGACTGCCAAGGTCCAAGGTGAAGATGTATTACTACCACAAATCCCTATTATTCCGACAGATGTGCCAATAGAATTTAAACGTGTTCAATTTCCAATTAGATTGGCATTCGCAGTGCAATCAATAAGTATCAACGCCAAACAATGTCTGTTTGTGCCTTAGATTTGGACACACAGTGTTATTCACATGGACAATTACACATGGCATGTTCTTGCATGGGTAAACCATCCAATTTGTTTGTGTTGGCTAATGATGGACTCAAAAAAATATCATACACTCCATTACACTAAGAGACTAATAAAGTTAATTTTTTTAATTGCCATAATTTGTGAGAGTTGTAAATTGAAATTTATTATTTAGGATAAAAGAAGTACTTTGAATTCAAAAAAATAATGTTTTTGGTGGTTTGTTATTTTTATAGGCCGTCATATTTCACACTGCTCCATTCCATTTTCAATCATATGCTACATCCAACCATACTTACAGTAAGTTAATTATTCTTTACTTGACTACCAAAACGTTCACTAGAAATAATATGGCAAGACAACGTTTGGTGAGTCGTCTAGTTTATTTGTATTATTTGTAATTACTTAATAAAAAATAACTAAATTAAAATTTTACTTTGTTGACCTAAGTAGGAATTGATTTTAAAACATTTTTGTTCATATTACTTGTTAAAGTTACAGTTGTTCAATTTTAAGCACAATATTTTGATTTTTTTAAAGTAACAGTATTGTTTTAAAACAGTTTATAATAAAAACGATTAACAAATAAAGGTTACAAGTTTTGGAGAATACATTATGAGGTATAAATAGCAAAGTTATATTTACTTTCACGAGCCAAATACCAATTATAAACTAAGAGAAAACTTTGAGTAGGTATTATTTTAAAGGCAAACACCCAGAGTACGAGACAGCTATAAAGTTATTAATATTTCTCTATAACCTGATTCGTTCAGAAATTAATGAGTAGGGCTTCTACCGGATTCAATGCTCTCAAGAGGAAGATTGGAAAGTTTTAAATTAGGTTCTGCACCATCGCTTTTATTAATCTTGCATTTAATATGTAACTGTTGTTTCCTGACGGTTTATTCAGCTACGGTCGGGTTGTTTGCATTATTTGGTAAACTCAGTGGATATTAAATTCAGATTTAACAAATGCGAATTTATGCAAGAAATGTTGTGTAATCAGTTTTTAAATCATATTCACCGTAAAAAAAAATAAAAACAGAAATGTATCTACCGTAACAATAGCATTTAAACAAATACCCATGACTCAATTACCCAGCGTATTTGTAGAGTGATCTGTGACTCTAGAAATCATGTACACGAACAGGATCTTTAGAATCCAAACCCAGTTTGCGAAGGCCTACTGGACCATGTTTTGATATATTTAAGATATGTCTGCCATTTTGTTACTGTATTGTTAGTTATAGATTAGGAAACGTCTCTAGGCTAATGGAAGGGTTGTCATTCACTTCAATCATCGCTATATTGTTTATGTACGTTAACCTCATAAAAATCGTTCTTAACCTCACGAGTCTCAGACGTGTTAGGTCGGCGTCAGCGCTTATACTCTGTAGGCTTACTTCTTATCATATTTAGATTTACGTTTTCTTCCTCAATTTTTCTCTCAGTATTTAACCTGTTTTCACATTCCACCTAACTTTCCAAGGATCGCTTTCTTGTTTTTGTATTTTCACGTTTTTCTTACCAAGGAAGAACTATATTGGCTTTAAAATTTCTATGTGTAAACCCACTTAATCGTTTTTTGTTTACTTTATTTTGTATTCATTCTTACCTCTTTTGATTCACACAGTAACTTTTTTCTGTTCATGTTAAGTTTAAATTTCTAGTTTCTGAAGTTCGTAGTATAATCGTATTTGAAACGTTCCTTTAAAATATAAAAACTGTATTTCTTATTCATTCTGTAAAACTAAAAAATAATTGATTTGGTTAGTTTTCTACATCCGTTATAAAATGAAACAAAAAAGGTTATAACTATTTTTTAAAATTTAATAAAATGAAAAACTATATTTTTTTTAACAAGGTTTGGCTGTTTTTTCGTATTTTGTTGAAGTGAATAATTTTTATGCTATGTTTTGCAAGGGGAAAAATCAAGTTATCATTTATTATAGCTTTTAGCCATTTTAGACATGGTATGTATTTTCGCTTGAATTAGGTGATAACCTAATTGTATATGATTTTATACAAGAGCTGATTGTATGTTATAGGTTATAGTTTAGATCAGTTGTTTTAACACCTAGGATATGTTATTTTATTTATCGTAAGTATTAAGTTGAAATATTATTACTAAACACTAATATCAGATAATAAGTATAAGAATTTAAATTACGATAACGTTAACTATAATCAATTTAGTATATTGCTAATAAGTTATATATATATATATATATATATATATATATATATATATATATATATATATATATATAAAGAACTAAGTCAAAATACAAATACTAGAATTATAATTGAATTTACAATTCAAAGCTTTTCGTTGGCTAGCAGTACCAACATCATCAGGAATATTAAACAATTAAAATTAACATATATGCAAATTAGATCAAATAAATAGTTATGCCAAATTAATTACAATGTTGTTAAACTTTTATTTTGCTGCCCTAACATTACAAACACTGAATATAGTATCAAATTTAGATTTTAGTTGTATTTATACAAGGAAGCTCCAAGGTGATGTACGTGTGGGTAGCGGATTGAATCCTTTTCCTGTAGAGTACCTGTGAACTTGTGTAGGTGCAGAGTAAGTCAGTAGACAGGTGGATCACTTCCATGTCATCACCAGTGCATTTGGAAACATCATAAAAAAATAAAATTATAAAAAAATCCACTTTAAAGCTTGCATTTATGTGAGAAAGAAAATTAGTATCGTCGAAATCTCTGACTTATAATCATCTACGCCTTTATTTCATATAAGGATTTAACCGACAAAATATGTGCTGATAAACTCATTGTTTTAAATATTTAGATTTGTTTTGCCTAAAATATAGTTATAATTTAATTTGAGTTTTATTTGAAGGAAATCGTTCTCCCGTATATGAAACGGAGATACAAATACGATTCTATAAGGAGAAGGCTAGTTAAATTGCGGAAGGTTTTTAGTAATGCAAATATTTCCGTAAATTTGTACTTTTATATTTTCCTTATTTCTCTTACTCTCCCCCCTCTCTCTCGTATATATATATATATATATATATATATATATATATATATATATATATCATTATCTACATCTCTTATAGTAATACAGTCTTAATTTTACCTCACCCCGTCTTTTTAAATGTCCAATTTGTTTTCTTACTCCATAATTCAAGCTTTAATCATTTAAATACGCCTTCAAAGAAAACACCTGTATAATGTCATCTGTCTAAACATTATTAAATGTTTAAAATCAACCAAAATCTCGGCTGATTATAATGAAACCGTATTGGCAAACTTGTAACGCTGACATATTTTGCACAACTACTTTGGACATTTCGAAAGTTTGTAAATATTTTGCAAGTAATGTCACTCCCAATCTCAATGTTTCTCACCCACATTCCTCCGCTCTTACTCTCTCTTTTTATCATTATCTTCTTTTTTATTGTCTGTCGGTCTTTTCCTTTTATTCCCGCTCTTTCTAATCGCCTTCTACTTCAATTGTCTTTATCTCATTCCCTTTAACTTTCACATTCTCCCTCTCTTCTTTCTTTTACATCTGCCCAATGCGTTGTCCATAATCTTCCATAATTTCTTGGCTTGAAAATAAAAGCAACAAAGGAAAAAATGCGATTTTAAAATTTCAGAAAAGATACATGAGCTACAATGATAATCTAATAACGCAAAATGAAAGGACAAATTAGAACCTAAATTAGATGGTTTTAGACATTATTAACAGATTATTAAATTTACTATTATATGAAAAAGATTATAAAGAAGAATTGCGCACTACTTTTCGAATGGCAGAGAATAATGTATACAACAAAGAGGCGATAAGAAAGTTACTTAAGAAAATTAAAGCAAGAAAAAAATGAAAATCTAAAAAAGAAATAGGGAAACAAAAATAGGCTGAATTTATACATTGGAAAAAAGTTTTATATATTAATTTTTTTTCCAAGAAGTATATAATATATATTGAAATGAAAATTAACAACACAATAAAGAATAAATTAAAGGGTGATTTAGAAAGAATAGTAAGCCCCATGTTAAGTAAAAACGGGGTCAATGTAATGGGAAGTCATTGGAAAGAAACATGCATAGGACAAACAGAAATTTGAAATCAGACGTAAATATCTTATATTATACTTTAAATATATGAGAAAAGGTATTTCTAATTATGTACAATTTTGTTTAAAGAGGGTTATGCACCATAAGAAATGAAGAATGCGATCATAAGCTTACAGTATGTTAACAAGAAAGACGTTAGAGTCTTTTAGAAAATTTAAAAATGTATAAAGCAAATTTAAGGATACAAAAAAATAATAAACAAACAAATAAATACACAATCGGACGTTGTTTTTAAAATTATGAATCAGATAAATGCTAGAAGACAATAATACAATTAAAAACAATAATACTTGTATACCAAAAGGAAACTTGGTCTGCCAGTGGTGGGACAGTATATACGGACGAACTTAAGATTTGGGTGATAATATATATGTTTGAAAATGGAGTCATTCCGAAACGCGCCAACAAAGCAAAATATTGTAATGTTAGAAAATCCAGATAAATGTACTAAAATATATGCAAATATTCTTAACAGAAGTGAAGATGAGTATAAGAATTATATACTTTCATATGTAAGTAATGGCAACACTGTGTTGGACATCTAGCTTGTAAAAGTAATTAATGGCAGCACTGTTGGACGTCTTCCTTGTAAAAGTAAGCAGTAAACAAAGATACTTCGTTTATAATTCCTGTTGTTTTACTTTATTAAAACGTTTTACCCCAGTACGGTGCAAACATATTCCTTATTGGATAATGATTGGGAATTGAAAAATGATTCCCAATCATTCGTCTTAATCGTTCGCCTTAAGGAAAGCTTAATCGTTTAACAAAATTGTAACTTATAAGTTATATAGGTAAATCTACAGAAGCAACAATGAGGCAGAACAGATACACTCACTACAAAGTATTAATTCTTTGATGAATAGTTCAGTTTTGCTACATCTATTGTAGAAGACTTATCAGCCAGTCAAAAAACTATGAAAATTAAATTTGATGTTTCGCATTTGACTATGCTCGTTAAAGTTTTAACTACAGTTTTTAAGCTAAAGCTTTAATCATATTATTTCAAAGTTTCTTAGTCAAAAAACCCTCAATTATCCATTTCAAAGGAATAGACTATCAAAAGACTTTCATCTAGATTTTCAAGTAAATAAAAAATGATACTTTTAGAATCTCAATGTTATCCATATGTGGCACCATTTTAGTAACTTTTTCATCACGAAAACGAATATTGTGTTGTGACGTGTGGTATTGAAACGTTGATAAATAAGGAATAATGTTCGAAAACTAGGATATATTGTGGTGTTTCCAACACTTAATTACATATAGGACGTTCGAATCATGCATAGATATATCTCCCATTAAGTAATTAAAATTATATATATGTTGCACCAACCATGGCAATAGATAATTAAAGATGGGGCTTGTTTGCACTTCGGCTATTACAAACACGAGTCGGAGATAAAAGAATTGTTAATTTCATAAAGTGCTTGGGATGGGAAGTGACTAGGTCAATACTTCAGCGCCGTTGAGTCCAATATATTTTCTAAAATAATAATAGCAAAAGAAACTGTAAAATGTATAGTAAGTAAATGGAAGCCATCAAAAATATAATATTCGTAGCTCTCAATGATTTAACGAACCGAAGTTATTTTAGTTTATTTTGCATATTTTGCAATAAACCTTACGTTCATTAACACAGAAAGAATGGGTAAAACCCTGCACACGTCTCCTCTACATATTCTACTAGGGGGATGCCTTACCCTATCTTAATTATTTCTATATTCCCAAGCCTTCTGTATCCTATTTATACGGTAATTGTCGGGATCATTTCCTTAAAGCTACAAAAATATTTTGGTACAAATAAAAATGGTACCAAACTATTTTCTGACATTAAAAATTCAGCATAACCAAGTTGATGTTATAAAAACCAGTTACTAACACGTTCATCTAATTTAAAAGCTTTGTGTGTCGTATTATTCTTGAAAAAAAGTGCTGAATAATACAAAAACATATAGAAGAATAAACCTTCAGCTTCTTTCCTAAAAGTTGGTCGAAAAAAAATAGACAATCATGAAACTGACCGACAGAAATTACTACTTCTCTCGTTTTTGACCGCACTAGGCAATCGCTAACAGTTTTCGCATAGTGTGGTATAAAATGGTCTCTCGCAGTTACTTGTAGAATATTTCCTTTAAATAAAGTGAAAGAAATTTTAAGGGTCAATACTGAAATCAAGTCTAGTAGATAAGATGGTAGAAAATTAACGCTGTTAGGAGGGAACGATGTCAAAAGGGTCTATATTGAAATATGATAACAAAATTAAAGGATTGGAAGGAAACGAATAAGAAGCCAAATATTAGTGCTACGTACTATTTCTAGTAAGGAAAAAGATAACAAGTTTAATATTAAAGTTATAAATGAACGTAAATGCTTCAAAGCAGTGGCTACTCTAATCGTGCGATCTTTGTCCCTGACAAGATTTGTTAAGTTAGTTTTGTGCAAGCATTCTTAGTCTGTTGTAGGCAGGACGTCGATCGAGTCGGAATTCTTTATCAATACGTTCTGCGTGACGTAGTTTCTTTGTCTGTTCTCTGCAAGACTCGGTCATAGTCGCAATTCTCTCCCGTAACATTCTGCATAACGTAGTTTTATATCGACGTTTCTCCCGATGTACGGTGCAGACATTATTGGACAAATTTACATATTATGTTGTGTATTTAAAAGTATATGATAGTGACTATTTTTATTTATATGTAAACTATTTTCCTTATAGTTAGATAATGTATAGTGCGCGAACTGGGCGAAACCAAAACTCATCGTCATCCATCTAGAAGACAATAGTGTATGCGACAATTTATGGATCAAGTATGTGCACTTTTATATTTACCATTTATTGTGTATCTAAACCCTATATCACGATCAGGAGGTAGTTATTTTTAATTGTATACATATATAATTTTCACAACTTTTAAAATATGAAAAACAAGGGTAGCCTTTTTTGAGTCTTCGTTCTCATTCCTGTACCTGAACTCACTGTTATAGTATTCGTTAATAAATCTGGTTAAATTATAAAATGAAGAACCTAATTTAGGCATCTGGAAAACAGCATTTTTCAACAAATAAACAACCAATTGTTGATGGTTTATACTAAGGAATTGAATGCTCTTGAATTAAAACTGATATACTGGAGGAAAGCAAATATTTTAATGAAATTTGACCATCTGTGAAAATGATTATAAATGTAGACAGTCTATTGTTGAAAATCAACTAAATAAACTTGGTAGAGAATTTAAATGGAAAAGTAATATCCTAACGTCAATGCAAATATTCTACGTAATAATGGAGCTAGTACCAGTATTTGTTTTATTACTTTTCATTAATAAGTGCTAGCGGAAATTGCAAAACGTTTCCTGAATAAAATGTCCCGGAAGCAAATCACTAATTAACAAACCCATAGTGCTTGCTATTTACACTTCATTACAAATTTATACGTCAGCGTTGTATTCTCTCTCGCTCTTGCTAATTTCACAGCTGTTTTCGCAATACCATTCAGCTTTAAAACGTATTTCCACCAATCCACTTTTATATCACTTCACATAAAAGTGATACATAACTTTTATATATAAATATATATTTAATAAATTTAAAAGACATAAAACAAAAATATTTCTTTAAAAGACATTTCCAAAAGTTTATTATACAGGTTTTACCTGTAAACAAACGCATTCATTTTGAAAAGTTATCAATAGAAGCTGGAAGTTACCTTCAGATTTTTTTAATAACACAATTAAATATACCTTTTCGTGATTTATTATTTTAACAAGTCTAATAATTAAATAAAATCGTAAGAGTATGTGATTTCTCACAGATATAGAAATTTTTGTCAGATTTTCTTGTTGTAATGATTTAAATGTAATTAATACAGATAACCTTATGAGAGAACGGGGCTTGTCTTTATTTTGCGTCTTCCATTCCTCCCTGTTAATGGTCATTAGGAGACTTGGAATTCTATTGTTTTCAATTTTTGCAAATTATTAATAAATTTATCAAATACATAAATTATGTTAGGATATGAAACATAATTTTAAAATTATATATATTTTCTTATATGTTTATTTAGACATACATTTTACGACCTTTTAAAGTAACCTCAGCAAACCACATTTCAGCACCAATAACAATGTCAAAATGTTGCCAAATTCATTAGATCAACACATTTGCGATGGTACAAAACTCCCAATCACTCTCTCTCTCTCTCTCTCTCTCTCTCTCTCTATATATATATATATATATATATATATATATATATATATATATATGTGTGTGTGTGTGTGTGTGTGTGTGTGGATAAAATCTATCATGTAGTTAATTAGATCTCATACAGTGAGAACAATCCACTAAAAGTAAATATTAAAAAAGTACTCAATATTTTACTAAAAACACTAGTTTCTGCATCGACGTCTCCTTTATCAGTGATTTCCTAACATTATTACAGTCAATGTTAACCAAACATTAATTGGTCGTATATCTCTTACAATCATCGTCGCCGTAAATAATCTGTAAAATTAAACTATATTTTAGTATCAAAGACACTTTTCAGATTTATGCCTTTGGTATAATATATTGTATTTATTCTTTATTTGCATCGCTATTATCTAGCAAATAGTTTGAAACATTTCTATACCCTCATATAACATATATTTATTTATATAGGCCTACTTATTGCTCACTTTCATGAATAAAATTCAGAAGGTAAATATATTTATAAAAACTAATGTGCATATAATATCGATTATAACAGCCCTGTTTTATAATACACAGTAATTACTTACTCTTTAATAAATGAGAAAATTATTTGATATTTTATTGAGTCGACTTTCGAAACATATTCTCCTACCTTTTTCAAGGTTCAAGCCTATCGTTGAATAATCTATGTGAAAGATTTCTGAATTTTATGAGAAATTCAGTGAGATTATTTTTGTTATTATAACAGACGCCTTGGATCTTCATTATTTCCTTAGAATATCATCGCCTGTAATTGGGGTTACAGTTAAATATAACATATAAAGTTAACTGTATGAGTCTATTTTTTAATTTTAATTTCTTATAATGTAAACAGACAGTTTACAAAGTATGACTGAAATTTATATGACATTTCTTGATACATTTGTTTATTATTAGGAGTAAATATATTTGTTGTTTTTTTATCATTATAAAAAATTGTGTGTAGAAAACGTACAAATAGACACTACGACCCTAACTCGCTTCAATTTATAGGTAGGTTCAAAGGCTATTGAGCATATAAATTGGTTCATTAATACAAGGTACTACAAGTTAACTATGCATTAACTTAGCTGAAGTAGGTGACCGGATACAAAGAGTTACTCTGTGACTTACTTTATCTCTGTACACAATAGGTAACTGTATAAAAACATTAAGAAGTAAATGCCTAATGCACAAAGCAAATATTTTAGGTAAGTGGAATTTGAAAAGCCTTTGCTAAAATAAAAATCTTAGTAATAAAATATCTTGCTAATAAAATATCTTAATAATATATTTAAAAAAATATGTTCTATTTTTAATGAATTAAAAAAAGTATTTGAAATATTTTCGGTACATAATTGTATTTTCTAAAACCAAAACAAAGATTTCCCAAGGTGTACATAGAAGAAACGATTTTAACGTAAAAAAGATAACTCCATATATACTTTATATCATAATAGTAATTATATTACTGTAATAGTCTAATTGTTTATGTCAAGAAATTATTTTTCTAAAGGTTTTAGTGTTAGATAATTTGTAAGTTAAAACAATATTTATAAAAGCGAACACAAGCAAAAATTTTAAATGAAACGTGTTGTTTACTTTAAAGACATTGTTTAAGCACTAATTACAGCAATATTACTGCTTCTGTCATAAAATGGCTGCCTTACTGCATTGCATATATACTGGGTAGCAGCTTATTGTAATGTGAGTGCGTATATTATTATGTCGTTTATATAAAATACACAATACTTGGAAATATTTAGTCCAAGTCGAAAACTTCGACAGAGGAAACGTATACATTTCTGAAGAATACGCTTTTCAAAATTTAGAAACTTTAATCGAAACTGTTGCTCCGAGAATTTTGTGAGCTGAAAATCTTGCTAAGCAAATCATTGAAAACCTTTTAATTACATTCAAAAGTTTAAAATCTTATGAAAAATCACTAGGAATATAGTTCAAATTGGTTGCTTTCAACTTTCTCACGAATTGACACTGTGAAGTATATTTTTAAAAATAATGATTTGTGCATGGCCTTTTAATAATACTTGAGAAGTCAATGTAACTAAGGAAATCACAAACTGTTCCTCCGTCTCGCTTCAGTATGGGGGAGGGGAGACGAGAGCGAATTAATGAAGCCCATTTGAGACTATTCTACCGTAATATATTTTCAATTATTATAAAAAGGATTCCTTTGATGTTAAATTGAAGTGTTTTCGTTCGAATCAACATTATGTTCAAACAAATAACTAAACAAGTCTATCTTGTTTGTCAAGACAACCAAACTCAATCAAAATCAAGAGTCCTGCCAGACGCTTAGACTATTTAGAATTTTTCTGGGAAGGAGGATAAATATCATTTATTCAAACTATATTTAATTTTTTTATGTCTTAGGTGATCATTTATTATGCGTATTATCAAATATAGTTATATCATATACACATATATATATATATATATATATATATATATATATATATATATATATATTAAATATGGTGATATGTTTTCTTGTAATATATTTAATAAATTAAAAATATTTCAGAAACAAGAATACTTTTATTGCATATATTATTCACAATAATAATATATGCAATACAAGTATTATTGTTTTTTGAAATATTTTTAATTTATTATATATATAAATATATATGAATATATATATATATATATATATATATATATATATATATATATATATATATATATATATATATATTTACTGTACTCAGAGTATATTTCGAACTCAGGGTCACGAAATTATTAGTTAGAATTTTCGAACATGCGTTAAATTCCTATCTATATGTGAATATTTTGTCTATTCGAAAAAAAAATGATAGAAGTTACAATGGGCTTCCAAGAAATGCTGATATAAAGCTCTATAAACTTAGTTTGTCCATTCTTATTTATATTATAAGGGTTCAATAAAACTCCTATTTGTTCTAATACACAGGAACGCATTTCCATGTAATCCGAGCAGGCCTCGGTCCTATTTACCTCGAAATATCTATCTATATATAAATTATTTAAAAAAACTTAAAGTTCGTTCAAAATTAGCTGGTAATAAAAGACAATATAGTTTTAGACCTATTGTAAATTTATAGAGACAAGGTTTGTTGTGTGCGGTATTTAGAAGGTGAAATATATTCAAGATTATAGATACTTTTGAACTGGGAATTAGAACAATGAGCTGACAGACAGGTAGCTCGATAAGGGCCAAACCCAGAAGCCTTAGTTGCCAAAGTAGGTTATTTGTGACTGAAAGTAAAAAAAAAACGGGTTGTGAAGAGGGACAAAGATACTTGATTACTGTGACAAAACAAATTCAAGACAGGATATGATTGGCTAAACAAAGAAAAAGGAAGATGATTAGTAAAGTAGGTAGCAGAATTTACACCATTGGAATACAGGAGCGATGAAGGTGTAAAACATGGTCTATGTGTTTTATTGTGCTTATTCGTTTATGTTGTCTTCATTGCTCATGGATATGTTGATTAATTTGTGTATCATGGAGTGGAAGGCAGCTTGTTTGTGTTGTGTGGGGTGATTGGGCGTGTTGTGTATAACTCTGTCTGTGGTGGTAGGATTCCTGTATATTTTGAATGTGTGTTTGTTGTTTTGTTTTGTTATCATTAGGTCTAGGAAGTTGATTTGGTTCTGCTGTTCTGTTTCCAGTTGTGAAATTTATGTCATTGTGTTTACATGTAATTGTGAAAGGTGTTTATCTGCCGTTGTATAGGGTTACGATATCATCTACGTATCTGTACCAATATATTATTTTGTGGGCTTGTTTGTTGTTGTTTATGATATGTTTTTATTCTAAATTATGTATGAATATTACTGACAATATGCTTGAAATGGGGGTTCCCATGGGTAAGCCTTTGTTTTGTGTGTAGTATTTGCAGTTGTATGTGAAGTAATTCTGAGAAGTAATTGTTTCTGTTAGTGTTATTATATCTTTGGTTGTGGTGTCTGGTGTGTTGTTTTTTATTAACATTTGATTGAGTATGTTTATTGTTTTTTTGACTAGTATGTTTGAGTATAGTTTGGTGATGTCGAATGATGCTAGTGTAGATCACATTTCGCACTAGAGGTCTCTACTAACCCATACTAACCATTTTTTTTGGAGCTTTAATAAAAACAAGTTCCAATTAAACTTTTAGGGACGCTTAAAAGCCTTTATCCTTGTGAAATCTCTTATACCCACGGTTTTTTTCATTTCCTGCAATTACAGTAGTGTTGCCATGGTAACCTATTTGCTTATTTTTATTCTCGACCTATTCTCATGAATTTTTGTTTATCTATGTTTTCTAGGCTCTTATAACAGCGAGTTACTTTACAAGATGCATTTATTTAATTTTCAAAGTTTGTTCTAATAAAATCCTCGTTTTTATATCTCAAGACTTACTTAATTTTGTCTTCTAACCTACTATAGTTAACCGTTAGTAGCGTTTTAGGTCTGTTTTACG
>JBAIZL010000005.1:176804385-176871885 GCA_036971475.1 Prosapia bicincta | reverse complement strand
AGACCAAAAACAACAAAATGCTGTTCTAATTGTTGGAAAAGTAATTGTAAAGACCATTTAGTTGAAGCGTGTGAAGAGTATTTTAACATATAAAAAGGGAAATAATATTGCATGAGTATGTTTATATATTTTATAGTATAACAAAATATGTTAAAATAATTTTTTAAACTATACTACCAATTATTTTACTGATATTGACCTGAAAACTAGTTGGGGTAAAAGGTTACACCGTACGAGATCTGGTGTAACGGGTATTAGCTAGAGTCCTCTAGGGTTAAAAGTGTTCTATTAATATGTTTTGTCTATAAAGAACTTTATTGTTTCTTTATAAATATTTCCTAAATAGCAACTACACTAGTATTCTGAGTACTTCCAGATTTTAACAACAGTAATATTGTTGTAGATATTTCCCCAACCTGTGACATATTTACCTGTTATAAACTGACTTTCAAACTTCCCTTACTCATACTGTCGGTACATATAAACATATATTTCAAAACACATAAGTCCAAACAATATTAAAATTTATTAAAATCATCGCGAGATGTTTAAGTTTGTCATTTCTATTAAAAAAAAAAAAACAGTGAAATCAAATACTGACAATGTAAAAACTTCTTGTCTGTAGGGTTATTTTGTGTAAGGTTTTTCGCGTCTTAGTGCCACGTACGACTTTACTTATACGTCAGGTAAGTTGTGTCTTAAATTGAATGTAATTTTCAGACTCAGAGGGGATGAGAAAATAATTCCATTAAAATGTAGGAAAACTTGAAATTAAATAAATTAATATCTATCTTTATTAAAACACCGTTTTTGTATCCATAAAAAGAAAATTATTATTTGCAACTGTAGGATGAAATGAAATGTATATTTTGTAATACGATTTTTATGCGTGGGTTGAGAACAAATACTTATTGGGTATCAATCAATAAACCGTTCAATCAATTGGTTACAAAATGTTTTGTGCTTCTTGTAGGTCTAATTATTTTGTTTTTAATATTTAAAACACTTAAAGTGTTTCTCCAAGCAATAACTTATAGACGTCTTTACCGTAACCAACGCTGTCTATCCTGTAATCGCCAAATGTAGCCCAGATATCTGGACAATAGCTTGAATGGAGGAAAGATTGAAGTTTCATGTATGTTTAGCAATATGTTTTCCTAATCTAATCTGAGAAACTAGTATTAAATAAATTGGGATTATCAAGTAAATTGCCAAACAAAGTTGTAATTTGTTACACGTTTTTAGGAAATGGCACATAACATTATTTTTATATTTTTTTGAAAATTATTAAATATTTTATAGGGGTACATTCAGTTGTTTTAAGTAATATTTTTATAATACTAAAATTTAATTTTGAAATATAATTTTAAATATGAAATATTTAATTTTCATAAACGTTTCAACAGAAGGGGAGATTTAAAGTACCTTTAACAAAGTACTTATCTTCAAAAGTACTTAAAAGAAATGAATTTTAATTGGAAAATGTCAATATCAGGACTACGTGAGTTTTTAAAAATGAAAATTTTAATAGGGATACTTACTGAGATCTATTATTTTGGCTACATATACATTATAAGTACGTTACTCATTTTATAAAGCATGTTACAGTCGTAGTTTTAACCCCTTTAATAAACGATCAAGTTCTGTAATCAATCCGTATGTTTATCCTATTCATTCAACGATAACTTTGAAAGTATTTAACCGATCAAAATGATTTTGCTTTAAAATGAAAGCGTAATTCTTCCCGGTGAACCTAATATAGTTATATCCTAATCCGTCTTATTTGAAGACCATAATACGCTATTTTAATTTTTTTTTAATTATTAGGAGGAAATGTTTTTTTTGTTTTTAAACAAGAATTATGAATTATAAGTAATTGTTAAGCAAAATAAACAATGACATTTTATGAAGTATCCTACCACACAATAAAATAATATAGAAAAAAAGTAAAAAACGTATGGATTTAAAAAAAAAAAAATCTTTTTCTTGATAAAACTGCTTAAAACGAGCATTATCAGATAAAAATAAATGTCTTTTTCCTCATAGAAGCGCCTTTTTCAATGGCCTACCCATATTGATACATAGCTTGATATAACTTGAATGATATAAGCCAAAATAAATACACTGTATTTCCGATTTAGTTAATTTACCATGATCTAGATATTCAATAATCCTCAGGGGAAAACGTTATTACTTCTATAATATCAAGACATACATTCATCATATAAAACTTGGTTATCAATTTTAACTTAAATTTATAAATAATATGTTTTTCATAACAATTATTAGAGACAGCATTATTGAATATTTACTTGAGATATTGTATTACATGATTATTAACTCGTTTTTACACTGAAATGAAAAAGAGTAATTGCAAGATAATAAATAATATGTAGGATTTTAGGAAAATTCTTCAAGGGTATTTCAAAAATAAATTACTTAATGTATTCGTCTGGCAAAACCAACTTTTTGATTTTTTGATTTACCATGACTAACTAGAGCGAACCATAGAGTCTTCTCACGAAACAAAAATTTCAAGTATTCGATATTATGATAGTATGTGGGACGATAATTGATCTTTGTTCTCGGCAAAGACCATACAATAAGTGATTGCATATGTTTCGTTCAGATATACAGGTTGCTGACAATTCAACCTTCTTTGAATGATTTACATTGAATGTGATTACTGAAGATGGTTATCAATGTCTCTTGAAGATGTCTTTCATTGTCTTATAAATACCCTTCAGAATAGATTGGTGATCATATTTCTTTAATCCTTTTGTTTCATAAACTAATTAAATTCCTTATACTGTATCTATAAAATTAATCTATAGAAGAAATGTTTGAATAGCCTGTTTGTATATCATTATTTGTCAATATACATGCAATTGAGCTCCAACAGCATGTAAAATCCCTTTATATGTTAAGTTCAGTATTTTAAATATGAGTTCAAGTATGAAATTCGGTGCCGACATCAAAATTTTGTGGGCAATAAATAAGCTCATGATAAATTACGTTTTCGTAACAGGAAATTTGTTTCTTAGAGTATATATTCTGTTTGTTTTGTTGAAGTCCATTCTATTTTCTCAGTATAGTTGGTAGGATTTACTATACTAGGAATAGATGTATGTCCTGATATTTTAAAGTTTCATCATATTTAATTATGTATGATAGTTTATTTTATTTTAATATTTAGTACAATATTTTAACGAATTATTTACATTAGGTTTTTTTTAAAGACTGTTACATCATAATTGAGGCACACAAAATACATAGAGAATATTTATCACTACAGTATCAAGTGTTTTTGTATTTAAACCTCAAAATATTTATAATGCTACCAACGTTACAAGTGCTGTATTCAGGAGGAGTTTATGCAAGTAACTCACAATATCGTTTAAATCAAAACACGTATTCTGGTCGCGTGGTCTATTAGTAATAATTTCCACCCTCAGTCTTCTAAAGAATTCTTTTTCCTGGTGAAAAACCAAATGAGTTTATCATCGCCAACACGTTTCTGAAACTATAACTTTAACTAGTTTATTTAAAACATTCTGTCATACTAGCTTTAACACAAACTAGCTCATTTATTTTAGTTTCTTTTTATTTTCTTATTACAAATAATATAAATATGTGTATACATATGTTAGAAAAACATACTAAGTGGCAAAATAGAAAGCTTATTAACTTGCTATTTTCCACTTTCGTTTCTATGTATGGTGTTAGACTATTAAATTTCTCTATTGCTATTATTAAGCTTTCTTGTTTTCGTTGCTTCCATTGTGTTGTATGTTGTTTTCGCTTTCCTTTCTTGATGTCCGTTTGTGAAGCAAGGTTCGATACCGTTAACTCCGTTTATGTTATTTTTTACATACATTTTTATGATATTGTGTAATAACAATTGCAACAATTTCTGGTTGTACAAGGGAGGTTTCAAAGACAACCATATAGTCGCAAAAAAGAAATTCATATTTATACGTCTTTGAAAATTATATTTCGAGCTATGGGAAAGTAGGCGAGTTCCAAAGCGCGCTATACTTTGAATAGGAAGATACTCAGTTCGAATTCCACCTAACTCCCTGAATGTTTATAATTTAATTATTGACACCTGAGCACTCTGGGCACTCGCTGACCAAGTAGCTGGAGGGCGTCACTCCTGTTATGTCTTCTCAGAACATCTCAGATCAAGAGCGTCACTCCTGTTATGTCTTCTCAGAAGATCTCAGATCAAAGGCGTCAAGCTCTGACCGTATCAGCACTCTTAACGCGCAACGGTTCTTACCAAGTATGAAGTAATAATTTTAAAGGTATGTGTAAATAGTGTTGTTAATAGATGTGTTTTTATTGTAGAAATAAGTGTAATCAGTGGTGTTATGTTTCACTGAGCTACCGCAAGACACACCAATCTACCCTTTTTACATCCTATTTTATTTCTATTTGAAAATAATCGTTTTCCACATTTTAAATTACAAGTTTTATGTTCCTGTAATTTAATGCTTTGGCGTTAAAACACTTGAAAAGTTATCTCTATTATTTCTCGTAACATTGAACCATTTGGCTATATTTGAACTATAAATTCTACGATAAATTCATGTTTATAACATCAGCTTTCAGAACCGCAAGAGCTATACAATTTTGTTTAATAAAACATTATAGATAATTTAACTAACGGAGATTTAATTGAGTAATTCGAAGCAATAAATTGAGGGAATTGAATAGAATCCAGTGACATAGTCAACTAATTGTTTATCAAGAATTTTTTTAAGTCGCTACCTCAGCCTCCCTCTCTCGCCCACTTTCACGCTGTGTGTATGTTTGTGTTTTATCAACTCTCCCACAACTTCCACTTTTCTCTCGCTTTCTCTATTCCTTCTGTATATGAATACATTAATGAATATTGACTGGATTTTCATTTAGTTAAAGAAATTCAAGTAAGCTTATGCTTATGAAGTTATCATTTGGAATACTATATTATGTAAAAAGCTTTAATATTTTTTATACGATTTTAAAATTTATGATTTCGTATATATTTTTAAATTAAGTTTTTTTATGTTCACTCTTTTAAATTATGCGCATGGTTTGAATAAATTACGCCAAAGGTTACTTTACATATATTGTGAAGTCATAAAAGTGAAAATATCTGATACGATTTAACTAAAATACTTTCATTTCTAATAAAGAATTTTATTTCCATGCTTCTAAACCCAGATACGCGGAGACACTTTAACACTCCCAATGTTTCCAATACTTAAAAAAAGGGCTAATTCTCCAGAGATAATGCAAATATTATCTCGTTATCAAACCAAAATATTTCCTCCGAACTCTATTCAAATTGTGTCTGTAACATTTGCTATTCACCTGCTTCTTGTTACACTTACAGCAAACAACATTTACAAAAGGCCGGCCAATTATTATTTCACTGTCTAAAGACCAAACTATACATGGCAACACTTCTCCTTATATCCTTCATCGAACCATCTATCTTCAATACCACTAATTTTATTCAGTAATTACGTGTATTTGATGCTATATTTCGATATTGTAAGAGATTTTCAAGATAAACCTAGGCTATTTAAAATATATTTAGTCTAAAACGAGCGAAATTAGGTCTAACAATAACATCTCAAGCTTTCACTGGTACTTAAAGTTTACAATAAATTTGGATGCTACTGCTTGAATTTCTAATTCGGTTCGAAAGGGTTGCGTCAGGCGTAACCATAATTTATCATATAGCGGTGCGTCAGCCCAACGCTTAAATCGCCTTATCACTTTCTTGCATGACTTCGCATTACCTTATGTGCAACTAATACTACCCGAAAGAAAACCTATGGGAAATTGGGGTTGAATTATGTATACATATTATTACAAATAGTTGTAGGAGTCAACTTCAGAAGGTTTTTAGCTTAATTAGTATTTTATTAAAGATATCATTTCTTTTCCAATTAAAAAACACCATAATTTATATATATTTGTAGTTGACGTTCTCCTTATTAAATATGTATATCCTCAAGCAAAACATTTCAACAAGAACATTTACAACACAAAGCACTCGAAGGTTTTCATCACTTCAATATAATCAGAGACTTCTCACAACGTTTGTTTCAGCTGTTCGACATTGGATGAAGTTTCTGATGATATCAATACACTCATATTCATATTGGTATAAGCATAAGAGATATAATAGAAACAAATCGTAGTGACTGTTGATTTTTATGAATTTATATTGTCAGACCGACTAACTTGCCAATAGTGAGAGTAACAGTTCTGTGTCATTTCTAGCACTGTCACAATAACGTTCGTGTACGCGTCTCGGAAAACCTCTATCAACTAGAACTCTCTATGAACTGTTGCCCTCAACTCAGTATATAATGTGCCAGTGCTGAGAGTGACAGACAACTGTCACAATAACGTTCGTGTACGCGTCTCGGAGAACCTCTATCAATTAGAACTCTCTATGAACTGTTGCCCTAAACTCAGTATATAATGTGCCAGTGCTGAGAGTGACATACAACTGTCACAATAACGTTCGTGTACATGTCTCGAAGAACCTCTATCAACTAGAACTCTCTATGAACTGTTGCCCTCAACTCCCGAGCGTGGTGTGTAGTATCGAGTGTGTATGCACGTGCGCGCTCTCCCGAGCGTGGTGTGTAGTATCGAGTGTGTATGCACGTGCGCGCTCTCCCGAGCGTGGTGTGTAGTGTCGAGTGTGTATGCACGTGCGCGCTCTCCCGGGCGTGGTGTGTAGTATCGAGTGTGTATGCACGTGCGCTCTCTCCCGAGCGTGGTGTGTAGTACCGAGTGTGTATGCACGTGCGCGCTCTCCCGAGCGTGGTGTGTAGTGTCGAGTGTGTATGGATACGTGCCCGCATTCACACGGATCTTTTTATCATTGGTTAAACATATTTAATAGATATGTTCGCAGATAAATATAACTATGATTGTTCCAACATCTATTTTCACCTTCAAGTTAATGGATTACATAAAGTTTGCGGGCATACCAAAGTGCATACGGAAATTTATAACTAACCTGTTTCTCCAATGACATATTTTTATACGAAGAATTAATATGAAGCAGAAAAGTTAGCATTTTTATGATTTTTAAATAATACAGTTTTATGTATCTATAGGCATTCAGAGTGGAACGGAGGGGTCCTATTTCTTGCACTGAAATGTATATAACGAAAGTAAATCCATACAATTTAAACTGATTATTACTGTAAATTACTAAATTTGTATATGTTCTTCAAGACCGGCAAAACCCATAACACGAAATAATGATAACTTCTATACGTTACCCATTACTCATTTTTAATGATACCCATTAAAGTTTAACAATTGGTAATAATGAGTTTTTATAATTTTAATATAAAGTTAAGTAATGTTTGTAAAAAAATTGTATTGATTTTTATAAAGGAATTGTTTGAGAATTGCCGGAGATTGTCCGAAGCTATAAGATTAGACTGGATTTAGGAGAAAGGTTCTTAAAATGTAACCCAGTAACTGGACTCCTCAGATAAATGAAGAGAAAGGGGAACGTTGGATTGTTTAGAGAGAGGATTAGAGATTTGATTAGTTAAAGCTTAAGCGGCGTTAGGAAGATCCTCAACTTTTAAAAATTTAAATCATATTCGATTAGTTAGACTTAACTAAGTGTAACTTTTTATTTTATATAAAACTATATTTTTAGGTTAGAAAAAAAAATTAATATTTGAGTATTTATAGAAAACGGTAAAGATTTGTAGGGAGTTACCAGTCCTAGTAGTAAGATTTACATTGTAGTCTATAAACAATAAAACTTGCGTATTTTATTGTTTGAATAAATTATTCAAACAAATAATAGCTTAGTAACATATATAATTTAAAACGGAGAAATAACGAGCAATAAATACATTCAGTAGCAAAAAATGATAGCTAAATACAAAATTTTATGAAGCCTAATTTCATGTAAAATTTATAATCTTATAAAAACTTCTAAATTTACTATCTTTTACACAAACATTATTGTAACAACCTAATGACTTTTATCAATTAAATACAAAAGTAAAACATTTATATCAATTAAATATAAAGTTCATAGGTTTTTCAAATTTTTAATAATACAACCTATTTGTTTGAATAAAAATGATAACAAAACTAGATGAAAAGAAATTTAAAAGCAGACTTAAGGTAAATTTTATACATCAAACCATTTTGAATAAGTGTCATATATCAGTTATCAAAAACATTATGGAAGCCCTAAAAGGTGATCCTGATAGCCCCAAAGGAAGTTATAACTGCCAAGAATTTCATGCAAAATTGAAGCTTTTTAGTATTAATATATGCCGCAGGCACGATTACAGAATGTATCTACTTTTGGCTAAATACGACCTTATCGATAACAGCTTTTTAAAACTTTCCTTTATTGACATTAAGCTGAGCTACAAACCATAAACCATACAGATGTTTTCTGGATACCAAACTGTAGGAAACATGAACTGTATTCTATTGTAAACTATCCGAAGGTTTCTTTGCAGATGACCAGTCATTAAGTATTTATGAGGGTGAAATAATAGGTTGCAGGAGGCTATTGTATTAGGCAACCTGCAAAACCTATCAATAGGCGATATCCTGGTTGGTTCTCAGGCAGCCACATCATATGTTGCTGTAAAGCCACATAAGGACTGAAAACCGAAACATGCCTACAGAGAGAGAAGCTAAGTAGTCTAACAACTTGTTGGGGAAACGGGCAAGATTAAATATTAAACTTTCTCATGGAGAGATGAGCGTAGCAGCTAACAGAACTATCACTGGCGACAATTACCTCGCACCACATCTCTATCGAATTGGTGTACTACCGAATTATGTCAGTTGTATGGAGAAAATGTCATACAATGTCCCTGTCCTAAAAATTAAGAGAAATATAAAGACACCGAGAGGCAGACCAATTTTTGGTGGCTGCCCAACTTTATCATGTGGCACAAATGTCAAAAATTGGCGAAAACCTTACTGGTAGGTAGGCAGTAAGGTTTTTATGTTACCAGATTCCAGGCTCTTAAAACAGGGTTCAATCATCTTTGTGATAACCTTCTAGAAAACCCCTACAGTTTCATTCATGCAAATTTTTATCACGTAAATTAAATTGATTAAAATATGTCCTTAATAAATAAGCGATGCCTAAGTCTTTAAAAGGTAGACATATATTTGTATTACAGGCTTTACGTATCACGAAATTTCGAAGTTACATTTTACCTTAGTTAAATAAAAGATTTCTGTGGAGAACTCATTAACCAGTTAGGTTTAAAATAAAAAATAATATGTGTACCTAAAGTCAGCATAATTTTGAAAGTAGGGCTTACTAGTCACTTTGCGTTACTATTACCTGTTTAAAAATAAAGTGGTTATATTCTCCTCTCGAAATATTTCAACTTCTAATGTTTCTCCCTGTATTTAGGATTTTCCCATTTCTACAACATCATGTAGGCGTACAAATTCATAGTAAGGGATTACTATACTGCTATAAACTAAATAATTCCACGGTCATTATTGTAATAACTAAAATAATTACATAAGTGGAGTCAGTAAAAGAAATCTTAAATGACGAATAAAAAAAAATCTGTCGACTAAAATATCTATAAATAAGATATTATTTTACAAATAATACTGTCTTCCTATGAAATTTAATAGTTTTTAGTTTAATATTTGAATGCATATTGATCCATCTGAAAAATATCCAAATATGGAAATGAATTTTAAATGAATGCAATAATATAAAAATTACTATTTAAGTATTTATCTCTTTTTGGTAAAAAAAATAGATAAAAAGATCTACGAAACGTGTTGGATATTTTATTTTTAATTTTCACTGATACTTTTGTTCTATCAAAACCTCTTTATGCACGACATAACGGTTCTTCCATCTGGAGCAAGAATCACTAAACTACAGGAAGATCGCACTAGAACATGCAACATAAAGTTGTCCACGAGAGAAACAGTCATCTTTTAAACCAATTCCGGTTCTGAGTTTTTCCTAACAGTCAATGAATGTGATGTTAATTTTATCTAAACTTAACATAGTATTTTTTTAACATAATTGCTGACCCTAGAGACGTTGTCCCGTTATACGTGTAAATATTCTATTCGAACAAAAATTAAAATAAAATAAAACAAAACTGTCAAAGTATAATGTTTTTTTTTGTAACGTACAACAGTATTTGATTTATTTTAGAGCATATCTAACCGTGTACTTAAGGTTACTGAAAAACTATAACCCCCTCCCAATATATAAGAAATTATAATTACTAAATAAATTTAAACAAGCATTTCTAGAACTTAAGCGTAAATAATATCCTAATTTTTATGATTCAAATTCTATATATATATATAAAGAACAAAAGTCAAAATACAAATACAAGAATTATATTTGAATTTACAATTCAAAGCTTTTCGTTGGCTAACAGTACCAACATCATCAGGAATATTAAACCATTGGTTTAATATTCCTGATGATGTTGGTACTGTTAGCCAACGAAAAGCTTTGAATTGTAAATTCAAATATAATTCTTGTATTTGTATTTTGACTTTTGTTCTTTATTAATACACAAGAAAACATATTGCGATATATATATATATATATATATATATATATATATATATATATATATATCGGGCATACTTAAGATTTACGGGATGTATGCATATACTCTCGCATATGGTCAACAGTTTTTCAATTTTATTTAATCTAAAAAATAAATATAATATTCAAATATAATATTATGTTAGCTAGTATGAATATTTCACAGGGTTCCGCTCAGCTACGAATATTCAATTATTATATCCAATACACTTAATTTTAGTGACAAAAGCAAACTTCAATGTTTCGTTATTTAGAAATACCGTTTAATATACGACTCATTTAGTAATATATTGTGGGTTTAGAGCTTATTTCTACATTTATTACAGGATTAGAGATGTTTAACACTTTTGGAAGTTAGGTAAAGTTGCCATTTAAATAGAACGTAGAGTATTAGTCCTAACTTTCCTAAAGAATGATTCTCTTCCATTCTAGACATTTATGCCGTGTAAAAAAGTTGTGCTTCAGGTTTATTACAATGATAAAATGAATTACTATTTTTTAGCAAAACTCCGCAGTTTTATTATAAGTCACGTCTTACATTATTGCCAGTTGTAATTTATTACATTCTTTTATCTTAGATAAATTTACTTAAAACATATAATATCGATTGACAAGTATTGCATTACCAAATGGAAATGTACGTAAGGAAAATGAAGGAAACCATTTAAAAATTAGTCAATATGATTCACGCTTAATATATTGAATACCGCTTTATTATAAATTTTATTTTACACCAGGGAATAATGGCTCAATACATTTTAATCCTAGATGCAAAAAGTAAGGTTCAAAATAAAATTTACTTGTTTCTTAAGTATTAAATTTATAATTGAAACAATAAACTAAACGAGTTATTAAATCTCTTTAATTATTTTAAAAATCTATATAGAACCTTACATTAACCTAATATCTGAATCATAAAATAAATTATGATTTAAAGTTTATAATCTAAAAGTATAAATTATAAAAGATGACAAAAATCTCTACTGACAACACAGCTATGTAGTCGTATAATATATGTATTTGTATACAAAAACTTTAGGATTCATTAAGTGACGACATATGGTTTCGTAAAACAGCTGGTTTGATAAAACTAGTTATGTTGTAGGACAGCTGTTTTAAGTTGTAGGTTATATTACTTTATTTATTGTACTTTATTAAATTAAAATGTTATTATTAAATATTTTCATTAGTTAATTAAAATAACTAATAATATTTCTACAAAACCTATAACAAATGATACAATATAATGATATTAGGTTGTACATTTTCATTCCAATATTTCAAATCAAAACGTTCGTTTCGTTTCTGACAGTAAGAACTGACTATAATTACCTTTGTTGAAAAAAAAACATCCAATTGAGGTTTTCTATCATCTAAATGTTTTCAATTTTTACTAAACAAATAAAATTTTGTTGAAATTCTACAAATTACACTCTCTAAATGAAGCATTCACTATTTACGGCCTGTCCTACTGACTGCCACATTATTTGACTCAAATGCTTTAAAAACACTAGCTGTCTTTCTATGTGTAAGTCCCTCAACTACTCTAATATAGTAATATAGGTGATATTGAAGATAATAACTTGTGTTGTTGAAACATAACTGAGTAAAACTAAAGTCCAAGTGTTTGTTGTGAGTGTAGAATTGTTTTTTTTCCTTTATAATTACAGTATATCATTTAAAAATATTAATGCACTTTAGCTAAATAAGGGAAAAGAGTTAATTAATACTTTCAATTCTATTTGACAAGAGTCTGATCGGCACTATCAAATAGTTAAATTTATCTATAGGGAACATAATAACCGAAAATAGTGTTTAGATACTTTTTTTACCCAATGCCCTTCGTGTTGGTTGAGCCATCCGGCAACGCCTTCAAGTAACGACCTTATCTGGATAGCTGGTCTATCAGCTCAGGGGAGATTCATATGTAGTCCCCGTTCGTGACACCATCATAGCAGAGCGTATCAGATTGAGTCAGGTAAAGTTTAGTTTGCCTGGAAATAATCATGGCCGGTCGGAAATCGGAAACTGTATACGGTGGTTGTCCTGACAGTTGTCTCCTGGATAGTGATACCACTACTGTCTTCCTAATGTCTTCCATACTGTGTTTTATGTGTATCGTTAAGATGAGCCTTTATTTGGTTTCAGATTTTATTAGCTGAATTTACTCCCCTTTTTTTCGAGACCATCTGATCTCTGTTTGCATGACATTCTGACATTACTGGAAGCCAATAGTCCAGTTACATTGAGTAAAGTGGGAAGATAAATAACATAATTGATTTAAACATAAAAGGGAAATAAAGTTATATTCTTAAAATGATAGATTTGAAATATTTTCCATTAGCTTATGATTTCTCTCAGGATTAAATTAAATTTAATTGTAAGGTATAACTGCTTTACACGTTTTAACAATATTAGAATCATTTTAATATCTTAGAACCGTATTTTCGACAGGAAGTTAAGCTTGGGAATAATATTTCTTTTTGAAAGGGAAATATTCTTCTTATATTAAAACACATTTCCTTTCACATCGTTCTATTTAAACAAGGAAATGTAAACAAATTTTATAGACTCGCTTACAGTGACTTAATATTACACTTGATGCAATAAATACTGGGTTGGGCACTTAGACGCTTTCCTTTCACTTGTGCTAATAACGAGGTAATATCCCCAACCTGGAATGTAATATGATTTACACATTCGAACGTTGGAGTAATATATTCTAAGCATTTGTCGAGAGTTTCAGATGTTACAAACCATTTCCTGTAGTTTTGATTATTGATTAAATTGATATTTTATTTTTTCAATGAATTAAACTTATAAGGAATAAAATTTGTTTTACGTTTACCTCGAAGAATGCCGAGATGCCTTATAGGTATACGGAGTTGGTTTAGTTTACTAATGTGCAACGTTTTTCACTGTCGTTATTTACTGCGTGTCGCGTAATGACTGGCGTGACCGAGGGGGACGTATTTATATAGGAGAAGAGTTATATTTTTATCCACCTATCTACTCATATATTTAAACTCACCGACTTGTTTCCTAATGACTTTATACAATACTTCCTACAGACAGTATCTGTGCTTGATATATTAAAATAAATCGTGTGTGTTAGTTTAATACTTAGTTACGTAACAAAGTCACACATTCACACACGCACACACACAAATACACAAACACATACACACACACACACACCCACATACACACACACTCACACAAACAAACACACACACCCACAATTACATACAAACACACATACACACACACTCACACAAACAAACACACACACCCACAATTACATACAAACACACACACACAGACACACACACATACACACACGCGCACACACACACACACACAGACTCACACATACACACACACACACAAACACAAACTCACAAACATACAAAATCCCACTCTTGCCCCCCACACACAATATCTCTCTCTCTCTCTCTCTCTCACACACACACACAGACACACACACACACAGACACGCACACGCACAAACACACACACACACACATACACAGACACACATACACAGACACACACACACACACGCACAAAACACACACACACACACACACACACACACACACACACACACACACACACACACACACACACACACATACATACACACAGACTGACAGAAATATAAACACACACACTCACACAGAAAGAAATATAAACACACACACACACACACACACACACACACACAAACACACTCTCACTTTGACTTAATAATAAAACGTTGACTATAAATACAATGGTAAAGTAACTAAAATTATGCAATTGTATAATTTTTAAATCGTACAAACCAAGCATTTTAATAACTGTTTTTATAAATCTTTCTTTGATGATGAATTACTAGCACGTAACATAGATGTTGACCTTATAGAAGTTACTTTTTTGACTTTCAGGGCTTATTTTCTACACTATTCCACCAATCGCTTTTATCCCACACAAAATCGCCGAGACTGTAACATTGCAAGTGTCACAGAATTAGAAAAATGACTGGTGATGATATTGTGCTAGGCACTTCTCACAACAACGTACGGACGCATTTGAATAGACGAACGTCATAAGTATTAGGAAACTAAAAAGCCTACAGTACATTGGCCGCCTTTACTACAAGAGTCACACATAGGGTTATGTAATAATAATCCTTTTCAATATGATTATGACTGTTACTATATTTTTCTAAGCACCCTGTCTTTTTTCCGGTTAAAGATGACGGTAAGAAACCTGTGGTAACCAATGTTTTGTATTCAACCTGCCCGTTGTATCCCATATTTAGCTAGAAATACCGATTGCCTATTTTCAGTTATTTTTGATAATTATGTACACTTGCTCTTATACATATGCATAGGCTTATACACACATATTATGAGCTCTTTTCACCACCTACACTACTAATATAATTAACCAAATTTCAGCACCAATAGCTAGAGCTAAACGCTGTCACATCCTTCAGTACTACACGTTTCCTATGTTGCTAAACGTGTATATTTATATAATGGTTTAAATTTTGTTTGACTAAATAAAAATAATTCAAAAGTTAATAATGCTATAAAAACTTATATACAGAGAATCGGTTATCGCAACACTGTTTCCTTGTAAGACACTAAACACTCAATAATAACCGTCAAAGTCAATTGATGTATTTTTGCGAATCAACTTTGAAAGGTGTGGTAAACACAATCTTCCCACTATTAGGCAAACCAACAGATATATCTTTATGCCCTATTGGACACAATCTACTAAAGTTATACTACACCAAAACACAGGGCCATTATCCTCCGTCTATTCTTAGCTGAGAGTTTTCCGTCCGGTTTACAATCCTCCCCCGACCATAGCATACGAATTGATTGCCTGAACACTTTAAACATACGTCGTCCTCAACTGATGGTTTCTCATCTTACGCTCTATTTTCTAGCATTCTGGATTTCTTTGTAATTTTTATTTTAATATATGTAATTCGTCGCCCTTCTCTTTATATGACTTTTCTTAGGGAACTATACGAACATTTTAATAGGTAAATAAATAAAATGTATATTAATAAAAATATACAGTAGAGTCTAGATAATTCGAGGTAGATGGGACCGAGACTCCCTAGGAATACCGAAAACTTGGATTACATGGAAATACGTTCCTGTATATTAGACGAAATAGGGGTTCCAGTGAACCCTAATACGTTTATAAAACTTGATTGATTACAGTAATTACATGGATTTAGAATACATTGTTCATATTGGTTGGGAAAGTGTTAATGTGTTTTCCGCGTTTGCTTATAACATAGTTTTGTGCTACGCTGTAACTTAGACATCTTAGCAGAAGCTCATCTGGTGTCGGTCTGTTGTTAAATATGGCTTAGCTTAGTTTTAAAACAGTTGTTTCTTTCAGTGTACTGTCACGGTAGGACCTTGATCTTTATTTTTGTCATCACTTCCTGTAGTAGTTCCTTGTACCATTTTAATAGTCATAACATGTGCTGTCGTTATTTACTTACATTAGTCTTTACTCACGTATTGACTTACGTCCGAATCATCGATATTTTTACAACCTTGAGGTTACTTGATAAGAAATGCCAAATCTGCATCTTCTTGTGGATCAATAACATATACAAAAGGTTTATTATAATTCAGTATTTTATTCATTGACTTAATTATTCTTGAATTTTATATTTCATTACGTTCGGAAAAATTTAAATATATTTTATCCTTTTATCTGGTTTCATGATTCGGGTATCTAGTACAAAACTTCCCGAGCATTAAAGTTTTTTTAGAAAACGTACGATGGCTACTTGCCCTTCAGTCTCTTCAAAGAGAGATTGTAAGAGATAACCTCTGTATTGTTTTCCATACTCTCCAAAACACCCTGCCTGATTTATCAGCTGGGTTAGGCTCATATTATTTGCGGGTAGAAATAAGGGACGAATATCAGCATACCACAGTTGATCTTCATCAGGACGCGACGTAGCAATTTATAACAGTAAATAATTCAAATCTCCTCTCAAATAGATATACTTATTCTGAAATAGGAATAGGCTCGAATTTAACGGAAGCTCAAAAAACTGGGACTAGGAATTTCGAGACTCTATATAGTGTTGTTAACATACATGTTTAAGAGTAGTACAACCCTAATTTCTAACTAAAACAAACAATCACGGCTAAGAACATTTGCAGTTTAGAACTTTAATATTTTCACAAACAGTGGTTCGTCTTGAGACGGCCAAAACCGTCTCAAGGGAAAAGATTGAGGCTAGCCCAAAATCTTTTCAAACATTGTTATAAGAAAAAAGTAATAAATTGTTAATTAGATTAAATAACAAACGAACCAAATGTAAGTATAAAATTTTAGAAATGAACCACCGAAGCTAAATATAAAATTAGATAAATTAGAAAGATAATTGTGTTAAAAGCAAAATAAATGAAAAGAATATAATTGAAATTATGTACTAGTAGTGTAAAAGAAAGAAAGCTTCTGTAATTGCCCCAAAAACGATAAATTGTCGAGGGAGGAAGAAATATGTCTAAAGTAGCAAAGCTCACGAACGGAAAGGGTTATAAATGTAATCAAGTTTGTAGCAGCATCTCAAATCATAATAATGGACCATGGTTTAAGGAATTATCTAAATTTACACCGCAAGGAACACTTACGAGCCCTAGCTAAAATTGGACCAAAACAAAAAAAGAAAGTTTAATAGACAACCCCCTTGCAGGTCTGAACTGCATTGTCAAAAGTAAATAAAAACACGGCTTGTATAAGGGGTGGGAAACCGCCCTTGGCGAAATCGAGTCGAGAGACGCATACAAGATTTAGAACCGAACGGACGTATTTTTAGCAAGGACATCCAGAGGCGTTTCCAGGATGATGTTCCGTGGCTATACACAAGAACTAGCCCTAGATGGACGTGAAGATGGTCTGCTTTGCGACGCTTCCGCGAGAACGAACTTTTTATTATGTTTGTAAAATGTAAATTAATGTAGAAAAGTATTAAAGGCCCTTAAACCGATCTAGTGCGTTTGCTGCTGACCCAAGGACTCCAGGACCACATCCGAGGAGGAACCAAGGATTCCAGGACAACATCCGAAGGACAAGAGGAACAATCACAGTGAAAGGTTTGGGGCAAGTCTAAACTTTAATAGTATAAACCAATTTTTAAAAATTTATAAATTTTCTAAAGAATAATTACCAGATTTTGAATTAATAGTAAAATCATCAATTATTAAAAAAGTAAATTAAAATTAGGAGAATATATAAGCAATTGACTTATTTTCAAAAAGCTTCTTAAAAGGTGGTAATAAAATAAAATATTGTTCCAGTAATTATTATCAAATGATTAAAGTTACATTTATTTAACGAATAAATTAGTCTATCCACTTGATATTCAAAATAAGAAATAAAGTAAGGCATTTAAAAGTTAATGTCATAATTATCAAAAGAATCTTGAAACAATAGAATATGAAGTGATTTACTTTTTAATCACAGTTTAAAATGATCTATGTCCATATATCCGATATGAAGAAAACAGGATTAAAAAATTGATTAACAATAAATCAAGGAAAATACTTACTAAAGTCCAGCAGAATTAAGTGTGGGAGCACAGAAATAAAACACAGAATTACTAAGAAGTAATTTCACTTGTTGCTTTCATGAAAGGGTTATATGGACACGCAATAAAACAAATTATTATAAATTATTTTCTTGTCTAATTGAATATGTGAGTAAATTTAAGGGTGTAATTTGAACTTTAAGATGCGACCTGTTCAAGGATAGACTATGAACGTTAAAGTAGGTGAACAATAATATAAGCAAAATTTTAAATGAAAATGTAAAAATAAATTCAAAAATCAGTTAATAAGTATTTAATGTAAAAATAATTGCGTAATAAAAAAGAAATGTAAAATGAGTTAAATTTCCAAAAAAAGTAAACATCATGTAATAGAATCGATTTTAAATAATATTTCAAATTTAGAGAATTAAACAATTTATAACAAACAGTGATTGAATTTATTAAAACCATCCTGTGGTGAAATTAGTTAATTAAAATTCATAGAATTTTTCCATTCAATAAAAATAGTAGAGAGTAAATAAATAACAAAGAATTAAGAAAAAGGTTCGTTACAAATAATTTTAACCAAGGTATAAGAAATAAATTAACTCTTAAGTAAGGTAAAAACCTTGTGGTTTGTTTTTCCAAATAAAGTCCAGGAATTTATTCACTGGCAGATTGAGCTCAACATACCACAGGTACCAGAAACTGGTATGTCGGGTGAGATCATATTTTGACCGCGGACGGACTAGAGCGTGACGGCTCCCGCCGAGAAACGAGAAGTTCGGGAAGCTGCGGCAGTCTGTAGGGAGTGGGATGCAATAATAGGCCATGGGTTGTAATGACATTATGTAAACAGTTCACAGGCCATTATCTCTGCTCAAAGTGAATTTAACAACTAAGTTATATTCATCAATGTAAACTAATTTACTTTACCTTAATTAAACCTTGGGAGCTGACGCACGATTAGAAAATTAACGTTATATTAAAATTAACGTGTTATAGAGGAGTGCTGTCTTTATCTTCGAGTTTAGTAAGTTAATCAACTAGGTGATAAGAATATTTATAACGGAATTGTTTAGTTACATATTTGACACAACAGAATTATTATAAATCACATTACATTAACAGAAACAAGTATTAAACTGATTGAATTGTTGGAAAGATCGGTTGAATGGTTAAAATAAAATTGTAGCCCTAAATTCTGTTGTATCTGAGCTATTCCTTGTATTTAAGACTCCGATTATAGAAGGTCAATCGAGTACAAATTTGACTTATTCAGATTCGCAACGGTAAACCGTCGAGTTATACTATGTAATTTATATATCTTTCAGCCTAATGGATTTACTACTAATATATTTAGGCTTAAAAATGGAATTAACATTGAGTGTTATGAGAGATCCAAGGAAAAACTCGTGGCACACTAGTAACATATTTTTAGTGTATTGGAAAGTATGCTTTGTTGTAGAAAACGTATAGTTCCCATACAGTTTCGATAGAAAATTGCATTAGGAGATATTTTTGCAAGATTTTCTTTTTATCTTTCTCTATTACTAAGTAACACATAATTAGATCAATGACTGGATAATTCACGTATCAGATCTGGCTATTTATAGGCTGTGTTATTATTCTCTTTGCATTTTTCAACCCTTAAGTTTCAGTCCCTGCAAAGTAATCTCTACCTATCTCTAAAATCCCCAGACTGCAGTTTACATTGAAAATAAAATGGCTTTATTTCACTTTAATCCGATCTATTATTCCGGGTCACGCCCATTCTTCTAACAGACGCTATAGCATGTAGCCTGTATAAAGGGTAAAGCGAGCACACACCGCATCATAGGCGTTACAGTTGTTTGGTGACGTCAGCTCTAGGTTTATACCTAATTCCGCGTTACAATTAAAGATCACAGTTTATCTACGAAACCAATTTACTTGACACTGGCTCTAATACAGAAGCTATAGAGAGTAGCCTGTATAAAGGGTAAAGCGAGCACACACCGCATCAAAGGCGTTTCAGTCGTTTGGTGACATCAGCTCTAGGTTTATACCTAATTCCGCGTTACAATTAAAGCTCACAGTTTATCTACGAAACCAATTTACTTGACACTGTCTCTAATACAGAAGCTATACTGAGTAGCCTGTATAAAGGGTAAAGCGAGCACACACCGCTTAATGGGGTTACAGTCGTTTGGTGACGTCAGCTCTAGGTTTATACCTGATCCCGCGTTACAATTAAAGCTGCCAGTTTATCTACGAAACCAATTTACTTGACACTGGCTCTAATACAGAAGCTATACTGAGTAGCCTGTATAAAGGGTAAAGCGAGCGCACACCGCTGAAAGGCTTTACAGTCGTTTGGTGACGTCAGTTCTAAGTTTATACCTAATCCCGCGTTACAATTAAAGCTGCCAGTTTATCTACGAAACCGATTTACTTGACACTGGATCTAATACAAACGCTACACATACATTGTAAAAATTTTCAGTAAATTAGGGCTTAAACGAATTCATGCTTTAAATGCGAACACTTTTAATTACGTTTCCTGAACCATATTAATTTTCACTCCCCTTCCTACTTTACATCACATAATTTGCAAAGTAGACGAAGTTAACCTCCATGCTGGGTTCAATACATACGTGTTTGTTGTATTGGGGCAAAAGTAGAATTAAATAATCCCATTGTAAAGTATATAAGGATACCATACATTCAGATGTGAAGATCCTTGTACTGGATATAGACCTGACCTCTGGCGGAATCTAGATATATGTTTTACCCGTTACACCCAGATTAATGATTAGGATAAGGGACGATTAGGACTTAGGATAGGAGAAATTGAACCCTTGAACTGGGGTATAGATACATTATAACATTGCACATACAAGATCACTTAACTAGAGTAGAAGTGCTTTCAAGCCGGGTTAGGAGAGATGTCTACCAAATACATCACTCTATTCGTTTGTGAAACGATATTTTAAATTACACATTAATCATTTAAAACGCAATTCAATTACATTTCATTAAACATAATTTCCTTTCTAAAGATTCCCTTTTTTGTAGGTAATTTGAGCAATTACAGCTCTGAATTATGACTTAGTGAAATAAACTTTTAAATTCATATTGTATAATTTTACAACAATATTATTCAACTATTAGGTATCTTATATTTCAAATAATGTGATGATTTTTATTTTATAAACCTAATCCCTTATGAAAATTTGCTTCAATAAGTTTATTTTAGATTTTGAAATGTATAATAAACAGAATATTTTAATTTTTAATTTCTATTCTAAGAAGAGTATATAATAATACAGACATTACATTACTACTTTAATGTGTGTGAGAACACAGTGCATTATCAATAAAAGTAAAACACCGGTATAGTTTATGACTGCTTTAAGCAAGGTTAAGGAGGCAGAAGAAGTAGATAAGTAGACAGAATTTGGTAGAACTAAGGAAACAATGTTATGGTCCCTTGGTACTGGTAACAGGGATAATTTACATCCCATGGGCAGGATCATGTGGCTTAAGTTGACCTGCTTAAATGCACCTACATTCACGTGCCTAGTGTGTGTGTGTGTGTGTGTGTGTGTGTGTGTGTGTATGTGTGTGTGTGTGTGTGTGTGTGTGTGTGTGTGTGTGAGTGTGTGAATGTGTGTGTGTGTGTGTCGCTGTGTGTGTCGCTGTGTGTGTGTGTGTGTGTGTGTGTGTGTGTGTGTGTGAGTCTGTGTGTGTGTTTGTGAGTCTAAGTGTGTGTGTCTGTGTATGTGTTTGTGTGTTTGTGTGTGTGTGTGTGTGTGTGTGTGTGTGTGTGTGTGTGTGTGTGTGTGTGTGTGTGAAGGTGTATAAGTGCGCGTGGGTGAAAGAGAGCAGGAAAGACATATAGAAAACAGTAACATGTTTGCAGTTGAATACGGAATTTTTTTAACTCAGTGAGAAATTTGCCAATTTGTTTCATAGGTGTCAAATAAATTTTATAATCATTTCAAGAAAAAGTAACATTTTACCACCAATACTTAGACACCGAGTGGTACGAATTACAATTTAAATTAGTTACTGGTGCACTTTTTCACACTAATAACAAGTATAATATATATATATATAAATATATATATATATATATATATATATATATTTATATAATGCGTTCTAAAATAATTACCGAACTGTTTCTTAACATTTGTACGTTAAAAAACAAGTGCATCAACTAAATTTTCCACTTATGGTAACTGATTGTTTACTGGGCTATGCGTGTAACGCACAAAATGGCCTCCCCTTCCGATATTTGTCATCCTGGCGGGGCCGGAAATTAATTTCTGTCTGTTTTATATTAATATATATTTACATTGCTTTTATCGACAGAAGAGTTCAACTAAATTTTATATGTTTACAATATTGATGACCAATGTTAATATTATATAAGGGAAATGTATTTTATAATTAGGTTTACTTTGTTTAACATACAAGGAATAAAGTTAACCATTATCCTAATAGCATAATCTCAACAAAGTATTATAAATTTTAATGATAGACGATATTATTGGGAGACATCATTAAAATTGTTTTAAAATATGATTCAAATTATGACCACTCTACCGATATTATGTAATATATGAAATTCTTTGCTACAGAGAATGCAAAGGTAATGGACGAAATTCTCAAAGTGAAGGCTTGTATCTGTGTCTGAACCATAATTCATGAAGGGTTGTCTACATTGATATCTGAAAGCTGCAATTAACAAATTTACTCACATACGTCAGCAATGTTCACTTCATAGTAACCATGAACCCATAGTTAAAAATGTATTTATTGTTGACAGAAACTGGATAAACAAAAATCAAAACGACTTAAAAAATGTATCTGTCACTCCGCCAAGTCTTTTACTTGTAAACGTGTTTTTTAATTCGATTTCAATATGTTAGACCATATTGTCTTATTTTAAAAAAATAAAATATTTAAAATAATTAAACTTTTATAAGCATTCAAGACAATTTTTTCTGCTCTCATCTGTAGAGATGTAAAACTTAAACAAGAAAGATGAGGAAATTTACGTTGAATGTAAAGTAAGATTAACCAACTGGAAATATTATTCACTTATAGCTTATGTCGCCATTATTTACCGTAGGGTAAGTTTATTTGTAATTTATCATGAACTTTATTTAAAAAAAGATTTCTATAAACTAATTGACATCATTTTGAACGTACAAGTCTGTAATCACGTAAAACCAGGTTGTTTATCCTTATACCTATTGTTATTACTGTTTCCTTACCTCAAGGAATAATTTCACGGTATAAACTGCAATAAATGTGGGAATAGCATCAAGATTTATTACTACAGGTCTTCTAAGCAATAAAACAACTTTTACACTTGCATTTTCCATTTAGAATTTTGTCATAATCCGTGCAAGGGACTTTATTTCCGTATAATTTCTTTTGTTCATTTCGTATATACCGTAACTGTCGAATATTTGAATTTAGAGCAAGTATTCTAAAACTTACTTCAAAATTTGTTGAATAATTTCACTCATAATGCGGCACCGCTACATAATGTTACTTATGTTTTTGTCATTTCCTGGAAATTGGAAAGCACACATTCCTTCAAGCTTTTAAAAAACAAATAAAGCTAAATGCGTATTAAAATATATCTTTCAGCATTGTACATATGTATTCAAAAATATCTCTCTAAATACAATTCACAAAAATATTTTTTAATTCAATTATAAACAAACTCAACAATTTCATATGGAAGGTAAACTTTACAACCGGTAAAATGACAAAATTGATTTCCAAAAAGACAATGTATACACTTGTTTATGTTCAATAATAGTAAAATCAATACAAATCAGTGATGACACAGTGAGGGTCTTCTGCTACTTCAGTCAGGATTTGAATCATTTTATGTAATGTATTATTCTCCCTTCTTAAAAATCGATCTCGAAGAGTCCCATTTTAACTAGACTACGCTGACAATAAACCAAATGTGGGAGGTAAAGATCTACTTGTAAATATTATGTTGTGAATTTAGGTTTTAAATGATATGTACCTTGCAGTTGTATATTAACAATGTATACTACAATATGTTATTTTCACTAATAAGGCTATTACATTAATATCATATATAACCGAAAAACTATTTCAACGTAATAACAGCATAAAACATAAATATCTATTTGATTAAATTGTGTGACAACAAGCTGGCTTTCGAATATACAACACGCATTATATGTAATTATATAGGCCTATTAAGGCATGAGCAGAGTAAAGTGGCACGACGCGAGAGCGAGCCCGATCCAAGCCTAGTATTCGGTTATACCGCATTCATTCGTACTTGAGGCGAACCTTCCGGACGCGGAGCGACTAGTACGGACCGACACGCCTCCGAATGTCTCAGTCTTGTGAGGCGGGCAGAAGTTAAGACAGGTAAGACGATACAATCAATTTATTTCTATTTTAATGGGCAATTTCGGCCCCCTTGAGCCCGGCGCCCACTGCCACAGAGGCCTTATCACCCCCACTAACTCAATGTAAAACTGTTAGTTTTACAAATATATTACTTGTGCTGGGGTTTTAAGCATAAGCCATGTGTTTATCTGTAACAGAAAAGATTTGAATAGGTCTAATAATTAAAAAATAAGTAGTCGAGAGTCTTTAGTCAGCTGCAAATCTTAATAATTGCAACAATTAACAATAGCGAGTTTTAATTGATTTATAAAGAAACAAGAGAGAAATAACTGAATTTAAAAACTGCTCAAATGTTCAACTGTCAATCGCTGTTTTAAAAAACGGCTCTGTTCTTGATGACCTTCGAAATTCTATTGTCCCATCTCGCAACCGTTAGTTAATTACATGCATTAGTATTTTGATTACTGTGAAGGTTTATGAAATAATCATATTTGAAGCTATATAATGGGCAAATTAACAACATTGTGTGTCAGCTTACGAGTACGTTTTTTTAAAGTTAATAAACAATGGTAGCAAGTGTCAGCTATTTACCTTTTACATATGACTTTGTTGCAATCATCTAGTCATAATTTGCGTGTTACCCATTGTTGAAGAAACTCTTTAGGAAGAAGTGATGCTATCAAGCTTATGAGCAAGTTTTATGCAAACAAAATTACCCTAGAGAATATAATTTTATGCTGCGTTGTAGTGAGAGTTCAGAAACCTTGTTTAATAGAATTCAATCAGTGCATTTCATTATTCTCAATGGTCTATAACTTTTTTTTATAAAGCTTTGACATATTGAGGTACCTTTTTCTGTAAACACTCTATTCCGTTGCTATTATGTACATTTAGTTTATCTTTAGTACTTTGTTATCAAACTTTGTCATTTGTAATGTTTAAAAAGGCTAAAATATATTTTGCAAAAGTATGTGCCTGAGAAATATATAAATACGTAATATTAGATTACGTATATTGACGTTTACTTTGTTGAGTTGAAAATAACTGAAGCGTTAGTAAATAAACATGTCACAAATATAAAACACATAGGGGAGTAATGCAAAATATGTATTATAATATACAGGGCTGTTAAAATGTCTCATTATTTACACTAGAAGTAACTCTGTACATAATGTAAGAGATATTCAAACATGGATCATAAAGTTCTTTTATGTTTTTAATAAACTTTTAAATACCAATATTTTGTATTTACCCCCATGAGATATTTTGAGAGATATTTCTAGTAATGTTACACCGGACGATTACTATAACCTTACATGTAAAGTTACAAGAGGTTTGTCTAAAACATTTTACCCATTGACTCTCCGCCCTAATCCCTTCTATTTTATCCGGTACAGTTTGAACAGGAAATCAAATTATCCATTACAATCAAAAATTGTGAGTGTTAGGGATTGGAAATTTGTTATTCATGACGATTCTGAGGACACTTTCATTGTCTTAAAGAGGAAGTAGCCAAGGTAGCATTAAAGGTATGAGCCAGGCAGTGCTGTGCCATCATATACCATAAATGGGTGTAAAGGAGATGTAAAAGGTGTAACTTGCTGAATCATTTTTGATTGAAATACAGTATGTTAGATGAATACTTGTTGCTTAGTAAATGTAAAATCGGCTTTGTTATGAACAATTTTAGTTTTTTGAAAATGTTCATTGAGTAAGCTAGTAGGAAGGCCCGCCCTGTTGTACACCAACGCAAGGCCTTTCCTGAACGCAAAATGGTGGGGATATTTGCGAATCATGTGTTAGGTTCCTGTGGGTAATAGACTTTTGTTCATTCTCTCACAACGCATCTAAGAGGGAGGATTGAGATGGGGTTGCAATCGTCAAAAATTTGTTAAAGTCTTTAATAAAAATCTAAAAAGTTTTTTCTAAACTTAATAAAAACGGCAAATGATGTTGGTGGCTTTGTTTATATGGGAAATCACCAATACATTTTTATTTGAGAAACCCCTATAAATACAGTTATTTTGTCCAGTGCTTCTGCGTGTCTGTGTTGTTCTGTTTTGACAACATTGACGTGCACAGTGCCATGAAGGCCCTGGTGAGGAGGCTACAGCGACGGGTGCTAGACAATGCCCCCCTCACAGGCACCACCAGAGAACTTGTCTGAAGGTCGACTCTGATTAGGACATTTAAGGATACACACGTATAGCGAGGGAGCAGTAGTGTCGAATAGTTTGCTAATGGACTCAAACCATTGTATAGCAATAAATGTATTGAAACAAAAAGGTGCTGCAATGATATTTAATAAAATGTTTTAAAAAACTTGTCGTCATAATGAGCTACAAGATGCTGTAGTTTTCTACGTCATGTAAATTGTAAATAATTTAGTTTCGCACAGTAAATGTTAGCTGTATCTTATTCGAAATAAAGAAACTTTATAAATATATCTACATTTTTGCATTCCTATAGTGTTATGTTGACTTCTTTTTTGCCAAAAGTTCTAATATTTTTATTGTATTTTATATGTTTTTATGCATTGCAGAATATAACTTCATATAGTTATATCTTCATATAAACTCATTCCATTTAGGTGTACATTTCTTCAAGTACACAAATGTATTTTCAGCTTGTCAATAAAAGACGAACTTTTTAGTATTAATGTTCAAACAAAAATCAAGAATAAATACCTATTCTTGTAGGTACACACAATTATATATAAAACAGCCAAAACACATAAATTATTAGCGAAATGTAATGATAGACAAATTATCGCACAAAATATAAACAATGAACAAAAACCACACACCAAGGGAAAAATAAATTCATAACAATTATACAATATTAAAAGACCTCAAATAATAAGTTCCTAAACTCTCGAAAACAAGTCGTAGTTGAGCATTTAAATCATACTGCCAACTTCAATACAACATAAAATACAACACAAACAAATCAAATAAACCTAAAGTACTAGAAATACACAAACTAATTTGAAAGTCAATAAACCGTGTTTTGGCAAGTTGCAGTTTACAACATAGATTTAAGGAACTTTTAAACTCTGTTAATAATGACATCGCCTCATGTTTAGCTGATTACATAATAGAAACAGAGATGCTCTACAAAATAAATTGACGTTCTACAAAGTCATATAAAAATGATAATGCTTTTACCAGATCGTTCCATTAAATACTTTTAATTATAAAATTCTTATGATGACCTCAATATGAACCAACTAAACGTTAGAACAGGTATTTAATTATTCCTCATTGTATATAAAACTAAAATAATGTTCACAGAGATTTGCAACGTTAATATACCGTTGGGGGGGCTTGTAAAGTAAAAGCCAAATTCAAAGGTTAATTATGCCTTTGGGAACAAACGGGGCGGACAAATCTCTTCCAACTGGTGATTAAATTCTTCCTTAACAAGGCTGGAACGCTCCAGGATAACACGGTTTAATTAGTCCACGTCCGGCCTATGACTAAACACCATTAATTGGACAAAACTCGCATCAAATTTACTGAGCATATAGACGTGGAGAAATAGACTATCAGAATGTAGACCACATAACCATGCTCTCTATTTTATAAAGAAAGATATATTACATAAACCGACTTTTATTTCACAAAAAAAATTAATTAATTTCCGAAGGAATTATCAACCTAAATCACATAATAGGCTAACCAACATTATAATATTTAACCTCGATTTAGTTTTCTAAACGTAAAAATAGATGCCTGCCATGAAAACGTTTTCATACAAAATTATAATTTACTGAAATTTATATATAACAACATGGGCTATTCAAATACAAGAATATTTATTAATTTATATTCAAACCTTTTCGTTGATAAACAGTACCAACATCATCAGAAACGAATAATACAATAATGCAAGATATAAAACATATGTTAAATAAGAAATAAAATTGTTGCTAATTTTATAAATTTGCCAAGTTTATTTTGTTGCTGTAACTTTATAGACATTGCATATAGTATCAAATTTAGAATGTATTTGTATTTTTTCTATTACTAGATTGTTATTATTACTGTTTTTATATATTTCGAATGCTTCATATGGATCATATATATCAATTCCTAATCCTTTATTATTTTTCTTTTATGGGTTTCATATTTTCAATATTTGGAAATTGGTACTTGTTAATAATACAATGGTTTGCAAAATTTGATTTATATGTTTCTCGATTTTTATAAACATTCAAATGTTCTTTATATATTTCTGTTAATTTTTCTTGGTTTGACCTATATAAGTTTTATTACATTTTTCGCAATCTAAGTTATAAACACCACCTTTTTCATGCTTATTATTTGTTTTATTTTTCTCATTTATTAAGTTTATTATTAGTTGTGTATGCAATTTTGATATTTATATTTTTAAATAGCTTATTAGTATTTTTTATTTCATGGCCTATAAATAAAAATGAAGTCCATATTGAATTATTATTATTTTTGTAAATTAAATTATTATGTTGTTATTAAAAATGTTATAATTAATTTTGTCAACAGATTACATTTTATAACAGTTTTTTATTGCAATTTGATAAATTACGTTTTTTTCTCGTATTTTATTTTCTTAATTTATGGGGATTTTATGCTTTCTATATAATAAGTTATATAAAGCAGCCATTTTTTGGTTATATGGATGATTAGAATTATTTGGTATAATTTGGTTTCTTTAAAGTTGGTTTACTGTATATCATATATTCAAATGATTCATTTTTTCTTAATATTGTTAAATATAGAAAATTATTTTTTTTATTTGCTTCAATTTCATTTTCGAGTAAATTCGATTTTATTATTAAGTAAGTCTCAAATCTAACCTATAATTATAACACTTACATTAATTGCACAACACTTTATATATAACCCTGTAAGGGTAATCTTATATAAATATAAAATATGTATTTTTGTTTAATAATGTAAAACAACATATGCTGTTTAAATACAAGAATATTTATTAACTCATATTCAAAACGTTTCATTGATAAACAGTACCAACATCACAAGGAATGAATAATACAATAAGGCAAGATAAAAAAACATATGTTTAATTAGAAATAGAATTTTTGCTAAATTTATACAATTTGCCAAGTTTATTTTGTTGCTGAAACGTTACAGACATTGAATATAGTATCAAATTTAGAATGTATTTGTATTTGTTCTTTTATACAGAAATAATAACAAATTAAAGTGGGTACAGAACTTGACTACTAGTATATTGTTTCTGGGTTTGATTCCAAGTAGGGGTTTCAGCCCTCTAGTATACTCAGTCAGTGGAAATGAGTATCTGTTTAAACCTAGGGTAATAGTGGGTGGTTAGAGTGGTAATAATAGTCCCGCTCACGTGATAACAATGGGATATATAAAACGTGAACTTGCTGCCAATGTTTATTTATCTCAAACATGAGGTACGCTGAAGTACGACATGAGTTTGCCCATCATAATAAATAATAATACAAATAATTATTTATGAAGTAAGTAATATTTATAATAGTTATGAAGTAAAATTCAATAATATTCTTAGTAATCATACATATTAACACATGGGTCTAATAGTGATTGGACAATAAATATGCGAAAATCATGTAGATTAGGGCCATAGGCTACCTCAAAATTGCGCACACTACATCAAAGACATTTGAGCAATTCTTAAATTCAGTTTTCTCAGTTGTCTCTTTATACGCCAATTACAATTTGCTATACTTAATTATTGCGATGATTTTGATCTGTTACTGAGAAAAGAATGTTGTTTACTTATTTTTTATTTATTAGACACATTCCAATCCTCATTGTTATAGATACGCACATTATTTACCCTTTAGGCCATAACACAAGTAATATATTTGTAAACCTGTTAGTTTTACTCTGAATATTCAGTTAATTAGTTTTATGTGATGTTAAACTCCACATCATTGTCTGATAAGGTCGAGACGGGTGATATTACTTCATAATTCCAGGGAGAGGCTTAATGTTTTCTTAGTTGCTTTGTATAAAAAGAAATAAAGCTTCTTAATTAAAACCTGAAAAAGTTTCTATATCTAACGTGGGACGCCAGTAGCCTTAAACTAACCCGGCACAAAAAAAAAGTTTTAAAATCTTTTAGAAAAAGAGGAAATAACTACTAATTTAAATAATTGAAAAACATAATTCTATATCTTTCTGCTAACACAAAATCGTCATTTCATATATCGTACATTAAATAAAATTATGAATATTTAGAATTCCTTAAACCAATAAACGCTTTCATCTTTCTATCCAAATTCTTTTACACGACAAATAATGTAGATGACTACCTGACCAAACCTGCTTCTAATATGTTGCTAATATACTACTGACCGACACATAGAAATGAAAACCTGTAATCACACAATTTTATGTAGAAAGACCTCTTATAAGTCTCTACTTCCCAAATTTGCTCTATTGAAAGCGTAGTCTAATTAGATTGGGACTCTGTGTTCGATTTTTTAAAGAGAAAAGTAATACATTATATGAAATGAAATAAATCCTCACTGTAGTTGCAGAAGACTTAGGAAGTGTGCGTTGAAGTTGCACTTAGGACGTGGACTCATTTTAATATTATTGTATAATAACCAGTGTTTACAAAGTATATTTGCTAAACATATTCCCCATTTTATGGGTTGTAAAGTGTGCCTTCCATATGGAATTGTTGTTCTGATATGCAATGATAAAACAACCCCGCGTCACTTTATGGATCTTCGCTTGGGGCGCAACGCTACATCTTTCCTTTTACTACATCCAAAACTCTCGGATCTGGCGTGCAAGAAATACGTCCAATTGCGAAGCAACCTGACTTTATTGTTGAAAATTTAAATGGAAATTGCAGTTATAAAGTTTTATTATTTGTCAGAGCTGTGGCAATATATTCTGTGGCTATTCTCGCATTTATTGCAGTTTATATCGTAAAATTATTCCTTGAGATGAAGAAACAGAAATAAAAATAGACCGACGGGTAAATAACATGCTTTCACGTGATTCCAGACTTGTAGAGGTGCCAATTACGTCAATTAGTTTATATAATTCGTGATTTAAACCAATTGTATTCTTTTTGTAGGTATATAACAACTCAGAAATCTTGGTATTAAAAATGTTATTTATAAATGTTTGAAATAAAATTTATTTTAAAAATAATGTTGACGATTCTTCAGCTTTTATTGGAAAAAATTAGATTTTCCATCATCATGAGCCCTTTCAAATAGAAATATCCAATATATATTGATGTAACTATGATTCTAAATAGTTAACAAAAATAATACACCAAATAAAGATGTGTCACTTCAACGTTATTTATTGCATTTCGTAAAATTTGTTTTTCAATTGTTATGAATCACAGTTACATCAATATGTAATAGATAATTCCCTTTGAAAGGTCTGATGAAGCTGGAAAACTAACTCATATATAACTAATATATATATATATATATATATATATATATATATATATATATATATATATATATATAAACCGTCTTTCATTATTAAAAGTTATTCTAAATCACAAATAAAACAAATTTACTGTGAATAGCTATATGGAGGGTGAAAGGCGTAAAGCGTATCAAACTTCAGGCGACATCATTTACTGTAGATTAAACTGACTTTGCATTATACTGAATATTTTCGCTAATTAATTTATTAGCCTCTTTTTTATTTAATAACTATATTTCCAAAAGTGATAGTAGCAACAACGAACCTTAAATGCTTATAAAAGTTTAATTATTTTAAATATTAATATTTTCTTAACTAAAAGGCAATATGGCTTCAGATAAACACAAATCGTATTCCTAAAAATCCATTTACAATTAAAAGACATTAAACAATAATATTATTCGGTGGTACATTATGAATGTCATTTTGATTTAAGCTCATCCAGTTGTTCATTAAAATATACATTTGTCATAATTCGTTCATTAATTCTATGAAGTCCATTATTCGCGTGTCCTGTAAATGTTTTAACGGCAGGTTCCAGATGCCAATGTTACCTACCATACCTTCATATTCCACCACAGATACATTCCTTCTCTTTGTGACTTACATCTGGAAATTTTGCATCATCCTTAGCAAAGTATTTCATACTCTACATAAAATTTAAATATTAGTATTTTTTAAAACATATTTTGAAATATTTCTAATTACAATAACATCTTAAACACTTTTAAATGTTTATAAACTTTCCTATAGTAGCACTTACTTATGTTTGTTGAGGACGGCCGTTTCGGGAGATGTGTCCAATTGTCAGCTCAGACCATAACTCCGAGTTACGGTCTGAGTTGACAATGGAACACATCTCCCGAAACGGCCGTCCCCAAAACAAACATAAGTAAGTGCTTTTGTTGTTTACGGCAATCTTGTTTACGGCAAGCTTATAAACATTTAAAAGTGTTTAGTGCTAACTAGTAGCTTACGTGAAGATGGATTCAACAATTACAAAAATAATAATATCTTCTAGCACTGACATGACTTGGAATATCAATTTTCCCAAAATGTTAATTTGATAGACATCAGTAGTGACTTTGAATACCTACTATTTTAAATTAAAGTCTGTTATTTAATACAGAATTGTGTGAACACAGGATGAAAGGATTGTGTGAACAAGTTTGTTGAACACTTGGGAATCTTCTAGAGGTTTCTGTTTGTCAACGTTACCTGGAAAAGGAAGGCAAAGGGTTTAGGAAAGAGCTATTGTTTTACATGTTGGCTATGTTACATTTTTTTTAAAAATTGTTATGAAAAGGTTATTATAAATACTTTTGAACTGTTAATCAATTAATAATTTATTTAAATTTTCATAAATTCTAATAAAAATAATTCAATATAACGATAATATTAGGTAATGTTTCAGAATCCAATTTTTTAAATGAAAATAAATTTAGGCATCTGTGGTCCTTATTGTTGATTTCTAATGAGTTTGTTAAACACATTTGTAATCAGTAAACATCTAATAAATGTTTTTTGTTACCTACATTATTTTATTCTTACCTGCAGTAAGTATTAGTTTTTATTAAATATATTTCTCAAGTAAAGAAATGAATATTGAATGAAAAATGTTATAATTCATAATGTTGGCGATTTTCATTGAACATATTAAACTATTAGCTCTAATTTGTTATTTGAAATTAAAATGTTTCGTTAAATTTAAGAATTCTGTATCATTGATTCTTATATTATAACACAATGTTTAGGTAATTTCTCAATACACAAGATTATTTGTGTTTTTAAATTCAAAATACCTGTAGACGTTACTATAAAAGTTTCCACTACTGCCGACATTTCCCCGATTGCCAGAACCAAATTTTTGTAGGATACTTGGCTATGCAAGATTCTTGTTGTAGAAGTGTGCAATGTTATGTAGGCCTAATTAGCCTCGTAATAGTAGTGGCGTTTGGCTATGTGAATGGAATGTCGGACGTACGTTGACGCCAGAATGTGCTTAAAGCAAAATCTTAACTCTAACTCCAATTAGTTTGCCGAAATTGATTTTGAGTTGTTGTAAAGTACTGAATTAGTCAATTCAGATATTGCCTTTAGTAAAAACAATTTAAGAATTTTATAGTTACTAAAATGTTAAATGGTTGCGTATAGATATTTGGGTTTTATTATAAATTTTTTGAAAATTTCAATTATAGCATTCATTTTATAATGTATTCTAACAATATTCTATTTTAGATGGTTTCCAAGTCCGTAATGCATTAACTACAACACGACTAATTGCACGTCACAATGTGTTCTTGGAGTAATCAACAAAAGCACAATAAAAAATTCACGCTGTAGACAACAGCAGATTTCGGACAACGTTTTATCGATTATACAGTTTTTAAAAGTTCAACTGATAGAAAATTAACTTGTAATTAAAACTAATTGGTTTATCTGAAATAATATTTTGACTTCGAATTTATTTTCTGAATTTAAAACATCATTTCTGAAACTTTGTATTAAACTTAGTTATGATTGAAAATTTTTCAATTATTGTTTACTAATTCTACATATTAAATAGTTTATGTATATTGTGTGTATTGAATACAATATTGTATAAACCCGTATATTTGTTAATATCAGGATATTTCAGTAACAATATTTAGGTTAAACTTTAAAAGACCCAACTCTTCTGTGATTAAAGTTTATCTTGAACCTTTACAATCAAACTCTCTGTAAAACTTGAATTTTTCTACAGAGACTCGATAAGTGTTACTTACCTTCACCAAGCCTTAATAGATGGGCTCGATGCCAGCAGGAAATAAATTAGAATCATTTGTCGTTTTATTTCCTAAAGTAGCATTAATCCTCTGCCATTGGTAAAGCCTAGTATTTTTCAAAACATAATGGTAGAGATACGAAAAACACACTTCCATTTACCTTCCATTAACTTATAGAGGTAAATCTAAAGATGTATTACTAAAACAATTGTACATTTGTCTTACATTAACAAAAACAATCTATTTAAAAGTATATTTCAGTATAAAGCTTGTACTAAATATTTATTCTACATATTTCTAAACTTTACTTCCGCTAATATCACACAATAGAAACAGGAAAACAATGTGGACGAAGTAAGACTGTTTGACTTGGAATTTTTGTACACTACTTTCCTGCCAAGGTTAAAGTTGACGGAGTAGAGATGTTTTCAACGCTTGGAAATGGCTACACCATGTTATTTGATGTAGTTTCATGTTATTAAATCTTAATATCAGAAAAAATTACACAACACTAAAGTGTTTCAAATTTATAAGTTCTAGAAGCAGTCTCTTTTTTACAAGAATATTTTAGTATTCCTAAGAACCGATATAATGTACCTAGGAGATGAAATGAACGAGAGTTACAGGGAGTGAGAGAGCGAGAGGGAGAGCGAGTGTGAGAGAGAAAGAGAGACATAGGAACTGAGATAAGGTAGGAAACAAGTAAGAAGATAGGGAGAGTCAGGAAGAGAAAGAGAGAGTAATAGTATGATGATGAAAAAGAAAGAATGAGAGGAGGAATAGGATGTAGAAAATGAGATGAAAGCAGAAAGAAAAGAAAGGGGAAGGGGTAATGAGAAAAAGAAGAAGGTTTTATCAAGAAAGAGTTTGGGAGATGCAGGAAAAGTTTTAGAGTAAAAAGACGGAAATAGGAGAGAAAATAGGAATGAGCTGAAGTAATTTATGGATTTAGATAAATTGAGGGAGAAAGTAAAAGACAGAGAGGGATATAAAACTTCGAAAAACCGTCAGGAATAATTCAAATTCTGTGGTTCTTTCTACGATACAGTTACAATGCCTTGGCCAACTTTTGTGCGGTAAAAGCGGTTGATATATTAGTGTACAAATAAAGCCCTGCCCTAACAAAGCCATAAAACGAGCGTGTAGAAAGTCAACATATAAGTTACGTTGTGGAAATACGTCACGGAAAATTTATAATTTACTGTTTAAAAAGATTGTTATTCGTTGAATTCAAAATGAATAAAAATAATAAAGAGACGTATATTGAGCTGCTATTGTAATTACAGTAAACCTTTTACTATCGGGAACAAGTGAGTGTGTGTGTTTGTATGCGTGTGTGTGGGATGATTTTAATGTCACTAATTATTGAACTAACAGACGCGATTTATTTCACAGTATCAATCACACATATGGTTTGTATGAAGGGTTAAATAAAGCCATTAGGAAACAGGTTGGTGATTTTTAAATATATTAGTAGCGAGATACGCAAATATAACTCCTCTCCTATGTAAATACGTCACCCTCGAACACGCTAGCCATTGCACTCTGTATATAACAATAGTGAAAATTGTTGCACATTAAAACCAACCCCTATATCAATATGTCATCCTGGCATTCTTCGAGATAATCTGAAGATATTTAAAAGTTATTTTACATAAGGAGTTAGTGGTTCTGATTTATTAAAAAAAATATTGGTATCATTCCAAGTTCTGAACTTCTCACAAAACACAGTTTACTGAATATGAAATCAATCAATAGTTGAAACAATAGAAAATTCTTTGTAACATCTGAAACTTTCGACAATTGCTTAGCATAAAATGCGTAAATCCTATTATATTACATTCCAGGCTGGTGATATATAGCCTCGTTATTACAATAAGCTAAAGGGAATCCTGTAGATGACCAACGCATAATTGCTTGACTTAGTGTATCATTATTTCACAGTAAGCAAAGTGTTTATAAATTTTTTTGCATTTCTGTATTTTATTACAACGATATGATTTTTTTTGTAATATACTAATATTAAAAGAGTATTTGTTTTTTAAAACAAAAATACCTTTTCCCAGGCGTAATTTCACGTGAAACATACGTTCCAAGAAAGAATCTGTTGGAACTTGTAAAGCAGTTATACCGCATAGCTAAATTAAATTTTATCTCCAGTGAAATCTTGGGCTAATGGAATATATTTCGAATCTCTCATTTTATGAGTGGAATTTTATCTCTAGTTTTTAAATTTTATTATGTATGCTGTGTATTTTACGACTTTATGCAAAGCAACTGGTCTGTTGACAGCCAGTGGATCCTGAACCAAGTCAGAAAGTCAGCCAGAGAGGATCACATGCAAAAACAGGGCCTAAAAGCAGCAATTAAAGACTGAAATCTGAACTTAACGTTGCAACCATAAAACGCAGCATGAAACCGATGAGGAGGCCAGCAGTGAGCATCACTCTGCTGGGCTTAACTGTCAGTACATCCACCGTATACACCGAGTTCTGACCGACCGTATCTCCAAGCACATCTCACTATTTTCTGGCTCAATCCGATACTCTCGGTTCTGATGGTGCTCTGATAGGGACCGCATCTCATCCTGCCCTAAACTGATCGACTAGCTATCCAGATAAGGTAGTTACTGGAAGGTCACCACCAGTTAATAAAACCAACATGAGAGGCATTTGTTAAAATAAAACAAGTATTTATACATGTTTTTCAGTTATTATATTTCCTATAGAAAAGTTAAATTTGTGCTAATAAAATTCTTGTTATTAACTATTGAACATATTTAGCATAAGAACAAATGTGAAATGTATAGAAATTAATAAAATGTATAGCGATTTATTCTTCTTTAGAGTTTTCCCTACTATTTGGAATTGACACTTGGCACAATGTGGCAAATATATCGTTTGTAATCATATAATACCATGTTGCTTTTAAACACATTAGGAAATAAGAGTTTCAAAGTGGTGACACGTAACCCTGAAGTAAAGATGTTTGTGCAGCATTCAGGAGAGTAAATCAGTTTTTATTGCATTTCACTTGTGGTTTACTGTTTCAAGCTGTAGTACGAAACGTTTCTTATACGGCGACAAAAACTGATCGGCTGTGGAGCAGACATAATAATGTTCAACACAAACGCCTTTGCCCTTTCTAGAATAACATTTCTATTCTACAATGTTTATTTATTTTTCCACAAATTGTTGTGTAAAGGTAAAAAATACATTCACATTAGATATTATCCTGTAATTTGGTGATTTACTATATTTATTGTCAATTAAAACTCAAACATTTAAGGTAAACAGTGCTTATTTATGTATCTTTGTTTATGTATAAATTATATGGGTAATCACTATTATTTATACACGTAAAATGTTTTTCAAAAACTTAACTGATCTCCGACTCCCAAAAATGTTTGCTTCCTCCAACTGCACCAGCCTGTTTCGACTGCCAGGACTTATCTCCTGTCCTTCCTCTACCTATTGATCACTAAACCCCTTCCATTGCTCTTTCCCAATCAACTTACATTTTCTTTATTTAGCCAACAATAACCTCTCTTGCATTTGCTTTGTCGAAGTAATCAAGTATCTTTGGTTCTGCTTGCAACCCGCTTTGGTAACTAAGACTTCTGGGATTTGCTCTTATCGAGCTATCTATCTGTAAGCTCATTCTTCTAGTTCCCAGTTTAAAAAATTCTGTAACTTTGAATATATTTTATCTGTTAAAATACCTCGCACAGTAACACATTGGCCCTACAGATTTACAATAGGTTCAAAACCATGCTGTTTTCTTATTACCTACTATATTTGGACGTACTTCTCGAAAGTATTTCCTTTATAATATATATATATATTATGGTGGGCCGAAACAAATGAAATTCGTCAGATCGAAATGCAGTAGAGAAAAAACATTTGCATTTTAGGTCCACTAAGTACTTTGTAAAATATTAGCAAAAAAAAAAAAATTATTGCTAATATTTCGCAGCTACTGATACAGCTGAGACATCAGTAGTAGGTTCTAAAACGACAAGACCTTGCGTGCAGAAAAATCTACTTTTTAAAATTCATTTCCGAAATAAAAAAATTATACCATTCGATTCAGAATTTAAAATATAATACATCGCCATAATTTATTTTCGAAATATGTGAATTGTTTAGACTAATTGACTTGAGCCGAATTTATAACTATTCAGGTTAAAATAAAAAAAGCGTAGTAGAAAAAATACAGTAAAACGCCCAATAAAAGTAGTAGTTGATAATTGTTGTATATGGGATTGCTTAGCAACGGCCTTTATTTCGGCTTAAAAATTTTCACGTAAAGGTTCTTATTTGTATCAGCTAACAAAATCCATGCCTAGGTCTTGCATTAACTAAAAATGACATCTACAAGTACAGTAAATAAATAAAATCAGAACAGTTTAACAGTACACAGTGAATTTTAACAGTATGGTGCTCAGTGATGTTAAACAGTACACAGTGAATTTTAACAGTAAGGTGGTCAGTGATGTTTAGCAGTACATAGTGAACTTTAACAGTATGGTGCTCAGTGATGTTTAACAGTATACAGTGAATTTTAACAGTAAGGTGGACAGTGATGTTTAGCAGTACATAGTGAATTTTAACAGTAAGGTGGTCAGTGATGTTTAGCAGTACATAGTGAATTTTAACAGTAAGGAGGACAGTGATGTTTAGCAGTACATAGTGAATTTTAACAGTAAAGTGGACAGTGATGTTTAGCAGTACATAGTGAATTTTAACAGTAAGGTGGGCAGTGATGTTTAGCAGTACATAGTGAATTTTAACAGTAAGGTGGTCAGTGATGTTTATCAGTACACAGTGAATTTTAACAGTATACCTTACATTTTACACCAGCAAAATTTGAAGATAAATAAACTGATTTTCCAACTCCAATAAAACATGAGATGCAAGACCTAGGCACGTTCCTAACAATAGAACATGAAAATCTTCTTTACAGCAAAAATTGTGAGAGCATTTAAAATTTGAAGTAGCCTCGGAATCTTCTTACTCTGCTGCTCATTACAGATCACTCTTCTGGATTAAAGTGCGATTTTATTATTATATAAATTCCAGTTTACCAAAGCAAGCCAGCTAAATATTGTACGATTGAAGAACGAAATTAAGATGTCACCTATACAACTATAAAGTGAATCTGGAAGTGATTATGATTGGCAAAATTTCAAAATAAATAATGCTACTTATTTTCCTATCCAATACAGCAAAAATTATGAGTGTTTTAAAAATTGGAAGTAGCCTCTGAAAATCGAACTCTGCAGCTCATTACAGATCACTCTTCTGGATTAAAGTGCGATTTTATTAATATATAAATTCCAGTTTACCAAAGCAAGCCAGCTAAATATTGTACGATTGAAAAACAAAATTTAAAAAATTACGTATACATTTACAAAATGAACCTGAAAGTGATTATGATTGGAGAAATTTCGAGATATATAATGCGACTTATTCTCCTATCCAATACTGCAAAAATTGTAAGTGTATTTAAAATTGGAAGTAACCTCTGAAAATTCTTACTCTGCTGCTCATTACAGATCACCCTTCTGATTTAAACTACGATTTTATTAATATATAAATTCCAGTTTACCAAAGCAAGCCAGCTAAATATTGTACGATTGAAGAACGAAATTTAAGATGTCACCTATACAACTATAAAGTGAATCTGGAAGTGATTATGATTGGCAAAATTTCAAGATAAATAATGCTACTTATTTTTCTACCCAATACAGCAAAAATTATGAGTGTTTTAAAAATTGGAAGTAGCCTTTGAAAATCGAACTCTGCTGCTCATTACAGATCACTCTTCTGATTTAAACTACGATATTATTAATATAAAAATTACACTTTACCAAAGCAAGCCAGCTAAATATTGTACGATTGAAGAACGAAATTTAAGAAATCACGTATACAACTACAAAATGAATCTCGAAGTGATTATGATTAGCAAAATTCATAAATTCTAGTATACCTAAACAATGTAACTAGTTGTTTTACATTTGGAGAGTAAAAATTCAAGACGTTACTTATATGAATCATAAAATTGTAGTTTACCAAACCACAATATTTAAATTCAAATTCATCCAATTGAAAAATATATTACTTTATTACTTATTAAAAATTTTCAATGAAAATGTGTTATTTTAATTTTTATATAAATGGTATAAATAACAGCCATTTTGAAGAATATTTAGGACAAAAACTCCGTTAAAACCCTGTGTAGCGGTAGTCGGTACCTCTTCATTCTGGCGGAAAGCAAGGCTACGTATGAGTGAACCTAACCTGACAACGCACCATTTTTCCCCTTTCCTAAAAGAACATTGCCCTGTTCGTAGTACTGCCTTATTTCCTTGATTATCCATCTTCCTACAAGGAAGTGTATTAGATATCTGAAGAAGATCTGCTCTCTACAGGGTCCATACAGAAGGGTGGGTGAGATTATGTACTTATTTTTTTATAACGGATCTGTTACAGCTGTTGCCACTTCTCCGCTTCAAATTCCAATTTCTTTTGGCATAGATTATGCCTCTTTTAGGTTTCTTCCGGTCATTGCTTCGTCGATGCCATCACGCCAACTTCTTCGTGGTCGTCGTCTCTCTCTTTTCTCAGGTTGAATCTACTCTATTACCTTTGGAGGCCACCTTCTGCCGTAGTCTTTACGTGTCCAAACCATTTTAGTTGTCTTCTTTCTATCTCCTCCCTTATACTTTTATCCATTTTCATTTCGTTACGTATTTGCCTATTTCTGACCCTTTCAAGTCTCGATTCACGTAGCGTCGTCTTAAGTAGTCCATTTCCATCGTCATGAGTTTGTTATTGTTAGCATTCGTAACATCCCATACCTCTGAACTGTAGTGTTTAAAGTTAGTTTCACTGATCTGCCTTTGTTTAGTCGTCCCCTGATTTCATCCTCACTATCGCAATTCTTATTAAAAATCGCCCTTAGATATTTGGAGGTTGGTACCCTCTTGATTACAGTGTTTTCTAAGCTACAGTCCCAAATCTCGTCTTTGCCTACTATTAGATAATCAAATTTTAGAATGTTCGTTGTTGAGCCTGCTGCCTCATATTCCTCCGGTAGTTTTCTTATCATATGACTAATATCGTGTTTCATATGGTTATTTAAAATATTATATGTAAATGGAATTTTCCATCAAATCGTAAGTAATACACAAATGTTCTATTAACACTTTTCCCTTTGAATAAGCCACTCAGGGCATCCATGCCCTCTTTAGATGAAACCACGATTGTTCTAATGACAAGACCAAGTATGTTATATGCCGGCACAATAAGAGCAGAAAACTAATGATTCCCGTAGTCTTGGCATTATTCCAGCTGAAATAACCTAAACTTGCAATTAACACAAGCACTGTATGTATACAGTCATGCTTCACTACGGCTATACTAAGCCATGGCTAAATGTGTTCTTGACCTTTAGTTTATGTAGACATATATTTTGAATGTGAATAGACAGCTAATTCCACGTTATTTGAACTGTTTGGTAGTTTTTATTTCTTGTATTATCACCGTTCATTGAATTATTTTGAATGTATCTTTCTTGCATCCAATTTGTACGCATCATTTCCCAGATTTATCCGGAATAAGTTCTCAGAATAAGTTCGTTACGACTTTTTCGGGAAGATTTGTTTCCAAGATACCACTTTCTTATTACGGTATATTTAACAATACTTTGCGGTATTTTACAAGTACTGATCTACCGGAATATCTTCGTACTACAAGCACTGGCTAGTTCTGAAATAGCTTGCCCCAAAGTTCTCAGTAGCTCTAACTATTTATGTATGGGTCAATCCACATACATAGAGAGCCAGAGATATTATCTCGCTACTTTGTTTCAAATATTATTATTTTTATTATTTATTCGAACATTTTAATTTCTTTGTATCATTCAATCGTTTTTGCCATTATTATATTAGTTAGGTTTTTTCTGTAATACAAGTAATATAAACAAAAATTCCTATTTGATAAGGTCAATTCCTACTTAGATAACCAGCGAAAAATGTTACTTTATTTATAAATAAAGTAACAACCTATAAGTTAAAACAGCTGCTTTAATCTTCGTTAGAATAACCAATGTTTTCGTACATTAGAATAATCTATATGTTCATTTAAAAATAAATAAACCTATATATCAGATTGTTTTATTTTTTTTCTACCACATAACCTATAACATATAATCAGCTTTCTTATCTAATCATGTTATCACTTATATTACACCAAATAGAATGGATTACCTATATCATCAACCTTACCCCTTTTGTGAAACGATTTTATCCCATGTAAAACTAAAATTAATTTATTATTAAATATATTTAATGGATTAATTTTTCAAAAAAAACTATCACCATAAATTATCAAATAAAGTATCATAAACTCTGGGTTAAAACAGCTGTTCTACCACATAACCTATAACATAAAATCAGCTGTTTTTTTGATATCATATGATATCAGTTATTTCAAGTCTTATATTGCAATCCTTGTCCCAGCTAATATATTAGTAAGCTTTATATATACAAGGAGACACATAATCCATTAGTAAGCTTTGAATATACAGGGGAACAGCTAATCTATTAGTAACTTTTGAATATACAAGGGAGACAGACAATTTATTAGTAGGGTTTGAATATTCAAAGGGGGCAGCTAATCTATTAGTAACTTTTGTATATACAAGGGAGGTACCCATTATTAGTAGGCTCTAAATATAGAAGGGATCACGTAACCTGTTAGTAGGCTTTGAATACGCAAAGGGGGGTAGCTAATCTATTAGTAACTTTTGAATATACAAGAGAGTTAGACAATTTATTAGTAGGCTTTGTATATACAAGGGGACAGCTAATCTATTAGTAACTTTTGAATATACAAGGGAGGTAGCCATTATTAGTAGGCTTTGAATATAGAAGGTATCACGTAACCTGTTAGTAGGCTTTGAATACGCAAAGGATTTGAATCTATTAGTAACTTTTGAATATACAAGAAAGGTGGTCGTTATTAGTAGGCTTTGAATATAGAAGGTATCGCCTAATCTGTTAGGAGGCTTTGAATACGCAAAGTTGGTAGCTAATCTATTAGTAACTTTTGAATATACAAGGGTAGTGGCCGTTATTAGTAGGTTTTGAATATAGAAGGTATCACTAATCTGTTAGGAGGCTTTAAATACGCAAAGGGGGGCAGGTTATTTATTATAATAATCCACAGTAACTTATAAGTAACATATATCTAGATTTAACAGACTGAATATTTAAAAAATAATAAAACTCGCATTTGACATAAAATTACATTTACAGTGATAATCATGTATTTTAGTATTGTATTAATATGTTTAACACGGTTATTGATTATTAATAGGTTTCTTATAATCAAGCGGATAAATATTTTTGATCATTAATTTTAACAGCCTAAAATAATTAATGTAGCATTTTTAATAGTTTTTTACAGTATTTTCTAATTCATCTAATTAGTAGCATCAAATAAATTTTCTTCCTTCTTTATAAAATAAAAGAAATTTATTCTGTACAAAATAAAAATCATTTTATATAATCGATTAAGCGGTATTTGCTTCAACTCTTAACCAAATTTCTAATGAAATTTGAACTTTAGATGCATAATGAGAACTGGTAGTTAAACTTTACGCTATGCGGGAGAAATATTGTTTTAATATGAAGAATATGCAATACATGTATTAATCAAATTAAATACTGCAATACGTCTATGACTTTCAAAAAAAACTAATTTTTGTTGATTTTATAAACTCTGAAATAAGAGCTTAATATTTCAGCATTGAAATATTGAGTATTCAGGATTCAATCGTTATAAAACTTGTACTAGCAAAGTTTACAAGTAGTCTATATAATTTATTTAAGACTATATATATGAAAGTAAAAAATACTAAAATACATGTTTAAAATTTGGAGCTCTAAATGAAATATTTGTTTTGTAATCTAGTGAAGTGTCGACCATAGCCATTAAAAAAAAACATTAGCATAGACATTAAAATTAATAGACATTAAAATTACATAATTGGAATTTAGAATAATAGGTTTAAGTTATAAAGAGAAATAAGGTCTTGAATATATTTGCTTAACTAATTTTTGAAGTATAAGACAGGGTGGTTTCTTGTACTTGACAAGAGAGAGAGAATCCAGGTAAAGATTATGGTAGGGTTGAACATCTGTCTCTCCGTTAGCCAAAAATATCTTTAGTAGGGGTTGAGAAGGTTAGTTGGAAAGAGTTAATTGTGAAAATGTGCCGTCCTGTGCCGTGTCTAACAAGTGAACTAACAATTCGTGTGAATATAAAGTAAATTTTTTAGTGAACAGTGAGTTTCCAAAACCACCTTGATTAAATAACCACCTTGTTCATAAAGTGCTATAATATTATAGGGTTGTAATGAATAATACTAGGATGACTTGTATGAAATCAAAAGAAAATAGGTAACAGTAGCCTTTGTTTATAATAAAAATGATCTTGTAATATGCGGATATATCCCAGAAAATTGTTTAGACACCTAGAACGGATTGTTATTTTGTGAAAAAAGTCATTTAATCTGTAACTGTAACCGGTTATTGTCATTTCGTCAGGACCCATTGGTATACATGTATAAACCTCCATATTCGGCATTAAAAGTACAAGATATCGCGAGCATTTAGGAATCCTGTTTTCAACATTAACTCTTAATTCCTAGATCAACTGAACAAACTAACCGTGGTCTAATTTTGTAATTAACAACAATCGACAAAATATTGTAATTGATATTAAACAAATATAAAACAAATTTTGCTTGTTAATATGTTTTAAATAAATGCCATTACAGTTATATTACGAGAACATAATATATACTAGAGCTAATGGAGTATATAACATGGCTCTGAAAATGATGCTGTGAGACATTATTTTAATATTAGTTGTAACGTCTTAAATTTTTTAAATGTGTTTCATATACCTGAAATTGGTGCGGTACAGTAACGGCATAGCCAGGAATCGACATTTTCTTAACATACAACCGAGGTCTTAGGCGGTTCATTATCCGGTCAACAGAGGTTTTATTTAAATTGTACACACATTAGAATTTATAGATTTTTTATTAAATCTGTTATATACCATAAAAAACTGCAAAATATTTCAAACATTTTTTACTGGATTAAAAATAGCGCTTTAATCATTCTAAAATTTTACATCTAGAGGAAAATCATACATCTAGTTGTAAAATTTAATGTATAGGCCTACTATTTTACAATTTCAAAATACTGGAAATTTAAATTATCAGTAAAAACAAAATAGAATACTTGAATTTATATTCCAATTATAATTACGAATTTTAAAAGTGAAAAAACTTTAGCCAAGATTCATAATTTATTGAGACCCGACTTATATTCTAATATAATTGCAATATCTATTTTTTTAAAAATTTTGTATTGTATTATAATAACAGATTTCACAGTATATAGTGAAGCTGAGGCCACAGTAGTAGGTTCTAAAACAGCAAGACCTCGCTAGCGTGCAAAAAAATCAAATTTTTAAAATCATTTCCAAAATAAAAAACTTATACCATTTGATTCAGAATTTAAAACATAACACATCACCATAATTTATTGTCGAACTATTCAATTCTTTTAGGTATAATTAGGCGAGACCTCATTAGTCGGTTTCGGAAAATTATGGAGTCCTCGGTTAGTCTTTAACTCCGGCACACCGAGGTCCTCATACAAACCTGTGTGTGTGTGTGTGTGTGTGTATGTGTGTGTGTGTGTGTGTGTGTGTGTGTGTGTGTTTGTGTCGCTGTGTGTGTGTGTGTGTGTGTGTGTGTGTGTGTGTGTGTAAAGGTGTATAACTGCGCGTGGGTGAAAGAGAGCAGGAAAGACAGAGATATAGTGAAAACTGTAACATGTTTGTAGTTAAATACGGAATTTCTTTTACTGAGTGTGAAATTTTCCAATTTGTTTCAAAGGTGTCAAATAAATTTTATAATCATTTCAAGAAAAGGTAACATTTCATCGCCAATACTTAGACACCGAGTGATACGAATTACAATTTAAATTAGTTACTGGTGCACTTTTTCACACAAATAACAAGTATAGAATATATATATATATATATATATATATATATATATATATATTTATTTATTTATATTAATATAATACGTTTTAAAATAATTACCGAACTGTTTCTTAACATTTGTACGATAAAAAAAAATGTGCATCAACTAAATTTTTCACTTATGGTAACTGATTGTTTAATGGGCTAAGCGTTTAGCGCAAAAAATGGCCTCCCCTTCCGATATTTGTCATCCTGACGGGGCCGGAAATTAATTTCTGTCTGTTTTATATAAATATATTTACACTGCTTTTATCGACAGAAGAGTTCAACTAAATTTTATATGTTTACAATATTGATGACCAATGTTAATATTATATTAGGGAAATGTATTTTCTATTTAGGTTTACTTTGTTTAACATACAAGGAATAAAGTTGACCATTATCCTAATAGCATAATCTCAACAAAATATTATAAATTCAAATGATAGAAGATATAATTGGGAGACATAATTACAATTATTTTATAATATGATTCAACATATGACCACTTTACCAATATTATGTAATATATGAAATACTTTGCTACAGAGAAAGCAAAGGTAATGGACGAAATTCTCAAAATGAAGGCTTGTATCTGTGTCTGAACCGCAACTCATGAAGGGTTGGCTACACTGATATCTCAAAGCTGCAATTAACAAATTTACTCACCTACGTCAGCAATGGTCACTTCATAGTAACCATGAAGCCATAGTTAAACATGTATTTATTATTGGTAGAAACTGAACAAACAAAAATCAAAACTACTTTAAAAATGTATCTGTCACTTCTCCTAGTAATATTTAGGGATTTAGTGACTTAGACTACTTGTAAAGACGTTTTTTTAATTCGATTTAAATATGTTAGACCATATTGTCTCATTTAAAAAAAATAGAATATTTAAAAGAATTAAACCTTTATAAGCATTCAAGACACTTTTTTCTGCTCTCATCTGTGGAAATGTATAACTTAAACTAGAACGATGAGGAAAATTTAAGTTGAATGCAAAGTAAGAATAACCAACTGGAAATATTATTCACTTAAAGCTTATGTTGCCATTATTCACCGTGGGGAAATTTTATTTGTAATTTATAATGAACTTTATTTAAAAAAAAAAATATTTCTATAAACTAATTGACATAATTTTCAACGTCCAAGTCTCTATTCATGTAAAACCAGGTTGTTCATCCGTCGACCCATTGTTATTACTGTTTCCTTACCTCAAAGAATAGTTTCACGGTATAAACTGCAATAAATGTGGGAATAGCATCAAGATTTATTACTACAAGTCTTCTAAGCAATAAAACAACTTTTATACTTGCATTTTCCATTTAGAGTTTTGTCCTAATCCGGGCAAGTGGATTTATATCCGTATAATTTCTTTTGTTCGTTTCGTATACACTGTAATTGTCCAGTATTTGAATTTAGAGTAATATTCTCCAATTTACTTCAAAATTTGTTGAATAATTGTACTCATAATGCGGCACCGCTACGTAATGCTACTTATGTGTTTGTTATTTCCTGGCACACAGGAAAGCACACATTCCTTCAAGCTATTAAAAAACAAATAAAGCTAAATGCATATTAAAATATATCTTTCAGCATTGTACATATGTATTCAAAAATGTCTCTCTAAATACAATTCACAAAAATATTTTTTAATTCAATTATAAACAAACTCAACAATTTCATATGGAAGGTAAACTTTACAACCGGTAAAATGACAAAATTGTTTTTCCATAAAGACACTGTACACACGTGTTATTGTTCAATAATAGTAAAATCAGTACAAATCATAAGTGATGACACAGTGAGGGTCGTCTGCTACTTCAGTCAGGATTTGAATTATTTTATGTGACGTATTATTCTCCCTTCTTGAAAATCGATCCCGAAGAGTCCCATTTTAACTAGACTACGCTGACAATAAACCAAATGTGGGAGGAAGAGATCTATTTGTAAATATTATGGTGTGATTTTAGGTTTTAAATGATATGTACCTTGCGGTTGTATATTAACAATAAATACTAAAATATAATGTTTTCACTTATTAAGGCTATAACATTAATATCATATATAACAGAAAAACTATTTGAACGTTAACGTAATAAACAGCATAAAACGTAAATAAGTCTTTGATTAAATTGTGGGACAACAAGCTGGCCTTCGACTATACAACACGCATTATATAGTATTATATAGGCCTATTAAGGCGTGAGCAGAGTAGGGTGGCACGACGCGAGATCGAGCCCGATCCAAGCATAGTATTCGGTTATACTGCATTCATTCGTACTTGAGGCTAACCTTCCAACCGCGGAGCGACTAGTACGGACCGACACGCCGCCGAATGGATCATTCTTGTGAGGCGGGCAGAAGTTAAGACAGGTAAGGCGATACAATCAATTTATTTCTATTTTGATGGGCAATTGCGGCCCCCTTGAGCCCAGGGCCCATTGCCACGGAGACCTTATCGCCCCCACTAACTCAACGTAAAATTAACAGTTTTACAAATGTAGTACTTGTGCTGGGGTTTTAAGCATCAGCCATGTATGTATCTGTAACAGAAAAGATTTGAATAGGTCTAATAAATAAAAAATAGGTGCACGAGGCTCTTTAGTCAGCTGCAAATCATAATAAATGCAACGAATAACAATAGCGAGTTCTAATTGATTTATAAAGAAACAAGAGAGAAATAACTGAATTTAAAAACTGCTCAAATGCTGTCATATAGTCGTCGCTGTTTTAAAAAACGGCTCTGTTCTTGATGACCTTCGAAATTCTTTTGCCCAATCTCAATTATTCGCAACCGTTAGTTAATTATATGCATTAGTATTTTGATTTCTGGGAAGGTTTATGAAATAATCATATTTGAAGCTATATGTTGGGCAAATTAATAACATTGTGTGTCAGCTTACGAGTACGTTTTTTTAAAGTTAATAAACAATGCTAGCAAGTGTCAGCTATTTACGCTTTATATATGATTTTGTTGCAACCATCTAGTCATAATTTGCGTGTTACCCATTGTTGAAGAAACTCTTTAAGAAGAAGTGATGCTATCGTGCTTATGAGAAAGTTTTATGCAAACAAAATTATGCTGCGTTGTAGTGAGAGTTCAAAAACCTTGTTTAATAGAATTCAATCAGTGCATTTCATTATTCTCAATGGTCTATAATCTTTTTTTTAGCTTTGACATATTGAGGTACCTTTTTCTGTAAACACTCTATTCCGTCGCTATTATGTACATTTAGTTTATCTTTAGTACTTTGATATGAAATTTGTTATTTGTAATGTTTAAAAAGGCTAAAATATAAATTGCAAAAGTATGTGCCTGAGAAATATATATAAAAGGAAAACATCCAGTTGACGTTAAGTTACGTATATTGACGTTTACTTTGTTGAGTTGGAAATAACTGAAGCGTTAGTAAATAAACATGTCACAAATATAAAACACATAGGGGAGTGATGCAAAATATGTATTGTAATATACAGGGCTGTTAAAATTTCACATTATTTATTCTAGAAGTAACTCTGTACATAATGTATAGATATTCAAATATGGATCATAAAGTTCTTTTATGTTTTTAAATAAACGTTTAAATACCAATATTTTGTATTTACCCACATGAGATACTTTGAGAGATATTTCTAGTAATGTTACACCGGACGATTACTATAACCTCACATGTAAAGTTACAAGAGGTTTGTCTAAAGCATTTTTTTCATCGACCCTCCGCCCTAATCCCTTCTATTTTATCCGTTACAGTTTGAACAGGAAATCAAATTTTCCTTTACAATCGAAAATTATGAGTGTTAGGGATTAGAAGTTTGTTATTCATGACGATTCTGAGGACACTTTCATTGTCATAAAGAGGAAGTATGCCAAGGTAGCATTAAAGGTATGAGCCAGGCAGTGCTGTGCCATCATATACCATCAATGAGTGTAAAGGAGATGTAAAAGGTGTAACTTGCTGAATCATTTTTGATTGCAATATAGTATGTTAGATGAATACTTGTTGCTTAGTAAATAAAAAATCGGCTTTGTTATGAACAAATTTTTGTTTTTTGAAAATGTTCATTGACAAAGCTAGTAGGAAGCCCGCCCTGTTGTACACCAACGCAAGGCCTTTCCTGAACGCAAAATGGTGGGCATATTTGCGAATCAGGTGTTAAGTTCCTGTGGGAAATAGACTTTTGTTCATTCTCTCGCAACGCATGTAAGAGGAAGGATCGAGCTGGGGTTGCAATCGTCAAAAATTTGTTAAAGTCTTTAAAATAATTCTAAAAAGTTTTTTTCTAAATTTAATAAAAACGGCAAATGATGTTGGTGGCTTTGTTACGTTCACTTATTGTTTCCAAAATTTAAATACTCAAGACGTCTTTATATAAGTGTGCATAGGGTTATAATTCATTAAAATCAAGGCATTTTTCAATATAGCAACAAAATATCCAGTTAAGAAAGGTCTACTTGAAAAACAAATAGGTTTCCCAAAGTAAGGTAATAGTTTTATGTGTGAAATAGATCTCATCTTGTGTCGGTAATGCAATAACGGACAATTCCTGTTCCACTTAGTGGTATATTATAATGGTATGGTTCATTGAATGTATACAAATTAGGATGTGTTGGTAAAGTTAGGTTATCATATTTATATTTAAATAGATGTTTGGGGTGCCAGAGTCATGTTTTATTATTTTTTCGTAATCCGAGAATGTCTGTACCATCAGGCAAATTATTTTACTTAGGTTAATATGGCAAATCACGGGTGCTAGACAACGCCCCCTCACAGCAACCACCAGAGAACTTGTCTGAAGTTCGACTTTGCTTAGGACAATTAAGGATTTACACGTATTACGAGGAAGCAGTAGTGTCGAATAGTTTGATAATGGAATCAAACCTTTGTATCACAATAAATGTATTGAAGCAAAAAGGTGCTACAATGATATTTAATAAAATGTTTTAAAAAACTGTCGTCATAATGAGCTATATGATGCTGTAGTTTTCTACGTCAATTAAATTGTAAATAATTTAGTTTCGCACAGTAAGTGTAAGGTGTACCTTATTTGAAATAATTAAACCTTATAAATAGGTCTACATTTTTGCATTCCTATAGTGTTATGTTGACTTCTTTTTTGCCAAAAGTTCTAATATTTTTATTGTATTTTATATGTTTTTTTGTATTGCAGAATGTAACTTCATATAGTTATACCTTCATATAAACTCATTCCATTTAGGTGTACATTTGTTCAAGTACACAAATGTATTTTCAGCTTGTCAATAAAAGACGAAAGTTTTAGTATTATGTTCAAACAAAAATCAAGAATAAATGTACCTAAACACAAAACATATACCAATGTCCATCGAAAACACCAACCAACAAGTAAACACAATTATATATAAAAAAATCAAAACACATAAATTATTAACGAAATGTAATGATGGACGGATTATCGCAAAAAATATAAACAATGAACAAAAACAACACACTAAGGGAAAAATAAATTCATAATAATTACACAATTATAAAAGATCTCAAATAATAAGTTCCAAAACTCTCGAAAACAAGTCGTAATTGAGCATTTAAATCATACTGCCAACTTCAATACAACATAAAACACAACACAAACAAATCAAATAAACCTAAAGTACCAGAAATACACAAACTAATTTGAAAAGTCAATAAACCGTGTTTTGGCAAGTTGCAGTTTTCAACATAGATTTAAGGAACTTCTACACTCTGTTAATAATGACATCGCCTCATGTTTTGCTGATTACATAATAGAAACAGAGAAGCTGTACAAAATAAATTGACGTTCTACAAAGTCATATAAAAATGATAAAGCTTTTACCAGATTGTTCCATTATGTACTTTTAATTATAAAATTTTTTTGATGACGTCAATATGAACCAACCTAAACGTTAGAACAGTTATATAATTATTCCTCATTGTATATAAAACTAAAATAATGTTCACAGAGATTTGCAACGTTAAAATAACGCTGGGGGGCTTGTAAAGTAAAAGCCAAATTCAAGGGTTAATTATGCCTTTGGGGACAAACGAGGCGGACAAATCTCTTCCAACTGGTGATTAAATTCCTCCTTAACACGACTGGAACGCTCCAGGATAACACGGTTTAATTAGTCCACGTCCGCCCTATGACTAAACACCATTAATTGGACAAAATTCGCATAATATTTACTGAGCATATAGACGTGGAGAAATAGACTATCAGAATGTAGACCACATAACCATGCTCTCTATTTTATAAAGAAAGATATATTATATAATCAGAATTTTATTTCACAAAAAAATTAATTAATTTTCGAAGAAATGTCAACCTAAATCCCATAATAGGCTAACCAACATTATAGTATTTAACCAAAATAGATGCCTGTCATACAAACGTTTTCATATAAAATTATAATTTACTGAAATTTATTTCATAACTAATGGAACATATTCGAATTAGAACAAAATTATTTTCATTAAAACGTATGAGCTATGATTCTTATGAATTGTAGGAATAAATTTTATAATTTTCTAGACAAAATGATTTTTGTAACTAAAGTTAATAAATATAAGAATTTATTTGAAATTAATTTGTGGATTTTATGAAACCGCTCGACCTGTAGAAAGACTTCTCAATATATGAGGTATGGGAACAATACCATCATGTGTAGACGCACACACATACACATACGTACAAACACACAACACAAACAAACATACACACACACACACACACACACATATATATATATATATATATATATATATATATATATATAAAACAACATAAGATATTCAAATACAAGAATATTTATTAATTTATATTCAAAGCTTTTTCGTTGATAAACAGTACTAACATCATCAGAAACGAATAATACAATAATGCAAGATATAAAACATATGTTAAATAAAAAAATAAAATTTTTGCTAATTTTATAAATTTGCCAAGTTTATTTTGTTGCTGTAACTTTATAGACATTGAATATAGTATCAAATTTAGAATGTATTTGTATTTTTTCTATTACTAGATTGTTATTATTACTGTTTTTATATATTTCGAATGCTTCATATGCATCATATATATCAATTCTTAATCCTTTATTATTTTTCTTTTAAGGGTTTCATATTTTAAATATTTGGAAATTGGTACTTGTTAATAATACAATGATTTGCAAAATTTGATTTATATGTTTCTCGATTTTTATAAATATTCAAATGTTCTTTATATCTTTCTGTTAATTTTTCTTGGTTTGACCTATATAAGTTTTATTACATTTTTCGCATTCTAAGTTATAAATACCACCTATTTCGTGCTTATTATTTGTTTTATTTTTCTCATTTATTAAGTTTATTATTAGTTGTGTATGCAATTTTTATATTTATATTTTTAAATAGCTTATTAGTATTTTTTATTTCATGGTCTATAAATAAAAATGAAGTCCATATTGAATTATTACTATTTTTGTAAATTAAATTATTATGTTGTTATTAAAAAATGTTATAATTAATTTGGTCAACAGATTACATTTTATAACAGTTTTCTATTGCAATTTGATTATATTTTTTTTCCTCGTATTTTATTTTCTTAATTCATGGTGATTTTATGCTTTCTATATAAGAAGGTATATGAAGCAGCCATTTTTTGGTTATATGGATGATTAGAATTATTTGGTATAATTTGGTTTCTTTAAAGTTGGTTTACTGTATATCATATATTCAAATGATTCATTTTTTCTTAATATTGTTAAATATAGAAAATTATTTTTTTTATTTTCTTCAATTTCATTTTCGAATAAATTCGATTTTATTATTAAGTATGTCTCAAATCTAACCTATAATTATAACACTTACATTAATTGCACAACACTTTATATATAACCCTGTAAGGGTAATCTTATATAAATATAAAATATGTATTTTGGTTTAATAATGTAAAACAACATATGTTGTTTAAATACAAGAATATTTATTAACTCATATTCAAAGCTTTTCATTGATAGACAGTACCAACATCATAAGGAATGAATAATACAATAAGGCAAGATAAAAAACATATGTTTAATTAGAAATAGAATTTTTGCTAAATTTATACAATTTGCCAAGTTTATTTTGTTGCTGAAACGTTACAGACATTGAATATAGTATCAAATTTAGAATGTATTTGTATTTGTTCTTTTATACAGAAATAATAACAAATTAAAGTGGGTACAGAACTTGACTACTAGTATATTGTTTCTGGGTTTGATTCCAAGTAGGGGTTTCAGCCCTCTAGTATACTCAGTCAGTGGAAATGAGTATCTGTTTAAACCTAGGGTAATAGTGGGTGGTTAGAGTGGTAATAATAGTCCCGCTCACGTGATAACAATGGGATATATAAAACGTGAACTTGCTGCCAATGTTTATTTATCTCAAACATGAGGTACGCTGAAGTACGGCATGAGTTTGCCCATCATAATAAATAATAATACAAAAATATGATTTATGAAGTAAGTAATATTTATAATAGTTATGAAGTAATATTCATTAATATTCTTAGTAATCATTAATATTTACCCATGGGTCTAATAGAGATTAGACAATAAATATGCGAAAATCATCTAGATTAGGGCCATACTACAAAATTGCGCACACTACAGCAAAGACATTGAGCAATTCTTAAATTCAGTTTTCTCTCTTGTCTCTTTATACGCCAATTACAATTTGCTATACTTAATTATTGCGATGATTTTGATCTGTTACTGAGAAAAGAATGTTTTTTACTTATTTTTTATTTATTAGACACATTCCAATCCTCATTTGTTATAGATACGCACATTATTTATCCTTTAAGTCATAACACAAGTAATATATTTGTAAACCTGTCGGTTTTACTCTGAATATTCAGTTAATTAATTTTATGTGATGTTAAACTCCACATCGTTGTCTGATAAGGCCGAGACTGGTGATATTACTTCATAATTCCAGGGATAGCCATAATGTTTTCTTAGCTCCTTTGTTTAAAAAGAAATAGAGATTCTTATTTAAAACCTGAAAAACTTTCTATATCTAACGTGGGACGGCAGTAGTCTTAAACCCGGCAAAAAAAAAATGTTTTAAAACCTTTTAGAAAAAGAATAAATAACTACTAATTTAAATAATTTAAAAAAATAATTCTATATCTTTCGGCTAAAACAAAAAAGTCATATTATATATCGTACATTAAATAAAATTATGAATATTTATAATTCCTTAAGCCAATAAACGCTTTCATCTTTCTAGCCAAATTCTTTTACTCGACAAATAATGTAGATGACTACTTGACCAAACCTGCTTCCAATATGTTGTTAGTATATTACTGGCCGACACATAGAAACAAAAACCTGTAATCACACAATTTTATGTAGAAAGACCTCTCATAAGTCTCTACTTCCCATATTTGCTATATTGGACGCGTAGTCTTATTAGATTGGGACTCTGTGTTCGATTTTTTAAAGAGAAAAGTAATACATTATATGAAATGAAATAAATCCTCGCTGTAGTTGGAGAAGACACGCCCTACGTCACCGCTTATGACGTGGACTCATTTTATTATTATTGTATAATAACCAGTGTTTACAAAGTATATTTGCTAAACATATTCCCCATTTTATGGGTTGTAAAGTGTGCCTTCCATATGGAATTGTTGTTCTGATATGCAATGATAACATAACCCCGCGTCCCTTTATGGATCTTCTCTTGGGGCGCATTGCTACATCTTTCCTTTACTACATCCAATACTCTCGGATTTGGCGTGCAAGAAACACGTCCAATTGCGAAGCAACCTGATTTTATTGTTGAAAATTTAAATGGAAATTGCAGGTATAAAGTTTTATTATTTGTCAGAGCTGTGGCAATATATTCTGCGGCTATTCTCGCATTTATTGCAGTTTATATTGTAAAATTATTCCTTGAGATGAAGAAACGGAAATAAAAATAGACTGACGGGTAAATAACATGTTTTCACGTGATTCCAGACTTGTAGAGGTGCCAATTACGTCAATTAGCTTATATAATTCGTGATTTAAACCAATTGTATTCTTTTTGTAGGTATATAACAACTCAGAAATCTTGGTATTAAAAAAGACGGTTATTAATAAATGTTTGAAATAAAATTTATTTTAAAAATAATGGTGACGATTCTACAGCTTTTATTGGAAAAAAGGTAGATTTTCCATCATCAGACCTTCCAAATAGAAATATCCAATATATATTGATGTAACTATGGTTCTAAATAGTTAACAAAAATAATACACCAAATTAAGGTGTGCCACTTCAACGTTATTTATTGCATTACGTAATATTTGTTTTTTTCAATTGTTATGAATCACAGTTACATCAATATATAATAGGTAATTCCCTTTGAAAGGTCTGATGAAGCTGGAAAACTAACTCATAAATAACTAATATATATATATATATATATATATATATATATATATATATATATATATATATAAACCGTCTTTCATTATTAAAAGTTTATTCTAAATCACAAATAAAATATATTTACTGTGAATAGCTATATGGAGGCTGAAAGGCGTAAAACGTAACAAACTTCAAGCGACATTATTTACTGTAGATTAAACTCACTTTGCAATATACTGAATATTTTCGCTAATTAATTTATTAGCCTCTTTTTTGTTTAAGTATAATATTTCCAAAAGTGATAGTAGCAACAACGAACCTTAAATGCTTATACAAGTTTAATTCTTTTAAATATTAATACTTTTATAACAAAAAGACAATATGGCTTCAGATAAACACAAATCGAATTCCTAAAAAACCATTTACAATTAAAAGACATTAAACAATATACATTAAACAATAATTTTATTGGATGGTACATTATGAATGTCATTTTAATTTAAGCTCATCCAGTTTTTCATTAAAATATAAATTTTTCATAATTCGTTCATTAATTCTATGAAGTGCATTATTCGCGCATCCTGTAAATGTTTTAACGGCAGGTTCCAGATGGCAATGTTACCTACCATACCTTCATACTCCACCACAGATACAAGCCTTCACTTTGTGACTTACATCTGGAAATTTTACATCATCCGTAGCAAAGTATTTCATACTTTACATAAAAATGAAAAATTAGTCTTTTTTTAAACATAATTTGAAATATTTCTAATTACAATAATATCTTAAACAATTTTAAATGTTTATAAACTTGCCTATAGTAGCACTTACTTATGTTTGTTGAGGACGGCCGTTTCGGGAGATGTGTCCAATTGTCAGCTCAGACCATAACTCCGAGTTACGGTCTGAGTTTACAATGGAACAGATCTCCCGAATCGGCCGTCATCAACAAACATAAGTAAGTGCTACTATACGCTAGCTCATAAACATTTAAAAGTGTTTAGTGATAACTAGTAGCTTACGTGAAGTTGGATTCAACAAATACAAAAATAATAATATCTTCTAGCACTGTTATGATTTGGAATATCAATTTTCCCAAAATGTTAATGTGATAGACATCAGTAGTGACTTTGAATACCTACTATTTTAAATTAAAGTCGGTTATTTAATGCAGAATACATCTTTGCTCTCTAAAAATGTTGCTCTATTAAAAACTCTAAATGTCACTCTTTGAGAACATATTATCGCCCGAGCTGCAGGTTTGTACGCCAATATTTCAGCCACTATCAGCAAACCACATTCATTTTCAAACCACAACACTTGCTACTGTAAATTTGCCTGTAGTTGGTTAATTGCAAACGGTGGTTAAATATGACGTCACAAAGCAGACGTTGCTACAGAAACAATATAGACTCATGAAATTTGTACTTAAAGGAAGGATCTAAGAAGAACAGATAGTTGGCATTGCAGTGGGATTGTTTGAACAAGTTGTTTGAACACTTAGGAATCTTCTAGAGGTTTCTGTTCGTCAACGTTGCCTGGAAAAGAAAGGCAGAGGGTGTAGGAAATAGCTGTTGTTTTACATGTAGGCTATGTTACATTTTTTTTTGAAAATTGTTATGAAAAGGGTATTAATAATACTTTTGAATTGTTAATAAATATAATAATTTATTTAAATTTTCATAAATCTCAAAAAAAAATAATTCAATATAACGATAATATTAAGTCATGTTTTAGAATCCAATTTTTTAAATGAAAATAAATTTAGGCACATGTGGTACTTATTGTTGATTTTTAATGAGTTTGTTAAACACATTTGTATTCATTAAACATCTAATAAATGTTTTTTGTTACCTACATTATTTTATTATTAACTATAGTAAGTATTAGTTTTCATTAAAAACATTTCTCAAGTAAAGAAATGAATATTGAATGAAAAATGTTATAATTCATAATGTTCTCGATTTTCATTGAACATATTAAACTATTAGCTCTAATTTGTTATTTGAATTTAAAATGTTTCGTTAAATTTAAGAATGCTGTATCACTGACTCTTATATCATAACAAAATGTTCAGGTAATTTCTCAATACACAAGATTATTTGTGTTTTTAAATTCAAAATCCCTGTAGACGTTACTATAAAGGTTTCCACTACTGCCGGAATTTCCCCGATTGCTAGAACCAAATTTTTGTAGGATGCTTGGCTATGTAGGATTCTTGTTGTAGATGTGTGCAATGTTATGTAGGCCTATTTAGCCACGTAATAGTAGTGGTGTTTGTCTATGTAAATGGAATGTCGGACGTACGTTGACGCCAGAATGTGCTTAAAGCAAAATATTCACTCTAACTCCAATTAGTTTGCCGAAATTGATTTTGAGTTGTTGTAAAGTACTGAATTAGTCAATTCAGATATTGCCTTTAGTAAAAACAATTTAAGAATTTTATAGTTACTAAAATGTTAAATGGTTGCGTATAGATATTTGGGTTTTATTATAAATTTTTTGAAAATTTCAATTATAGCATTCATTTTATAATGTATTCTAACAATATTCTATTTTAGATGGTTTCCAAGTCCGTAATGCATTAACTACAACACGACTAATTGCACGTCACAATGTGTTCTTGGAGTAATCAACAAAAGCACAATAAAAAATTCACGCTGTAGACAACAGCAGATTTCGGACAACGTTTTATTGATTATACAGTTTTTAAAAGTTCAACTGATAGAAAATTAACTTGTAATTAAAACTAATTGCTTTATCTGAAATAATATTTTGACTTCGAATTTATTTTCTGAATTTAAAACATCATTTCTGAAACTTTGTATTAAACTTAGTTATGATTGAAAATTTTTCAATTATTGTTTGCTAATTCTACATATTAAATAGTTTATGTATATTGTGTGTATTGAATACAATATTGTATAAACCCGTATATTTGTTAATATCAGGATATTTCAGTAACAATATTTAAGTTAAACTTTAAAAGACCCAACTCTTCTGTGATTAAAGTTTATCTCGAACCTTTACAATCAAACTCTCTGTAAAACTTGAATTTTTCTACAGAGACTCGATAAGTGTTACTTAACTTCACCAAGCCTTAATAGATGGGCTCGATGCCAGCAGGAAATAAATTAGAATCATTTGTCGTTTTATTTCCTAAAGTAGCATTAATCCTCTGCCATTGGTAAAGCCTAGTATTTTTCAAAACATAATGGTAGAGATACGAAAAACACACTTCCATTTACCTTCCATTAACTTATAGAGGTAAATCCAAAGATGTATGACTAAAACAATTGTACATTTGTCTTAAATTAACAAAAACAATCTATTTAAAAGTATATTTCAGTATAAAGCTTGTACTAAATATTTATTCTACATATTGCTAATCTTTACTTCCGCTAATATCACAAAATAGAAACAGGAAAACAATGTGGACGAAGCAAGACCGTTTGACTTGGAATGTTTGTACATTACTTTCCTGCCAAGGTTAAAGTTGACGAGAAGTTTTCAACGCTTGGAAATGGCTACACCATGTTATTTGATGTAGTTTCATGTTATTAAATCTTAATATCAGGAAAAACTACACAACACTAAAGCATTTCAAATTTACAAGTTCTAGAAGCAGTCTCTTTTTTACAAGAATATTTTAGTATTCCTAAGAACCAATATAATGTTTTCGAAAAATCTTAACCATCAGAAGGTCTAAGCGTGGATATGTCTGAATAGACTACCTAGGAGATGAAATGAACGAGAGTTACAGGGAGTGAGAGAGCGAGAGGGAGAGCGAGTGTGAGAGAGAAAGAGAGACATAGGAACTGAGATAAGGTAGGAAACAAGAGAGAAGAGAGGGAGAGTCAGGAAGAGAAAGAGAGAGGAATAGTATGATGAAGAAAAAGAAAGAACGAGAGGAGGAATAGGATGTAGAAAATGAGATGATAGCAGAAAGAAAAGGAAGGGGAAGGGGTAATGAGAAAAAGAAGAAGGGTTTTATCAAGAAAGAGATTGGGAGATGCAGGAAAAGGGTCAGAGTAAAAGGGCGGGAATAGAAAGAAAATAGGAACGAACTTGAGATTGGGAGATGCAGGAATAGTGTTAGAGTAAAAGGGCGGGAATAGGAGAGAAAATAGGAACGAGCTTAAGTAATTTATGGATTTAGATAAATTGAGGGAGAAAGTAAAAGACAGAGAGGGATATAAAACTTCGAAAAACCGTCAGGAATATTTAAAGTTCTGTGGTTCTTTCTACGATACAGTTGCAATGTCTTGGCCACCTTTTGTGTGGTAAAAGCGGTTGATATATTAGTGTACAAATAGAGCCCTGCCAAACAAAGCCATAAAACGAGCGTGTAGAAAGTCAACATATATGTTACGTGGTGGAAATACGTCACGGAAAATTTATAATTTACTGTTTAAAAAATTGTTATTCGTTGAATGTAAAATAAATAAAAGTAATAAAGAGACGAATATTTAGCTCCCATTGCAATTACAGTAAACCTTTTACTATCGGGAACAAGTGAGTGTGTGTGTTTGTATACGTGTGTGTGGGATGATTATAATGTCACTAATTATTGAACTAACAGACGCGATTTATTTCACAGTATCAATCACACATATGGTTTGTATGAAGGGTTAAATAAAGCCATTAGGAAACAGGTTGGTAATTTTTAAATATATTAGTAGCGAGATACGCAAATATAACTCCTCTCCTATGTAAATACGTCACCCTCGAACACGCTAGTCATTGCACTCTGTATATAACAATAGTGAAAATTGTTGCACATTAAAACCAACCCCTATATCAATATGTCATCCTGGCATTCTTCGAGATAATCTAAAGATATTTAAAAGTTATTTTACATAAGGAGTTAGTGGTTCTGATTTATTAAAAAAAATATTGGTATCATTCCAAGTTCTGAACTTCTCACAAAACACAGTTTACTGAATATGAAATCAATCAATAGTTAAACTATAGAAAATTCTTTGTCACATCTGAAACTTTCGACAATTGCTTAGCATAAGTTACTTTACCGATCCAATGCGTAAATCCTATTATATTACATTGTATAGCCTCGTTATTAACATAAGTTAAAGAGAAACCTGTAGATGAGCAAAAATATATTTTTTTTAAAATATACTAATATTAAAAGAGTATTTGGTTTTTAAAACAAAAGTGCATTTTCCCAGGCGTAATTTCACGTCAAACGTACATTCCAAGAAAGAATCTAATACTGTTGGAACTTGAAAAGCAGTTATACCGCATAGCTACATTAAATTTTATCTGCAGTGAAATCCTAAGCTAATGGAAAATATTTCGAATCTCTCATTTTATGAGTGAAATTTTATCTCTAGTTTTTAAATTTTATTATGTATGCTGTGTATTTTACGACTTTATGCAAAGACACTGGTCTATTGACACCCAGTGGATCCCGAGCCAAGAAAGAAAATCAGCCAAAGAAGGATCACATGCAAAAACAGGGCCTAAAAGCAGTAATTAATGACTAAAATCTGAACTTAACGTGCATGAAATCGATGAGGAGGTCAGCAGTGTGCATCACACTGCTGGGCTTAACTGTCAGTTTATCCACCGTATTCACCGAATCCTGACCGACCGTATCTCCAAGCACACCGCACTATTTTCTGGCTCAATCCGATACTCTCGGTTCTGATGGTGCTCTGATGGGGACCACACCTCATCCTGCCCTAAACTGATCGACTAGCTATCCAGATAAGGTAGTTACTGGAAGGTCACCACCAGTTAATAAAACCAACAAGAGAGGCATTGGTTAAAATAAAACAAGTATTTATACATGTTTTTCAGTTTTTATATTTCCTATAGAAAAAGTTACCTTTGTACCAATCAAATTCTTGTTATTAACTATTGTACATATTTAGCAACATTGAACAAATGTGAAAGGTATAGAAACTAATAAAATGTATAGCGATTTATTCTTCTTTAGAGTTTTCCCTACCATTTGGAATTGACACTTGGCGCAATGTGGCAAATATATCGTTTGTAATCATATAATACCATGTTGCTTTTAAACACATTAGGAAATAAGAGTTTCAACGTGGTGACACGTAACCCTGAAGTAAAGAAGTTTGTGCAGCATTCAGGAGAGTAAATCAGTTTCTATTGCATTTCACTTGTGTTTTACTGTTTCAAACTGTAGCACGAAACGTTTGTGATACGGTGACGAAAACTGATCGGCTGTGGAGCAGACATAATAATGTTCAACACAAACGCCTTTGCTCTGTCTAGAATAATATTCCTATTCTACAATGTTTATTTATTTTTCTACAAATTTTTGTGTAAAGGTAAAAAATACATTCACATAAGATATTTTCCTGTAATTTGGTGATTTATTATATTTATTGTCATTCGAAACTCGAACATTTAAGGTAAACAGTGCTTATTCATGTATCTTTGTTTATGTATAAATTATAGTGGTAGTCACTCCTATTTAAAAACGTGAAATTTTGCCAAAATTTAACTGATCTTCTCCGACCCCAAAATTTCTGCTTCCTCCAGCTGCACCAGCTTCTTCGACTGCCAGGACTTAACTTCCTGTCCTTCCTCTACCTCTTGATCACTCAACCCCTTCCATCGCTCTCCCATCTTCTTTCCCAATCAACTTACATTTTCCTTATTTAGCAAACACTAGCCTCTCTTGCATTTGCTTTGTGGAAGTAATCAAGTATCTTGGTCCCGCTTGCCACCCGCTTTGTCTTAGAAAGTAAGATTCTCAGTCACAAATAACTTACTTTGGTAACTAAGACTTCTGGGATTTGCTCTTATCGAGCAACCTGTCTGTAAGCTCATTGTTCTAGTTCCCAGTTTAAAAAATTCTGTAACTTTGAATATATTTTATCTCTTAAAATACCGCGCACAGTAACACCTTGGCCCTACAGATTTACAATAGGTCCAAAACTATGCTGTTTTTTTTTTATTACCTGCTATATTTGGACGTACTTCTCGAAAGTATTTCCTTTATAATATATATATATTTACATACATATTATGGTGGGCCGAAACAAATGAAAATCGTCAGATCGAAATGCGGTAGAGAAAAAATATTTGCATTTTAGGTCCACTAAGTACTTTGTAAAATATTAGCAAAAAAAAAAAAAAATATTATACCTTTAAACGCCGCAAAAGGCTTAGAGTTTGAAATTTTCCGAAAAATTTTAATCTTTTGTATATTTTTTTAAATAAAACCTAAGAATAAAATAAAATCATAGTAGTGCTTGTAGTTGAGTTCAGAAGTACGAGAAGCTAGACACATTATATGAAAGCACAGGTGAGTACACCAAGAACACCATATGTCGCTCATACAAGAGCCTTGTTCAAAATATATAAGTAGTGTAAACCCTTTATATAGAAGGATGATTGACTTGGCTAACCAAAACTCTGAGTACATAAAAGAGAAAAAACTAATAACTTGACTGAACTTGGTAGTGAGGGATGTGATGGTTGTCAGACAAATAGCGACGCTAGGAAGACCCCTTCAGTGGATAGAGTGTCAAATACATATAAACGAACTAAAACTCAGACATTTATTTAAAAATCTTGATTCGTGTCCACTGTTATCGAGCTTACAGTGGCCCTGTAGTCAAGTCTTGATTGGCTGTTATAAAACGCCTCCTGTACAATTAGAACTCATCTACAATTGTGTTGAAAACTTGTTTCCTGTTCTAAAAAAATACCTCAGTTCCGATAAAAAGTATTTATGTGACATACACAGAATAGTTTCTAGTGGCGAGTGTTCTCCTTGGTTTAGAGGCAGGAATCGAGTAAATTTATGTCATTCCAGATGGCTAATGACTGATAATCGGGTCTTGAGTCTTTAGATTGTTTCAGAATCACCCTCAAAACACTTAAAAAAATGACAGCGTATGTGATGAAAGTCTATGCACCAAGCAGGTGTACTATAAAATGTAAAGCAAAATTAAAGGATGAAGTTAGCAATCTTTGGAAAGCAATACATTTATAGTTTAACTTGGAAGATGACCTAAATAAAGTTGTTTATAAATCTTTGAAAAACTATGGCTAAATTGAAGATATCGTCAGTGTAATGCTAATTGACAGTCACGGACACTCGTCAAATAGCCGTCAAAATATTCAAGGTAGCTCGAAGCAAGTCTAGCATTTCCGAGTCATCTTCTGTTAGACAGTTTGAAATTCCTGAGATGAATCTCGCTGCTTTAGATTACGTTAATATATTTTTGTAGCAGACAAACAATGTTACCTAACCATCAACTACAACGCACCTTTTACAAAAAGATCTTAAAGGAATCCTAAAGAATGCAGTTCTAAAACTGTGCCTGTAAAATTGCCGACACACATATAAGCTATAGAGAGGTAGACTAATAGAAGAAGTGACTAAAATATCAACAAGTGTGCGGTGGAGCAAAGAGAGATGGTGTCATCAAATCCAAATTGGCAGATACAACCTCAATTTGAGTAAAACATCATTTCAAGGATTAAACCGTCAAAATAAATAACATGCTCTTGGTCGGTTGAACGGTAGGACACAGGCGGGGCTCGAAGTGCGACCACCTTCTTGTGGTGATTAAAACTGTATAAATATAGTATATTGTCAATATATATTATACAAATCAAAAGTGGAAAGAAGAGACTCATACATTTAACTTTATAGATTATGTTTAACTGAAACTCCAGTTACTGGCGAAGATATTCTAAGAAAATAATGAAATCGTAAGAGGTCTTTATAACAAAAAAAAAAATTGTCACTGAATTTCTTATAACCCTTAGAAATCTACGTGCAGAGTTAAATAATGGTACGTGTATGAAATCAGTTTCAATAATAATAATAGAATTTTATGCAGATGCAAACACACACACCATGCACACACACACACACACACACACACACACACATACACACATACACACACACACACACATGCACACACGCACGCACCCACACAAACACGCACACACACACACACACCAACCCACACGCGCGCGCACACACACACACACACGCACACACACACATGCACACACACACACACACACACACACACACACACACACACACACACACACACACACACACACACACACACACACACACACACACACACACACACACACATACATACATACACACACAAACACACACACACACACAAACCACGCGCGCGCACACATTTTTTATTATCGTTGAAATTTATCTGTTATAGCAATAATTTTTAAATCTATACCTTTATGGTACATAAAGAACGTATGATGGTGAGCGCTATGGTCTTCCAGTAACACCTAAGATATACCATTCCTTGATATTAAAAGATCGAGTCTTTATGTAATATACCCGAATGGACTACAAAAAAAAAATAATATCAAATAATCATTGATTTATTCCCAAAGCCAACACTTACAGCCATTGGGAAAACCTACCATCTCCCTATCTGGAACAATAAGATTCCGGAAACGTTTTTTTATAAAATTTTCACATTTACCAACACATGTCGACAAATGCTAATATTTACTAGTAAATAATAAGATTGATCAATTTACGTGATTTAGTAACATACAACACGTAACTATTTACCAGCTCAGTGTTTAGACACTAACACTGCCTAAACTTTTATCATTAACTCGAAAGTTGTTTCAAAGCTTTTTGTTACCTTCATTTCTTAAAAAAAATATCTCCATATAAAGATGGGCTCCGAATTACAGTAATAACATTTTATATTTTACGATAATAAAATACCATTAAGAGAAACTTTTAATTAAAATTTTAATAAAAACATTCCTTATTACGTTTCTATAAAGTGTTACACATTTTAAGAATATGAATTAAATTTTTTTTTAGCAATCTTAATTTAATCTGACAAACTTTTGTGAAACTTATTTAATAAAGGTTTCTTGACATAAATAAAAGAAAGACAACAACACTTTTATTTATGAAATATTTTCCTTAAACAAGAAACAGACATCATCACCATCATCATCATCATCATTTTTTGTCTTTGATCTTACATCTGTACTTTCAATCAAGCTCTGAGCTTAACGTGGGAGCAAGCTACGTCGCTAATAATAGGAATATCTCGTAGGGTGTACTAGTAGCCGTAGTATATGCCAACTATTGGCTTATGCTAACATGATACGGCGGTCCTTTCTTATCTCTTTAATGTCATCATGGCTTAGCTCTGCACGCTTCTTCCCCTTTATGT